>OZ018409.1:25269281-25761352 GCA_963969595.1 Neckera pumila | reverse complement strand
GTTTTGGAGCATTTTTGGTGATTACATAGTCATGGAACTTTAGGGGTTAATACTTGAAACCATGCTTGAATGCTTATTCAATAGTTGTTTCATGTAGTTACATCATGCTTACACAAGTGATTGTGGGTATAAGTGATTGTGTTTAGTTAGAACTCTGAAGTCTTCCACTTTCAATTTCATTTGGAGAAACCATTAGGAAAAAATTCAGCCCTATAGAAGGCCGCAGGTTCAAAATATCACGAAGGCCCCAGGAAAATATCAACCACCAGCAACCCGTGATGTCGCAGCCCATGCACCCGTAATTGATGAGAGCACAAATAGTGCCAGCTGGTTGCGGGAAAGGATCTTGGGAAGCGCCTATTGTGCGGGAACTATTGGTATTAAATCTTGAGTGAGTACAAGTGTTGCTGTTGGCCTTTTTGGTTATACTGTTGTCCATTCATTGAGCTAAATCTGTTGAACTCTGTTTGCGAGGGTTTTGTATGTCGCCGTGAGGGTTTTGTATATTGCCGTGAGGGTTTTGTGTTCGCGGACGGCTGGGGGTTTGTGTAATTGCTTCACTGAGCTTGCGATTTAGGGTTTCACTATGTAGCTTGTGAGCTTCGGCAAAGTTGTGTTGATCAGCAATCACTCGTTACCGTGAGAGTGTCTGTAAAATTTTGTGGTGAAATTATCTCCAGGCTCCGTTTTTGAGCGTGCATCGTCTATTTCCAAGTGTACGTCGAAATCTGGAAAAGCACAATCATCTTCCTCAATTAAAGTTTTATTTCATTTGGAAAAATTAGCTGCATAACTACTTGTGAAAATGAAATCCAAAACCATAAGAGGGTGGAAGTAAGGGATTACAGTAACTAGAATCCATGAACCTCATGCTTTCCAATTGCTTGTCACTCCGATTGTGGAGAATTTTTTTTTAAGACAATTCTTCAGAGTTAGTTCTAAACAAACTTGCACATCTTGCTTGTCAGACTACTGTCCTTCAAGATCAGTTGTAGGTGAATAATAACATATGGTATACAAGTTTTCGATCTTTCCAGGTGAAATTTTCTCTCCAAGCTCTATTTCCGAGCGTGTGTAGACCTGTCTGTGCAACAATATACGGGCTGAAATTTCATACGTCAATTTGAATATTAGCTTAGTCAATAGGTAAGATAATGATGCTGAATTTGTTTAGCCAAATGATTGACCAGTAGATGGCTGTTTCAAGTCCACGGGCCTCGGTTTCCGCTGGTGTTGCAAACCTAGCGTTGTCTTGTTGTTAAAGGTGATCTCAACTTTGGGCAAAATCTGAAATTTACAACTTTGGGTAGTTTTATGCTGAAATTTTCTCTCCAGGCTCTATCTCCAAGCGTGCGTCTGTCTGTGCAACAATATATTTGCAATTTGGGAGGTTGTGCCGATCATACATCAGTTTGAAGATTAGCTTAATCAATTGATAAGATAATGATGCTAAATTTTGTTGTTAATGGGGATTTGCCTCCTTGACAGGTATTCTTGATTGGAAACAAGGGCTGCTAAAAAAACCGTAGAGCACGCCTCACAAATCACGATGCCATTGGCTATGCCATAGCACTGGCTATGCCATCCACTCAGGTCTAGAATTTGCAAATATTCAACTCACTAGGAGCATACAGGAGCCATCACCCATCCTCCCCTTTTGGTAGCTTTTGTTATGGCAATCATTTAGTTGTTCCAACGAATGTCAATTACATTAGCTTTCCCAAGTTTACTTTTGTGGTGGTAATTTTATGCAGATTTTGATAAGGCAGGATGCGACCTAGGAGTGAAATTCAGAGTGCCATTGTTTACACACAAAGAACAAAAGATGGTGACTTCATTCCTAGGAGAGTTGAAGTGAATTCATGGGTAGCATTATATCCAGGGAACAAGGGTGGTCATTCCAAAGATTCAAAAAAGTATGGTATTTCTACCATTGCAGGTGCGTACAAAGCAAAATTTTTGAAATTTCGACTAATAGAAAACACAATTTTTGCTGTGAAGGTGAGTCATGCATATATGCATTGTCAACTTCAACTTGATCCAACTACCCCAGCATTATACGCGGCTTGCAATTGTGAGTATTTCATACACTTCATTTTATTTAAATTACAAGCACATTCAATCCAAATGTTGCCAATAACTGAGTTTACACTTGACTCCAGATTTATATCCGACCACGCATGAGGATTGGATAGACCTTCTTAGCATAATGGAACCAATTTGTGTTGTCCATGCTGAGATTGGAGAGCCTACAAGAGGTGATCGTAGTCACAAAGAATTGCAAGATGATTCAATACTCTTTTATAACGCATCCTACCATCTTGTCCAAGGGGGATTTGGCTGTGTGGAACCTATTTAACTGCTTGATTTCAATGACCCCGAATGGCCTTTGCCTGACATGGCGACTAGTGAATCTTTCAGAGCTCGCTTGCGAGAAGACTTCAAAATGTCTATAAAATCAAATACTGGTAGCAAAGCAACTCACCTTAGCTGGTTCATGCCCACAGGAGTTATGGTGGACTTATTTGCATGTGCCCCTAATATACATAAAACACGCACTTTTTTCTTCTTCAAAGAAATGTCCCAAGAGCTGCTTGACTCTCTAATGGACCAGGGCTGGAATGAAAAAGGATCATTGGGAGCTGACTTTATAAAATGCCAAGTGGATTTAGAGACCTTGCAATTCAAGTACCATATTGCCAGATCAACTTTGTACGCCACTTTCCAGTACAATAGGTGGAGGTATATTGAAGGACACTGGCAACAAGTTGATCAGAGTCAAGCTGTTGAAGTTATAATGGTCAATTGCAAAATGGGTGAATGGAAGCAACAGTTGGAAGTAGGACACAGTTGGAATTTAGACTCTATTCAGAGTGAGATTCTAATGATACTACCAGAAGTAGTCGACTTCACTATGCTCATAGTGTGAGATGGACAATCCCCTGAAAAGGTATCTGTTATCAACCCTTTTTTGTCACTGTTTGATGATGAGGACATTGGACTTCCCTACAATTATTGTTATGCTTAATGGTTTCAATACTGATAAATATGCTTAACCATTAGTACAACAATATTTGACCGTACAACAATTACTGTTATTGTTATGCTTAACCATTAACAATGTTTGACTATTACTTATTACTATTTCAGGTGAACAGAAGGAATGAAAAGAATAAAATTGCAGGAGATGTATTACCTCCACAAAGACTTCAACTTATTCCACATTTGATGTGAAATACTTACAAATAATCCACTCCCAATAACCGATCCACTTTGCTTCGGAGCTCCTGTTGTATTTCCTTGCTGTCGAAAATTGACTGCCAGATGTCCAACAAAGAATTCTTCCTGTAGTTCACAAAAGCCATAATCAGTAGCATTCAGGCAGGCCTAATAGGAGTTTTAATGTAACTAAAATGTTTCATGAAATATTATGAGGAGATTCTAAACCGATTCATAGATATTGTTGTCATGAGTGACTATGTAGAGGCCTTGCCATGACACAACGGGAGAGTACCGTAACAAAAATCTGAACCATGTTAAGCTCTATGCTTTGCTAACACTCATTCTATACTATGCAAGTTTCAATTTAAATCGACTTAGAAATAATTGTTGCTTCAGTTCTAGTACAGACCATGGCACTGCGTATGGAAGAAATGTATTTGGCAATGTATATGGTAATGATCTTTATCTTTGCGGCAGTATACCATCAATGTGACTGGAGTATCAATTTTGAATGTCTCTGTTGATTTGTGATTGCTGATTTGATGTTGCAACCCTCTGGTTCTTAAGTGGTGAATGATTACCAGCTCCACGAAATTTTATTGCAATATGCACGGTGCTTTTGTTGGACTAATTAAGCATTGGGTAAGCAAATGCCGTGGATAGTGAATAACAAGACTGTCAATTTTGCAGAATCTGGCATAGTCTACCTACAAGTCGAGAGGATTCAGACACTCACTCGATCAATTTTAGCTGTTGGTAATGTAAACAATTGGTTCCTAACTATTGGCGCAATTTGACGACGCTCTTGTTTAGTGCTAGTTCTTTATTGTTTGAGCGCAGTCTTTATGTTTGAATGTGTGGTTGTGTTCGTAATTGAGCACTGATAAAGGGATTGTGGCAGACGCTTATGCATGTATGCACTGTAAGTGAGTTGTAAGATAGTTAAGGATAATCTTTTGCACGATGGTTTTGATGTACTCTGCCTTTCAGGTTGATTACTCTTGAACTTTAGAAGAGGTACAACAACATATCCAGTCATGTGGGACTGTGAACCGTATCATGATTTTGGCTAATAAGTTTGGACAGCCTCTGTTCCCCTCAGATTTTGACTTTCAAGCATGATCCTGAATGTATCATTCAAAGCACGGCTGTGAGGATTGGCTTCTGTTATTAATAACAATTGGGATACGATTGGAGGCTCAACTTTTGAAAAAGGCCAAGGCAAGAAAGAGAGCACAAATTGTGAGGAAGGAAAGTGACCAGAAGACCAGGCCAAATTTTGCAAAGGAAAATGGACCAGTCAAATCAAGCCCGGCTTGGACCAGAGCGCTGGTTTGCAGGAGCTGCATCAACCCGCAGAATCTCGACAAAGAAATCTTGAGCTACGGCGAGCAATCGAGCTGCACTCCAATGACATCAATCGTGCAAGAGAAGAGAAGATCAGCATCAGGCATCGGGACGAAATTCATCCACAAAGACAAGGCGATCTGGACACGTTCAAAATTTCACGGTGGTCGAGAATTCGATGGATGGTATTGGAAACTCAATAGTCGCTTTGACCAGTAAGCGCTAGAGTATGTATTGTTGCTGCAAGCAATCGGTAAGCATGGGTATGGTTATACGCATATGTAATCGATCTTGCTTTCTGTTGTTTTAGGTTGCAATATTCACCTGGTTGACAAAATTACTAATGATAAATTTACGTTAGTAATACGTTTATAATGACATGCTTACTTTATATTGGTCTAATAAGGTGTTTTGATCAATATTAAAATTATGTTTAATTTATGCCATACCATTAAAAGTAGCTTGCAATCTTCTAAATATTAAGTAAACTAAGCTTCTGAATCTTGAGATCTAGTTTTGCATGTTCAGATTCAGACTTGAGCTACAATTGTTCCATCAATTCTCTTGTCGGCTCTCTGTCATGATGAGGGAGAGTTTCAGCTCCTGCATATTCTTCCAGAGGTACCCACTTTGATTCAACACGGTGGCACTTTTGATGCCAGAGGTCGCTATGTGCTTTAGCCGATGAAGCAAGTGACGTATCCCTCCTCTTTTCGATATTTGCCTTTGCGGTAAGCCACTCTTCACTTTCATGAATCTGAATTTCTGCATCAATTTCAATCTGTTCTCAAAATCGATGTTGTAAAATACGATACCAGTGTTGATACGTTTGAAGTAGAGGACTTTTGATTGATCTCCCTGTCGTAGCACAGAAAGTACAAAATCCTTCTCTAAGGCCTTAATGGATCCTAAAGTGACTCGTGTATCGTTCCGCAGAGATCTCGGTGTAATTCTACTAAGTGGCCGGAATGCAGTGAATTGGTATCCCAAAACAAACCCCAAGTACTAGTCTAGACCGGATCCAGCTCCAGCTCCAGTAATCCGGAACCAGAAACTCTTTTCCCGATTATATATCCGGTCTAGAGTATGTAACTATATGTAATAAATTCGAGTTTAACCTCTAGACCAAGAGGGATCTGCAACTTTAGGCTTCAGGAAGGAAGCTTAATTCCTACCCTCCGAGTTTTAACGTGTCAGAAGATCCACGATATACTCTTGAAAAGAAAACTTTGACAAGAACAACGAGAAAGAGACCGTCTTCACAACTAGACCGGATGGGCTACGCAGGCTAGCAGGTCACGCAGGACAGTCTGGATTCTCCTAACAATTACTACAATGACAGACTACAGGACAATCCATGGCCTAGATAGAGAAGGGGCGTCAGGAAAAATTGGGAGAGCTATAATACTTCTTGACAAAAGCCAGCTCTAATCCTCGCAAGGAAATCTTATTGTATCCTGTCTAACACGCAATCTCTCCAGGGACCGGATACTTCCTGTATCCGGGTTTCACTTCCTCCTTACCCAGATCTGCACGATCTTACTGCTTTCAAGATAACACGGACAAGTGCTAAAAGATATAATTCACAATTGTAAATTGTAAATTGAAAAACTCCAACGGCATTTGCAGAAAATTGGGATTACAAAGTATGAAAAATGCTATCCGGATCAAACCTAAAATCCACCTTTAAATACTAAACTACACCTCAAACTCAAAAAGCGCATAAGGCTAATTACAGCTAATGGAATGACACGTTTCATTCCTAACTTCATGTCTAATTTAGGTAACTTAAGCAACAGTCAAAAAGCTCCTACTAAAAGTGGATCTTAGATCCTAAAAATCCGAAATCAACTTAAGTCCTAACTCCTTCTAAACTAAAAAAATATACCTACACATCTACTTGTCAAAATTAAGCATGCAGCCCTACAGTCATTGTCAGAACCTTCACCTACTTTCTATCTTCTTCACTGGAGAAAACCTCGCCTTTGGTTGTCCCTTCCGGGTCAAGGGCTTCTTTCCGGTCTGCGGCTTGGCAGTTTGTTTGGACCGGACTTTGGCCTTTTCTCTGGCCGTCTTCGCCTTTGTCGCTTGGGTCTCTGCCAAGGCCTAATCGGGATCCAAATAAGGTTCAGAATCTTGGTCGGAACCGGATTCCTCTTCATCATAGTCGGAATCCTCTTCTTCTTCCTCCTCCTCCTGAACCTTGGTGAATTTCTTCTTGGCCGACTGTGGCTCAGGAAACTTTCTCTTATGCGGGACTGGAGCAGGCTTTGCTACCTTGCTCTGAGGTGTTGCATCTCCTCCAGCCGGTTTCCTGATTAGGCCCTTACTCGGTGAGCCGGATGAAGTGCCGCAACTGGCTCCAGTCTCTGTCTTCACCACGGATTGCATCAGGGTCGTCATCTTCCCTGCATCTCCAAACTGCACCTTCTTTCCGGGAGTCTTGGGAGAAGACTTGGAGGGTGAGAGGGCACTCATCTGCTTCATCTTAGTACTCTCCCATGGAATGGACCTTCCTGATCCGGTTGTCGGTTCCAGTCTCTGTGCCTTCGCTGGATCCGGTCCCGTCACCTTCGTGATCTCCAACTCGTCATCCTCCGGATTCAGGCCGGTGACTTTGGTGATTTCCACCTCAGTTTCCTGTACCTGACTTGTCTTGGCTTCCTGGTGCTCCTCTAGTACAGGTAGGTCTGGTTGCTCGTGAGAAGTCTCACCTTTACCCTTGTCCTCTGCTGTTGGCTGCTAAACTAGTTCGTGATCCGGTTCCGGTCTCGGTGCAGGATCACTTTGAGGATTTACCTCGCGCATCACTTCCCGCAGCTGCTCCAGTGTAGACTCCATCATTTTGTGATAAGTCACCATAGCCAGTATGAGCTTCTGATGTAGCTGTCGTCCTTCCACCATTACTTGTTGGTCAAACAAGTTACCCCTTGTTGATAACTTCACCCGGATGGGTGATGAATTCCCGGATTCGGGAAATGGTGTCTCGCGTCTGCTTGGAGAACGTTTTCTCCTTCTCCACCTCTTCTGTTTTCTGGCGCAACTCTTATTTAAGAGTGGCCACTTGGCCGGAAAACTTCACCAATTCTTCCTTGCTTTCATTCTTTTTCTTCTCTTGGGTAAGCCGTATTACCCGGGTTAAGGCTTAAGCTGGGTGGGAGGCACCCACTGTGGTGCAGATGGTCTGCATCGCCCCTTGCTCTATCTCGTACCGGGTCCTGAAGTCGCTCAATTCTCGGGTGATTCTCTCTAGCGGCTCGTCTCTCTAGACCGGATCGGTATCCTTGATCTGCTCTTTCTCTACCTGACCCTTTTCTCTCGTTTCCTCACCCTTATCATCATCCTCACTCTCGCTCATTGTCCTCAAACTCGCTCTGTTCATCCTCATCGTCTCCCTCATCTGAGGATTCTTCCTCTTTTCCGGTCTCATGATCTAAGTTTGGAACTTCAAACTCTACCAGGGCAGCAACGACCTCATACTCTACTTCTTCATCTTTTGTCATCACCCCCTCAGAATGATACAGATGAATCAGGAATGGACAGATGGCGGAGGGCTTGGCCTTCCCAACATTATTCACCATTTTCAGTACTTGGTCTTGGATGACCACTCCCCAATCTACTTTCCGGTCTCCAGACAATGCGCCAAATATTGTGTTGGCCAATATTAGAGAAACTCAGCTTGGCCTTTCCGGGTTGAGAATCGCCAAGACATACTGTAACAACCGCTTCTCTCTCTGATTGATACAGTCGGTGACTGAGAACCCGTCTTTCTTACTAATTGGGTTTCGGAACTTACCTACCGTATACTTGTGTTTCCGAGATGCACTTTCTTTGCCTTCCTGGCCAAATAGATAGACCTTCCTCCACATGACCGCCGTTCATCGCTTGGGCTTTGCACGGATTGTGGTCGCGGCGCAAGTTGGTGCGAGTTGGCGCTCCAGGCCTCAACTCTGCTACTATTGCTTCGCTTCTGAAGTCCCATGGTCGGATCAGGAACTCAGCGCATCCCATCTGCTCCAAGTCTTCCTTCAGCTCCGCCAGCTCCAGCTCCTCCTTGGGCAATCGTGGCGTCACATATCAGAGCGAGATGGTGGCTCCCCCGCTCTGACTTGCAGCCATCTCTCCTTCCGTTAGGATGCGGCCGGTCTACTCTCGGAAATCAAAAAAAGAGTGGTCCTCACGGTTCTCTCTTTCTCTCTTTCAGCTGTGCAAGCACTAACGTTAAGCTGGGATGCTAGCAGACCTCTCTCTTGCGCTTAATGTTCTTCAAGCACTCTCTTTCGCAGTCCGTCAACTCAAACCTAATACTGATGCACAAATCGGAAATCAGTAATGGTGCACGTTGCTATAACTTTCAGTCAGGGCAGGAAAATGTAAGTGACCAATCTCTAGACAAATGGGGTTAAAAGAGCCAATCCCAGCTGCTCTTAATGATTCCCCTAATCCAGGCTTTGCCCGTTAAACCTGCCCGTTTAGGATTTCCGTTCACTAATGATTAGAATATTCCCGTTGTTCCCTAGGGTTAAGTAGATCACCGTTGGATGCCGGTTCCTGTTACCCCTTTCCTGATCCGGTCTAGGCGAATTCGAACTCCGGTTCCTTGTTTCCGATACATTCGGTTAGCCTTTACATCGAATCCTGATTAGTCCACTTCCGGTTTTCGGTCTAAAACATTAGACGGTCTATAACTATCTTAAAATCGAAAAAATTTACTGCTAAGAAGAATATTATTCCTTCATTTATATTTTAAATTAGTAAAAGTGGATTTTCAGGTTCCGACACTTCCACCTCCATGCTACGTATGGCGCTGGTATGCAGCTTTGGCAGCATACACTACAAGAAAATGGGGGTATTTGCAACTGCGGCGCAACCCATGGGGTGTGATTGCGACTGTGACTGCGACTGCTTTTCTCTAATTGCACCATCTGTGCAAGGAAACTCAGTCCCAGTCAGGAGCCAGTCACGGCCCAGTCACGCCGCAGTTGCAATCATGGCTGTGGATGAAGAATGGAGGAAAAAAGCTCTTCAACGACGTCTGCAAAAAGATAGCATATTGGTTTTCTTTTACGGCGGGTCGCAATCACGTTCTGTTACTTGGAATCATTTATGTACGACTGCGCCGTGACTGCGCTGCCACTATAGGTAGATTATGATGAGGATTATGCTGATTATTTCTATTTCAATTTATCTTATAGACGCATTGTTGTTCTGGAAGTTTGCCGTCTGAAGCTGCGCACTTTTCAGTAGATGAAAACGTTTCCTTGGCAGCAAGACTGAATGGTCTTTGCATATCACCTTCATTCCACCGTAGCGATGGAATTTCTTACATCCTCTTGGGGCACCTTTGGTGTAGAATATGCGATTGGTATCACGAGTCTTTGGGCATCTTAAAGGACCTAGAAGCCCAAATTAGGCCTCATTTGTTTTTAGCCTTTGAGTAGGCCATATGGGACTTTTTTTTTCAGTCAATTTTCTTTCATTTCTCACCTACACATGCTATGTTCTTCATTGACTCTAGTGATAGAAAATGCGATAAAATTCACCGTTTGAATTTTATTTTTCCGAATTGAATTGACCCTTTCTAAACCTTTGGCCTTCGGGAGTTAAACTTTCCTATTTCTACGTCTAATACGCCAATGGAAGTGCTAGTTTTTTTAAAAGTTGTGTTCATTATCAGGAAGACATGGTCATCATGCGAACTACGTTGACGACGATGAGCAACTGGCAAAAGCCATGCAAGAAAGTTTGAATTTCTAGCACCGTGACCCACGGAGGATTTTTGATTACCCTCCGGCTTATCCCCCCCCACCTAGGTACGCTTGATGAGTCGACCGATTTGATATTTTGAAACCTTTGTTTAGACAGACAGTTGGTTGTACTGGTTACATGCGTTAAATAAGCACTTGTAATTTCGTTTCACATTATTCTTTGTTATCATCCCTTCTGATACAATTTTGGCTAAGTATGTGTACCAATGTATTTAAATTTAAATACATTGAAGATATTAATAAAAATTATAATATAACAAAAAACATATATACATGTATACTTATAACATATAACATTAATAATTATATATTAACATAATAACGAATATATTTATATATTACAATATTTTATATAATTACACCATTATATAATATATAATATATAACATTATAATATTTAATATAATAATTAATACATGTTCATTAATATTATGATATTAATATATATATTTATTTATTGTAATATTATATAAACATAAATAAGTGTATTAATATATTAATATAATATTATATAGTTTAATATATATAATACACTATATATTATATATGTAATACGAATAATATATATAATATATACGTATATTTTTATATATATGGCATGTTATAATTTTGTATTCGGGATGAGGAAATAACGCACACTTAGTTTCATCCGGCACTTCCCGTTCGCAGCGTCGATGCCTTCCTGACGTGGCAGACTATGTATGGGGACGTGGAGACCTAGTTGGTGAAGAGTGGATATTACAACTTCGAGTGACTACTGAGTGACTACAGAGCGACTACAGGGTGACTGGGATAAAAAAATTGTGACTGCAGTCCGTGAGTAGTCGGTTTGAGGAAACTGGGTGGTGAACTTCTTTGACCTAGTCAAGTTTGTACTTGCATTCAGAAGGAGGGAGGAACTACAAAACCTCGGCTACAAGTTTGCATTCACATGCAATGGCTAATTTTACATTGCAGATACATCTGGTATCCACTAATGCATGAGTCGCATGCATGATGGCTTTTGGAAATCTTACCGCCAGTATGCATTGTCGATTTGAAACAAGTGAGCAGTACGGTAGATGCAATCAATGCACAAGGCTGCTCTAAAACAGAAACACGATAGAAGGCAATGTTTTCCATAGAAGTTTTCTAGTCTAATTATGGTTGGCTTATTTGTTCTTTGGGATCCAGGGCCTAAACCTATACATGTCACATGGTCAGGTGCTTACAAAAGAGATGATGTCCTTGAGTCTGAGAGCAATACTCCATTCATGGATACACATTGCGCAAGAAAGGCGGATGTACTCACTCTCATAGGATTGAGTCCTAGTATGTATGGAACAATGCAAGCCAGGGGAGTGGTCAACAAAGCCAACTATATAAAATCAGCGTTAGATTAAGTGGGAATACAAATGTGCGCAGGGAGACATGCAAATCATCACCGCGTATGGAACACAGATACAAAGATTCATTCTACCAACTTCAGGCCATATGTTGACCACTCCCGGGCACAACTGCACGGCAACTTCAGTGTTACTACAGAACGACTACTACTGTACTAGTAGTCGACTGGAAAGTATTCCTAATATCCTGACTGCGCCAGTAAATTGTCTTCCATAGACAAGTCTATGGCGCCCACAAGATTGACCGCATTGGGGGGGATTGGCATTTGACGTGGAGCTGTAAGACCTGCTGTGTCCACGGTTGTACTGATGAAGGCATTCGTTGTATCCAACACTTCCCGCTTCGCTCTCGCTTCTTGGCGCAAAACAACTTTCCAACCAGGTTTGTCTATAACATCAGAGAAGAAAACCTGCGTGGCCTGGCTAGGGAAAATGAAAGGCTCCGCCAACCGTGGAAGTTTGTGGTGGAAGTTCACCACAAGAAAACCCGCATCATCACGTGTGTATGTAGGATTCCCGCGATTGTCGGACGGCTTCACCCACTCACATCGCAACAAACTGATCTCTGTCTGTAGAGGCCCATAATCTAATAGCAATATATCCTTCAAGATGCCGACATAGGGAACAGATGCATCATCTGCATTGTATGACGGTACCTCAAAAACGAAAGCCACACCACTGTTATAGCTCACCAATTCAGCTGACGCCTCATCTTCTACTCGAAAGTGGTTGCCAAATGCCATGATGCGAGTGTATCGGGTCGCTTTTTGTGATGGTTTCTTGCTCAACAGAAACTGGTCCACGTTGTTGGGGTTCCTGAAATCATTCTCCGAATCATCAACAGTGCTCTGAATCCACTGTGCCAATGCGGCTGTTGACGGATTCTCACGGGCTTCTGCACGCCACTTCCTACAAGAAAAAACGATGAGGGGTGTTAGGTTTAGGATGGAACATGCATGCACGCCGTAACCGCTACGACTGTACTCCGACGCGGTTGACGGTACCGTGACTGTCATGCAACTTGGGCGCCCACTCACTAGTCCAGATTGAGTCGCGGTACACAAAAAACACTTACTCTCAACTTCTGTACAACTATAGAGCAAAAGAACTAGGTTTAGGAGGACAGACTTTCCTGTGCTAGACTGCTCCTGCCATTCGGAAAGTATCTACGCAATATCGTAATATGACAGGCACGGCTTAGAAAAGGGACTTACTCATATAAATCCTGCATACAGGATACATTTGTCAGCACGTAATCGTGCGCAATGTCACGCAGGGCCGGGCTCATCACATACGGCTTGCCTGCACCTTGCAACACCTCCTCGGCATCCCCATACTCTTCGTCCTCGTCCTATAGACGTCGACGCGTGGGCTCAAATCTCTGCAAGTACTCTGTTACAAAGCCGATGCACTCGTCTTTCAAATACCCTTCTGCCATACATGCCTCGGGGCGGGCCATATTTCGCACATGGTTTTTTAACACTTTCATGTACCTCTCAACCGGATACATCCAACGGGCACTCACCGGTCCACACAAATCCAACTCTTGTGCTAGATGATAAGGAAGATGCGTCATAATGTCAAAAAAAGATGGTGGAAATTCAATCTCCAATAATGCCATGCTTTCCGCTACATCGGCTTCCAATGACGTGAAGTCTGCTGGATTGTAGACCTTGGTGCAAAGGCGCCTGAAAACCCTACACATCCTCATTACAGCCATACGGGGACGTGGTGCCATCAGCCCTCGAAGCGCTAGTGGCAAAACTTGTTGCATCAATACATGGTAATCGTGTGATTTAAGACCACCAAAATTCTTCTTCCGTATACACTTGCGTAGGTCGGAAGAAAAGCCACTAGGTGTCTTCAAGGACTCCACGCAACTTGAAAACTTCTCAAACTCATCCTCCGTCAACACATATGATGCCCGCGGCTTCACCATCTTCCTTGGATTGCGTGGGTTTGGAGTCAACCACAAGTGTCTTCGGATGTTTCGCCTCTGCAAATCTCTTCTCACCTTCACTGTGTCTTTCTTCCCTGCTATGGTCTTCAGGAAGTTTTTTGCAAGGTTCATTTCGCAATGCATGACGTCCAATGTGTAGCGAATTAAGAGATGCTGCAAGGCATTCCACAAAAATATTTGGGATTAGATTACAAATAAGCAGCAACCAAGATATAGGTCGCCCCTACACTATTGCTGAGGATCTCATTTGTGAGCTGCACAGACCATGCAGCGCTTCTATTGTCCACACGCCTTATTCAGGACAAGGGTCCCCCAAAATTATCTGTACTTGTCTTTCTCTGCAGAATCTCTAATTTCAAAACACGTCCACAGGATCTGTCATGAATTAGTTTTACTAAACTAATGAGACTTCACCACTACTCAACGGTGACTTCAAAACAACTGTATAAATCTATGCATGTCCCCTACAAGTCACGTCCCCTGTTCACAGAGAGGACCACAGTAGCTCACCTTCCAATATGGCAATCGGAATAGAATACTTAACCGCTTCACACCAAAAACTTTTGATGGATCCCCAGCTGCACCGTCTCTATGGCCAGCCGCCCTCCAAGCCTGGCACTCCAGTGCGTGTTGCAATTGCTCTTCGACTGTAACTGAGCGTGGTTTAGGACGGTTTTCCATGGCGCCATTGAAGTTCTCCTTCATTTCCTCCGATCTATATGGATGGTCTGCAGGCAACCACCGTCGAGTCCCACCATATGTCTGTTTACCAAGCTCCAGGGAGTGCTCAGCTCCTAGGTCCACTCCGCACCAAGGACATGCTGCGTAGCCTTGGTGTGAGAATCCACCTACTGTGCCATATCCGGGAAAGTTGTGAATAGTCCACAATAGCATGGCACGCAGTTGAAATGATTGGGACCCGACATCCTTCGTCACATCATATGCTGGAACTCCCTCCCATAACTCCAGCAACTCATCGACAAGGGGCTCCAAGTACACATCGAACACTTCTGATGTCACGGATTCCCTTCCAGGAATTAATAGGGCCTACATAACAAAGAACTTCTTTGTGCTCAGCCAAGGGGGGAGATTATAGTTCAATAACAAGACAGGCCATGTTGACCAAGATGATTTGTTTTGCTTGAAAGGGTTCACTCCATCCGCTGCAAGAGCAAAGTGAACATTACGTGGATCACTATCAAAGGTTGGATCCACGTTCTCTTGGAAGTGTTGCCATGCCTTTGAGTCACAAGGATGCCGGACCACGCCGTCTCCACCTTCCCGATTGCTATGATTTTTAGCATGCCACAACATCAACTTCGAAATGTGAGGGCTCCTATAAATTCTCTGCAAGCGTGGAATAATGGGGAAGTGTCAGAGAACTTTGATTGGAAAGTCCCGACGAGCTTCGTCTTTGTACCGGTGGCCGTTGCACTTAGGGCATCGCAAGGCATCCTTGTGTTCACCCCGAAACAGCACACATCCTCTCTCACATGCATGGATGCTATTGTATGTGAGACCCAATTTTGTGGTCAACGTCTTTGCAGCATGGTATGTTTTTGGCAATACATTCTTCTCTGGTAGTAGATGCAAGTGAAGAATGTTGAAAACTTCATTGGCGCAATGATTGCTCACCCCATGCACAGTGAAAAGATTCATTAGCAACACTGTCGCGGCTAGCTTGCTGGATCGCGACCCCTCGTACAAATCCTCCAAACTCTCCTCCAATAAGCGGCCATCAAAGTTGGCATGCTCTGCTGCATTCTCAGCTGGGATATCCGTAGCAGGTGTTTCATTCCAACATTCATCAACATCTGCACCATCTTCCGTGCCCACTTCAAAACACTCTTCATGGATGGAGTCCGCGGTGGCAAAGGCCTCACTGACTTCACGCTGGACTCTTTCCGCAGCTGTATCAGCGACATTGATCTGTCCAAGTGCTTGGTCAATCATCCCACGTGTATCAATTGTGGCATCCACTTCCTGCTCTTTATCTGTATGCGGTCCCCAAAATTGTTCCTCCCACTCTTCATCGGAAGAGTCTCGGGCACCTGGACCTCTCCAAATACGGGAATTAGGATCTCTGCCATTGTGGATGAGGTGCTCCTTCACGTTCCGTATCAGTAGTCGGCGTCTCCCACAGCATGCAGTGCACGGACAATGTAGTCTCTTCACGTTGTACTGTGTAGCCCACTGCAATTGTCTACTCCACAGCCAGTCATCTCGCAATCGCTGTCTGACGCTATCAGACAAGGGAAGTCTACTAGGGATCATCTTGGTTGTATGTGTGAAGTCCTCTGCTTTGCCTCTTGCGCACTGCGCACAATGCGGACGTCAAAACGACCCTTCTTCAAGGAAAACATCACAGGGTATAACAGTGGGAGACAAACTACAGAACAACTACTGGAAGACTTCAACTTGACTGCAGTACAACTCCTTCAACTTCACAATGACTTCTGGAACTACAGGTACACTTATTGAAGACTCCTACCTTGTCCAACTCGCAATGCCACATGCTATGGTCGTGTGGTGGAAAATTACAATTGTACAAGAATTTTGTGGCGATAAAGAAGAGGTGGTAGTAAATATCTCTTTAAAGGATAACATGCTAGGAAAAGTGAGGATCAAGAATTGCTATGGGCTTCCGGGTAGGTGAAGAGCAAGACAAACACGCCCCAAAGAATACTGAAACAGTGATCCATGACAACTACGGGAGAACGGCGCAACTCTAAGGCGTTTCTACGAGGGCATTGACGACATCCAGGAATTCTTTCAGAACTTTTCCAAATGCAAAAGATGGGCTGCTACTGACTAGGAAGTGCTACCTACTCTACCGTCTTGAATAGCCCCCGGTCCTGCAATAGAGACATTTACCGATTGCCAGGAGTCTGAGAATCCCTTGTGGAAACCCAAAGATCCGACGGGGCCCAACGAAGCTCGCCTACGCTAGTCGCACAAGAAACTGCCAAGGTAGATGTAGGCTCAAGCTGGGTTGCGAAGGCTTACAACTAACCTGCGACTGCAGAGTGACTAGGGAGAGTTATGCTGGTGTCGTTCTGTAGCAAATGTGAGTCCGTCCTGACTGACACCCATGACAAAGGATATGTATTCTGTGCAGATAGAAAAGGGACATCAACTCCTGGACCAACATCAGTGATGACAAGTTCTCATTTGTGAGCAGAAGGCAACACATATGATGCAAGACATTTTCAAACTATTACTTTGCCTTGTACCTAGGGGAGGGAGCAAGGTAGGAGAAGGTAGAGTGTATGGGAAAGGAACTACTTTGAAGTGTTAGAAGTAGTAACTTATTATTGAGTTAAAATCTCCATGGAAAATAAAAAAAAAAGGGAAAAGCACAAGGAAATAGGAGTCTATGGAAACGGGGTGTGCCCAAAAAAATGGGTAATGAACGAGGGCTCCATAAGTCAACATTTAATGGAATACAGAATATCCTTTCATGATAAGCTAAAAAAAAATTGGGAAAGAATGGGGGCTCCACAAATTGGACACTTTGTAAAATTAAATGCATGGAATGCATTTCTACTCCAAGTGTTTGAGAAGCCAAAAAAAAATTGGGAAAGAATGGGGGCTCCAGGAATTGGACACTTTGTAAAATTAAATGCATGGAATGCATTTCTACTCCAAGTGTTTGAGAAGCCAAAAAAAAATTGGGAAAGAATGGGGGCTCCACGAATTGGACACTTTGTAAAATTAAATGCATGGAATGCATTTCTACTCCAAGTGTTTGAGAAGCCAAAAAAAAATTGGGAAAGAATGGGGGCTCCACGAATTGGACACTTTGTAAAATTAAATGCATGGAATGCATTTCTACTCCAAGTGTTTGAGAAGCCAAAAAAAAATTGGGAAAGAATGGGGGCTCCACGAATTGGACACTTTGTAAAATTAAATGCATGGAATGCATTTCTACTCCAAGTGTTTGAGAAGCCAAAAAAAAATTGGGAAAGAATGGGGGCTCTAGGAATTGGACACTTTATAAAAAAATAAGGAGGTTCCATATTTTATTGACATATGGATTGGTCCATGCATGGGGAGCAGACATGGTCAAATTCATTGGAATGCTTTCACTGAGATACTCACCGGCTTTGAGCGTGATTCACCCTCTGCAGTTGTCGTGCGCAACGCAAACTGTGTGGACTTCAGTGCATATATAAGCTCCTGTTTCTGAAACATGAAAACAATTAGTGATTTGAATGAATGGACTCACTTTGACAAGAACCATCGCTTTCCCACCTTACACAGGAATAAAAGATTGAGGAGACTAAGAGGACTGAGAAAAATAGTGCGGCACATGTTTTGGCATAGTGCAGGAACAAGCTAATGCACTCTCACATGTCACACATTTCCATGCTGAATACATAGGTAGTCGCTGCAAATCGGTTTGTTTCATGCAAATTGTTACAAAAAAAAGAATGTGCAATGGTTGTGCGCAACTCAGTGGACCAGTACACGAATTAGAAGATCGGTATTTAATTATGTGCACCCCCCTGCACTTCACAGACATCTCCCTGGAAGCTCGCTTGACAGTCTACGGGGAAAATGCACATTAAAATTTCAAATAAGTTTTGAAACACAGGGTTCCATCATGGCAGTCTCGGGAAACAACAGTACGCAACTGCGCGGCGACTGTCATGAGTGACTACGTAGTCTCTGGACCCAAGCAGTGACTCAAAAATGACTTTCTGGAGTCATTCTGGAGTTACAAGAGCGCCCGACAACGTCTGTGTTGCCTCGGCCGACATGACATTGTGAACTTCAAGTTACCGACCCTAATAACCTGCCGAAAACGAAATCAGCGGTGCCACTCTTGCTAGTTTCACAATCTCCCAATCATTAGATTATCATGTAATGATTGGATTGCAAAATCAGGGGCAGATTGCCATCAGCCGAGTAGTCTAATCAGGCTCAAATGCAGTAACTCAAGGCTGCCGAAATTTATTGCCAACCGCCAAATCATGACCACTACTTCCCTTCAATGAATGCATTCAACCAAACGCACCTTGGATTGAAGGGGGAGGCACTTTCTTGTGCTTCTTTCTCTCTTCGTGGAATCCTGTGAAGCTCCAGGATTGCTCCTGGTGAGTGCGTGAGCATTGAACTTGGGCGGAAGAGGGCTACAATCGGAGGCGCTCGACGTGCTGGGTAGTCTTGCCTGCAATCGAAGGAAAACAAGCACCAGCGCAAGTGCAACTGGACTCAGGCGCAGAAGCAACTGGACTCAGGCGGGGAAGATGGAGTCGCCAGCATCGAGCCCGCCACATCCTCGGTGTGAGTACGAGCTGCTCAGAGACGCGCGGGTGTCGGAAAACAAAAAGAGGCTAGAGGAGGTCCTCGTCGTGAAAAGAGCAATGTAAGTTATTTCAGTTTGCAGTGGCCGTTGTCGTCTGCCTTGAAATTTGTGCCCTCTTCATGCTGCATCGCCATGCAGGTCCAAACGGCCTGACGGCGTAAGTCGCAAAGACGAACCTCACAGGTGCATGCACGTTTTTCTGATCTGTTTAGGCCATAGTTGAGTTCGTGGCGTGTTTGTTTTTCTTCCTGAAGTCTGTGATCGCTGAGTTCCTTTGTTCAATATGTTTACATACCGCGCTAGGGTTAAGGGACCCTTTTTTTTTTTGAAATCGGGCTACGGTGGAAGTCAAGAGATTTGCAGTCGCGTGTAAGTTGTTTACGAGTCGCTTTGCGGGCCCATTTTCCTTACGTGACTGCTTCTCAGTCACGTGGGAGTCGCGGGTCATGTTATCGCTGTGGCCGCCAGTCCAGTGCAGCGTATAAAGGGTGTGGACTTGCGGGCGGCCACGTGTATCATCTCGCACCTTTTCTGAGTATTTGGCCTATCGGAACCCTAGCGCACGCCTCTTGTTTGCTGCGATTGTGCTGCCTTGGGGAGAGTCGTCACCATAGTTTGAGTCCATCACTTTAGCCCGCTGATCTCACCGCGAGTGTTCCTCACTCCTGCCGGTTGGAACTCTGCGTTGCAGGGATCAGGAGAAACAGCCCACACTGAAGAAGCCAGAGAGCGCTGAAATCGCGGGAGGAGGGGGTGAGGGACTGCGCAGGAGTGCGCGGCAGCAAGGACTCCGAGGACGGAAAGGACGGAGGCTGCGCACACTTCGTAAGCGCAAAGAAGAAACCGCGGGCACCGCAGGGATGACCAGCGAGCGAGACTCCTCCTCCGATGCCACGGAGTCCAATTCTGAAACAATCGCAGCAGGTATGATGAATTTAGCACTTGCTTGTAACCATGTTCGACAGCAATCGGAGAATGAGGCAGCTGCCGCAGGTAATTTGCTATACCCCGGAGAGCTCAAGGATTAGGGTTTGAGGGAGCCGACACTGTGCTCGACTTCTTGACGTCTATTCCATTTTGGATGGTCCGCAACGCCGCAAAGCTGTATGTTTCCATGAAATCGAGTCGCGGGTCAAAAAGCGATAGTTGTGAGGACATTTTCAGAGAGAGGGGTCATGTCATCCGGCACATTGCTTCATGAAATTACAGTTTGGCTTTGAATGTCGGTGCAGAGTACAAAGAACCACTCTTCGTGGACTCCAGCGACGATGATGTTCAGGTCGAGGAGCCCTTGCTCAACCGGCGGAAGAAGCGTTCAAAATCTGAACTTCTAGGAAGATCGGCCGCGACTAATCAAGCGATAGTGAATCCTCCGACGCAGCCCACAACCGCGCCTTCTGTGCCTTACCCGCCAGGATGGTCGTGGATGCCCGGCTAGTGGATGCCGCAGCAGCCAAGCCAGCCACCACTGCCTTGGGCTGCAGGTCCGCCAAACACATACGAGGGTGCGTGGCAAGCAAGTGGCGCGGGAAGTGATGTATTGGAACGAGGTCAGCGAAGGAAAAAGCACACTGCGTATGAGCTGGGTAGTCTCGAGCGGTCCTCGACTTCCACGAAGCCCAATTTTGTGTTCGTCCAGGAAGGTGGCGAGGTAGATGCAGGTTGTGAGGGGAAGAATGCCTGGGACGAGGCGATCAGGAAGTTCACGCCAAAGATCCTAGATATGAGCGTGGTGGAATGGGAAAAACACAAGCCTCACACTCTAATCAAACTACGGGAAGCACTGGATAACGAGTTCGATTATGTGGGTACTCCTCTGAGCATGGTTGGATTTTGTACTGCAGTCACGAGGTTCATGAAAGGCGAGAGATCTCGGTTGAAGATGCGGTACAATCAAGGCCACAAAGAGACGCCTATGCACATAACTGACGATGACCAGTGGAAACGGTTGATTGCCTACTGGGATACGGATGCTCAGAAACGGAAGTCCGAGAAGATGACTGCTGCACGCTACAGTGTGAAGCACTGCAGTGTAATAGGGCGGAAAGGAAAAGCAGGCGTGGAAGCGCAAGTGGTAAGCATCCTTCTTGTTTGTGCTTGTGTCCACTGTGTCTGTTGCTCCGTCCTATCATATCTTCTTCCTGCCCACTTGTTTTGCATGTGCTTTCATGGGGCCCGAACATCCTGACTGGTTGCCGGTATGTTTGCAGAGAGACGGGCGGTCCAGCAGTCCGGGGATCACAGAACTGGCGGAGGGCATGCGGGCAAGCGGTGGCGTCACCCCTGCAGCTTTGGTAATTCTCCACTCATCCTCGTACACTTGTGGCATGTTTTCATGTTTTCGTTTGTCTTCGTTGTACGTGGCTGCGAATGGTCCCGGGCTATGTCAAGTTATTTATCTTCCTGTACATGACCCTTTTACATGACTCTGACTTCCCCCAGTTCTTGTCTTGAAGGATATTCCGCCGTGAATGGAGTCTCGTGGTAAAATCGCCTCAGTCTCTGCCACCCTACACTTTTTCATTTTTGGCCGATTCATTTCACAATGTTGCGAAATTGTTGGGAGGAAATTGCACTGACAACTGAACTTCTGAGCAGGGAAATTGACAGGGGGTGTTATAGCGAAGCACTGAAATTGCCGTGTTGAAGTCTGTTTGCTGTCATTTCTAGGACTGGTTGGCTAGATGTGTCTTGTATGTATGGTCACTGTGTGAAGCTTACACGGATGAAATTGAGGGGGGATAATTAGAACTGAAGTCTGACGGCAGAAATTTGGAAGGTTCAATTTAGTTGCAGTGACAACATGAATGCAGTCACGGTGAAGTCGTGCCCGAGTGCCCTTGCAGTTGTCCGAAAGCTCTCTTCAAGTGTCGCAGCTAGTCCTTGTAGCCTGTCTGACCCTATACTTTCAATATGCGAACCCACATGTGCGTTGACTCCCTCTTTCTTGTATTGTCGTTTGCACAAAGAGGGGTGGCCAGCGACTCGGTATTGAGGGCGGAAGTGGCTGCTCTGAAACAGAATGTGTCGGATCAGTTTAGCCAAGTTCTGGCAACAAACACCGCGACTTCGCGAGCAATTGAAGACCTTCGCTCTATGGTTGAAACTTTCATGCGGAAGTCCAATGTTGCCCACAATGACAGCCCTTGCATAACTCAGTCGGAGAGTGACCCCAAAGACAATCGTGGCGTGCTTGAGGTGGACCCTATCGATGCGCTTCTGAATTCCAGCCGGAAGGTAAAGTCCCTGGATACACTCGTTTCAGAGTTGCCTGCAGGACGCATTCCAGAGAAGAGAGGGGTGCGGGTTGGAGCAAGACAATCGGCTGATGAAGGCGACATGACTGTCGCGCAAGTGTTACTCTCCTCCGACACAGACCAAGAAGCGAAGGATATTCGGAAGCAGTGGCATGTCAGTCCAAGGGAATCCGCAGAGCCCGAGCTTGCGCAGCCCTCTGCAGTCGAAGATGCCATCCCCAAAATCTAGGAGACCCCAACTGAAGAGAATCCCGCACTTGGCGTTGAGACAAACGAAGGTGGCCACGTCCCCGACCAAATCGTGATTGCGAGTACCCCAGACGAGGGTGCCCCAGCTCAAGTCCCGGCTTCAAACACGGAGGAGGGTGACCCTCAACTGCCCACCGTAGGAACAGTGCAGGTGGCGGAGACTGAGGCGGGCCCGGTTCACGTGGAATCTGTGGCGTTCGAGGAAGTCGTAGCAGCGGCCGGACCCGTTGCGGTGGAGACTAGGCAGAAGAAGGCGCGGAGAGCGCCTGCTCCCAAGTCTCCGAGCAAGGTAATCACCCCCATTGACGTCCATACTTGTACGTCAAATGAGGTGGGTCCAGCCATCACTGTTTCCGACATTCTCTCACGCCGTAGAACCTCCAGGTCGAAATTAATAATTTTTAATGTCCATGGCACTCTGCTGGACTGCAGCCCGCTAGATATCACAAACCCGCACCATCGAATTCGTGGAACCACCAGAACTCATTCTCGGAGAGTCGTGTTGAGGCCTTGGCTAAAACCTTTTTGTCAAGATGTTTTTCGCACTTTGCGATTGCTTTCTGGGGAAGTACGGGTCCATCATATATGGCTGATGTTGTCCCCACTATGCTAACTGGGTTGACGGGTTCCTTTGAAGCAAATCCAGTCTTCATTTGGTCGGGTGAGGAGTGTGAGGATGATAAGGAAGAAGGCGGTAAAGTAATGTGCGGGGGGGAAAATTTGTCTAAGGTGTATGGGGTTTGGCTCCGCTTTAGTGCGTTGAACACCGTGATAGTTGATAGCAAGTCCTCATGGGTGGCATGCAATCCGGATGCCAATGTCATAATCAGCACCCATTTTTATATGAAGTGGCTAAGCACATTGGCTGGTGACAAGGAGTATTTGAAATCCTACCTCTGGCCGTTGTTGGAGGCGCTGAAAGACTGCCCTGATGTACCCACCTTCAGGGCTAAGTTCCCTGAAATTGTCAACGAAACAATGGCGCAACAAATTGAGAAACGTCGAACTAGTTCACCGTATGATTTTCTTGAGATTGTGGGAGGTGAGGGGGCTCGCAAACCTCGTGGTTGCATCAATGGTGATCCCCTCACCTTCATTAGCCTCGCATTCCTAATCTGAAATTTCTGTTGGTGCAGGTAAAACTGCAAAAGCGGGAAACAAGGAACAATGCATCAAGGCAGAAGACGGAGAAGAAATGTGACAAGAAGGTAAGTCAATTCTGCCCACTTGTCTTTTTTGTCATCTTCGTTTGCTGCGCACATGCCGTAGTTGTATCGAAGTCACAAAATAGCAAACTTGGAGTGCACCCGAAGTTGCAGTCATAGGGAATTCACAATTGTGTCATCTTGAAGTCGAGAGTAAGTGAAGTAGGTGTCCTCTCTGTGGTGTACCCAATAGGCCAGGCATGGTCTACTGCAGCCAACGGCCCAACATGCATGCAGGGTTCTTTGAAGGTCAAGACAGGTCAGAATTGCTGAGTTCCTTCTACTTAAAAGTGTGAGTGTCTAGATCCCCGGTGCTCGCAGCAGAGAATTCTTGCTGTTAAGAATGTGGCAGTTTCAAAATTGTGGCCTGTGGTGAGCATTCTGTCTCGCCAAACCACTCTCAGCCCCAAAGAATGCAGACTGCTGTCGCACCTTGCACTACATTGTTCTGTCACTAATTGCATTATAGGAGGCCCTTTATGAACTTGTACAAGGTGTCGTAAAGTTCTGATGAATACATAGAAATGAAAGGATGCTTCTCGGGTTTCTTGAACATGTTGTTGTACAGTAGGCCGCCTGCATTGAAACCAAGGCTGCCGTGACATAGTCGTTACCACTCAGTCGCTGGGAAGTCGCGTGGCAATTGCGTGGAAGTCCTCCTGCAGTCTTCTAGTCATTTGTGAGTGACATATGAGAGCAGCGACAGTGGTACAGCGGACATGCCATCTCTACTTGCACAAAATGTTTAAGCGTGCAGTTGCAATTGGCTAATGCTTTGTGTGATGCAGCTCCACATGGGGGAGGAGGTATTCCTCATGAATCCCCGCTCCGTGAAGCAGAAAGTAGCAGTGGGGACCATTAGCGGAGCAGCAGGAGAATCAAAATTCCACTTCAAGGACATATCGGAGGGGTGGTGGAAGGTGGACGTGCGGGATGTTTTGCACCAAGGGGTAGCACTCATGTTACCCCATGAAGCCAGCGAGCAGCTCAAAATTGAAGACGCAAAGGGCACATGCGCAGTTTGGAATGAGAAGTACATAAAGTCCACTTCATGAGGCGGTCTTTGATAGATGGCTTTCCGAGGGGTTAGACATGCAGGATATGTGTGGCTCTGCGAGGAGGCACGTAGGACATCCATGATTCAGAAATTGAATTGACGTTTTCTGAAATACCATGCCCATTTCCTTTTTCATAATTACCATGTCAATGAATTGAGCGTAATATGTTAAACGAAACAATGGTGGTGTCAGGTTTAGGATTTCATTTGGAGGTTGTCAGTCTAGTTTGTTGGGCTTGTGCAGTGGTGCATACAGCACCTCTGGACACTACCGTTGGTGTGTGCAGTTAGTTCAGTAGGAGATACTCTTGGACTGAGGGCAAAGTTTGCATGTAAACTCTGAGATTCATCCGTGTGTGGCCTAGTAGGAAGACATGCCAGTTGCTGCATTTCAACTCCCTCAAAACTGCACCAATAGGCTGATAACTAGTAGAGAACTGTTCTTAAACACCGTCACAACTTCAGAACGACTGCTACCTACTCTAAAAAATGCGTGTGCAATGAATAAAATGACTTCGACACGACTTGAAAACGACTTCACCCGGGGTCCTTATAATGTGCCCGCAAGTGACATGGATGTTGCCGCCCTAACTGATGCACGACTACGAAATGACTCCATAATGACTGCCGGTGGCCCGACGTGGCAGTCCATGTCAGCCTGACAGGTCTGACAATTCTGCAATTCTGACAATTCTGACAAGCTCCAAACACGACTCTGAAACGACTTCGGAACGACTTCTGTCATCGCCCAATGGAAAAATGCCATGCCGCCTGATGTCAGGGCGTGTGCCCACCACAAGCCCTGTCCACGTCAACTTCGACACGTCAATGTATCATCCATTTCATGTGGAAGTCTACATCCCAGGAGAAATGGATGGTGATAATACAAGTGCAGTCGTTTGCATAAACGACTTGTCCTAAACGACTGCAGGGCCCTGAGTCGTTTTGCAGTCGTTTTGTCCGGAACGACTGCATTTCAGTCGTTTTGAAGTTGTTTCCTGCAGTCGTTTTTTCTATCATTTTCTTGTAGTGATAGTGAGAATGTTCCATACCTTGCATAGACTAGACAGACAAGTTGCCGTATTTTTCAACGAACCATGGTCCATGTTTTACAAAAGAATGCTGCATTCATAGAACAATAGATTTAGATCAATTATTGAGCAACAATTTGACTTTGATTCATGAGCAATCGAGTTAATTTACTAAGAAATGAGGAAAAGGTCATGAGAATCAACTTACAATGTAATGGGTGATGTGATGTTCTCCGAGGGCTTTGATGTAATCTTTGCTCTATTGGTCAACCAATGGTTTGAATTCCTTTATTTGATCCTGAGACAGTTTAAGGCCATGAAAGTAAGGTCTGAGCTTGTCTAAACCAAGCCAGACATCCACTTTAGCTCTTCTATTTCCTTCAGAGTCGATGAAATTTTTTTCAGCAGCCACTACGTCTGTGTACAACTTTGGTGACCCTCTAAGAAGTCTTGATGGCATGAATAGACGAGCAGCATGTGCACCATTAAATGACGGTTTTCTTGGAACATTGTATGTTTACCTGACAATTGCTCATCTCTAAAAATAATGACATTGCCACCGTGTGCTCCAGTGGAGGAAATCACTTCTTGCATCTCTATTGTAGCTGCTTCCTGCAATTTCTTGTCTCTGATAGTCCAAATAAATTGAAAGTGCAAATGCACTATCTTCTCCACAATCCGGTTGAATGCATAGAGAGTACATAGATGTACTCTATCCATCAGTATTTGCAGAATAGGCTTCCAACGTCCTTGAGCTGCCATTCCAATGACAGGTTTGGCATGGTGCCGGGTTGAAAATAAACCGCCAGTCCAACTTTGCAGTCGTTTGGAAAACGCTGCTGTAGCTTCTTCTGAAGTTCCAATCACTGTTTTAGAGCGTGCTTGAAGATAGTAGATGCATCTTTGTGAAGCACATGTACCATGTGGTAATCCATACATGCACTTTATGGATTTCATGTCACCCGATAGATGCCATTCATCGCTAAAATCTCCAATTCCAGGTACGTGCAACTTTTGACCACCTTCCTGTGTAGAGATTACTGTTGGAATTTGCGTTTGTTTGAAAACCCAATCTAATATCTCATAGCTCTCCTTTGGAATTTGGAAGCAGCCTATAGGCCAAATTTCTCTTTCAGATTGGACGGCAATGAATTGAGGGTTTTCTCTACTAATTTCGTTGTTGAGGGCTCTATTCATGAATGTTATATTGATTCTCTCCAACTTTGGGGCATGAACAATTTCAGCCTCATCAAGTTTTATACAAAACTTAAGAGGTTCTCCAGTCAACTCTGCCATAAATTAACAGCAAACACGGGACATCAGGAACTACTATTACGAACTTGAATAGGACCAAACATATTTATAACCATGATTAATGCCTACTTTTCCAAGTTATGTTACTCTTCAAATTGGTCCCATTCACTAGCTTGCTATGAATTTACATTCAATCCATGAGTTACTTAATTTAACTTTTGATTTTGCAATTGTGGCACATCATTCCTGTTTTAACTTAGGTACTGCTATATAATAGAACGTAACACCGTAGTCAGAGAATTGGTGCTAGTTGAGGAATTGGTGCTAGTCGATTAGACCTCTGTTCTTAAGTTAGGGAGGGAACAAAGGGAGGGTGCACAATTGGTTGTTGGGTGGAGACAAAGTGTGGAAGGTGCAATTCATTTATTTTTATTTGACATCTTTGACACCCTAAGGCCCGTGCTCTTATATCTTACTCTGCATATTATGGTATTCATTGGATATCATATTATTAGTTCTGATTGGTGCTAATTGGTTTGGATAGGGCCTTTGAATGCTTTTTAGTTTGGAAACAGTTCAATCATTCACATGAGATTAGACCTTTGTCTTTGTTTTACATCCATATACAACTAAATTACGTTGCACTGTCTTCCAGGGACAAATGGGACCCTTGAATTCCAGATTCAAATGCAAATCTATGGTCCCTACATGGACCAATTCTGAGTTGCACTCAAGCAGAAACTATCAAGGTTACAAATTATGGATTTGTTTACCAGGGTTTTAAACTATGCATGAGTACTGCGTACAGAAACAAGCAAAGGGAGGGTGTCAAAGGGAGGGTGTACAATCAGTTGTTGGATGATTTTTGATTTGACATGTTTGATACCCTAAAGTTTGTGCTCTTAATCTTCTTATATGTTATATCCTAAAGCTTATGCTCTTATATCTTATTCTGCATATTTTGTATCCTATTTAATAGGAGCTATACTCAAAGTTGGACTAGAGTAGCATACCTTCAGGAGTGATGCGGTAGAGCTGGACCATTGTTCTCTGTACCTGTTCTACGTTGACAAAAGAAGAATTATGTTCTGTCAGTTTGACATGAAGTAGATCTTTCTTTTTTGATCCTTTTCTTGATTGGAACTCAACCTCTAAATTGAGGGAGTAATAATCACCAACAAAATCAATTAACTTAGCGTTCAGTTCCCTGCGCAAAAGGGAGACATGGTACGGTTTGGGTAGACAACTGATACGCAAACCTCGCCCTGCACTTTTGCACCTCTTTTCATTTGTTTGTATACCGTAGCATATCCATCTTGAGTAATACCTGATCTATCGCATGTTCCCAAAATCTGAGGAACACCTACGGACTCTCCAATCTTATCAAGGTACGTATACGTTACATCTATTCCAATAGATTTTAAGGCAGGTGTCTCAAGCATGGATTTAACTTCTTCTTTGGACAATATTTTGGCCAACAATTTTCCAGATTCAAGTTGCTGCTCTTTTGAACCATGCAGTCTTTGCTTTGTGTGGTTGAGTGCATTGCTTGTTTGTATCTCTTGAACAATGCTTGGAGCTAAGACTGAACGGGCTAGTCTTCGCATCGCCTTGGCCTGGCCTCCGGTCTACGACAACAAGGACAAGTCTCGACGTTTTTGAACTTGTTTACGGTAACCATATGTAGTTGACCGTAGTTTATCTTGTTTACTTTGTAGCTTTGATAAACTTTGTAGAGTTCCTTCAAGTTCTAATTTGAGTGTTGTAATGTCAGCCACGTGACTCTGATCTAGGAACTAGCTTTTTTCGGCATGCTCTCTGGTCATCACATCTATGTCTTTCTCTAAAGCAATCTCAGCTTGTATGCTTTCCTGAAGCTCTTTCCCAAGATCAGCTAATTCCACAACATGCTTTTCTTTCATAGAATTCAAATTATTCTGTAATGCAATAATCTCGGACTGTAATCGTTCAACTTGTCCTTGAGACAATTCTGATTGTCTCAGAAGTATACTGTTCATTTCAAGTATTTCCTCAAGCTCATTGTGCTGTTGCAATAATGAGGAACTCAAGTCCTCAATTTGTTGACTCATTCTCCCATTTTCTAATACTATCGTTTCTCTTAGCAGATCAAACTGTAACTGTCTGGAATTGAGCAAGCTCTTTGTGTAACCTAGGAGTCCGTTCTCTCCTTCACTAACAAATTCTAACAAGCTCTTTACGTCTATAAACCTTGGTTGTTTCCCAGATGAATCTGTTGGGTATAACAAACCATGAACCCACAAATCAAGATTTGTGTTTCCAGCTTTGCGTTTCTCAGGAAAAACGGATTTGGGCGTTTGTTCATGAAGCATGTGACCACGCAAAATCAGTGGACGGTACTCACGACGGTACTTGCCACTAATTGATACTTGAACCTTATAAGGAGGTGTCTCCAAATCCATCTCTTTAACGGCTGCTACTATCAACTTTGTAGAATAATCAATAATTCTTTAAGGACTGCGGAAGTTCATGCTGCCTGCAGTTCATGAATGGGTAGATCAATCGACATGCTCCACAGGTGGCACTCTCCGTTGTGAATCTGTTGTGAAAGAGATCAGATTGTCAGACCCAGAGAGTTGAGCAAGAGCACTTGACTTCGAGAACTTTGCAGCTCTATTTTCCAGCATTTTTTTAGATATGGTATTGTGTTGATGCAGTGGCACTCTCAGTTGAATGTTTACCAACTGCAATGGTAAAAAGTCTTGTTATCTTAAACATTTTAAAATCAACAAATTCAACTGAAGGTATGCCCTTATTAAGAAAGTGCTTGCAGGTTGTGCTTCATTTAGAAAACCTTATTTTGTGACTCAACCAAAGATGTTCTTTTGCGTTGAACGTTTCAGGTTGTCATTCTTGCTCGAGAGTGTGGATTGTAGTTGGAACTTGATGCATGACATCAAAGTTTGGAGTTTGGTTCCAAAACCACTTCAAGTGAAGTTTGCCTCAAGGATCCTTTTATGTTGTGCTTACAAATAGTACGCCGATACCCAATTATTGCATGGGTAGATCAATCGACATGCACCGCTAATTGATTCCTCCACTGGTCGATTCCTGAGAGCATATTCAACTGCTAATTAACATTGATCTACCCCATGTTCAGTATCTGTGCATAAATGCAAGAACGTTACGTTCAGAGACTGAGCAGAACAATATTATTCAATGGGAGTCATGAACTAGAGCTCGTAAGACTGAGATCTTGAACCAGGGACGTATGTATGACTAAGTAAGTGGACCATCCAGTGACAACCAGGATTTCAGAGAATAAGACTAGGAACTTCAAATTGCTACTTGTTAATTGTGATAGATCGATGTCTATCGGAATGAGAATGGTAGTCTGAACTTTACAGCCCATTGCTCCGCTTATTGTCCATGCGAGGGGAATGCCGAGTCCAAAATTTATAAATGATTGAATCATGAAGGACAACTCATGGACAATTGTGGGGTTCAAATATGCTCCAATCGCAACTATTCTAGAATGCACAAGATCAATCTAGGAATCTAACTCGCATCTGTACAACCATCGAAGCTGCAGTTAAGAAACTCGACTTCACTGGCACAAATCTCTCTCGTTGGTGCACTCAAGGTGAAATTTGTGACATGGGTTGAAAATCCCCTTTTGAGTGCAAACCAAGTTGCAACCATTGCTAGCTGGAAGCATGAATTTGAAGCAAATTTGTATTTCCAGCTTTTGAGGAGTATATGAAGATGAGCTTTACTTACTGTACAGATTTTTTCTCTATACCTCAACGTCTGACTCTAATCAAACGTTTGCCATCTTGTATGAATCCTATCTAATTTTAGTGATAACCTTGATGTATTTTCTTCTTTGATGCATTTTGCAACGTGGAAACTTCTGTATATCATGCAAGATGGCTTGTAATGCGGAGAAAAATTCTCATATCTTCTCTTGAGATTTAGTAGAGGAACTTACTCTAGAAGGTTCGATGTTATTTGGCAATTCAATGGATTCGCTCTATTTGCTAGCGATTTATTTAGGTTCATAGTTACTGGACATGAATTCTTATTTTGTTTGACACACATTTACTCTGTTTATAATCAATCTCTAACTCTAACTACAGGTTTTTAATGATTTGAATTGAACGATTAATTGAAAAGATGACAATGCTGTGGAACTCAAAGATCTAACTAGCGCTGTGATATATTTGACACCTAAATCGAGAGATTTGTGCATTCTAAACGGTATCTTCCAATGCAAAGGAAAGCAGAAACAAATTAAGGACCCCACCTACAAAGGGGAGCCGAGAGCAGGAACTAGCTCAGTCTTCAATGAATTTGGAAAACGGAATCCAATTTGTACGTTCGAGTTGATTGATGTGCTCATTTTCATTGTACCTGCTGCAAAGTCTTTAGATCAATAAACAAGAAGTTTGGAAGAGTGAGATTTGGTTACTTTGAAATTTCGACCCTGCATGACGTTACAATACCTGAAGCTTTGCGATTTTATACATGTGCTCATCTCGCTGATGAAGTAACACAAACTGTTTTCTACACTAAGAGCTTTGTGAATATAATCCTCACCATTTGTGATTGTTCGAAGTATTCACAAGTCCTACATGAAAAATTCAGTAATTTTCGCTATAGTATTCGCCAAATGAAACCCTGATTCTCTCAATTATCACAATTCTGAGATAAAAAATTGATCATTTTTGCCACAGTTCTCACCAATTGAGACCTCAACTCTCACAATTCACGATCAAGATAGGTTTTGAGTCAGTTAGCCACAAATTTCATAAGCGGCAAATTTTTGAATTGTTGCTAGAACAATCTGGTAGAACCTTGAGTGCGGGAATCAGTGTAAGGAATCAATGAATCCTTTAATTGGCGCCAAGCAGCTGACGCTGTCGTGTTGCAAATGCAGATATTATGTAGATTATGTATATACATACAATTTAGATAGATTTTAATGTTTGTTGTATCATAAAGAAGTTGAAGTCATTTGAGGTAGCTTCATCTCATTTGATATTCTTTTTCTTTGTGTTTTATTTAGATTATATTATGTCGAACTAGAGGGGTTTTTTTCTGAGTCTCAAGAAATTGGTGCTCTAGTTTTTTACCTCTACTAGATATATGTGGATTTTAGTTCTTTATTCCGTAGATAGAGTAGATAGAGTGAAGTTAGAGATAAGATAAGGTGGAGATAGAATAGAAAAGTAAAAGATAAAGAGATAGAGTGAAGTTAGAGTGGAGATAAAGTAGAGATAGGTGGTAAAAAGGCAGTTACTTTTCATCTTCTCTCTTGTTGTAAGTTAAGAGGGAGACCAATTGTTTTGGGAATTATTGAGTTATTGTGTTGTTGTGTGTGTGGAGAGGTAGGTGTGTGTAGTTTTTTGTTTTAGGGAGAAACCCGAGTTTCGAGGAGAGATATCTTGATATGTATAAAAGTTTTTGAAAGGAGAATTTGTGAGTTTGTTCCTTGTGAAATTATCTTTTCAAAATGAGTTTGCAAGCTTGATTTGAAGGATTATTGAGGGAGTTGTGATAGTTTGAAGGTAGAAAGTTTGCGGTTACCCAATTAAGAGAAGTCGAGACTTTCGAAGCCTATAACGGATGGACAGTAGTTTGAATTTGTATGAGATTTTGTGAGGTTGAAGATTGTGTAACTAGCTTTTCAAAAACTTATTATACTTCATAATTGAAATATTTTTGAGGGAGATATGAAGATTCGTAGAGGGAGAGGTTTGCTGTCTTTAGAGAATGAAGGCCGAAACTTGTTCTGTTTATAGTGTCTGGACAATAGGTTAGAATGAGCTGAATTTTGGAGGAGTGTTAGTATATTTTGTTAGCTTTTCAAAAAGCTAAGATACTTAACATTTGGAGTTGTGAGGCATCTGTAGCATTAGTTTGAAGTTCAGAGGTATTTTGAAGTTAGTTTTCGGTTTCCTTGTTGTGTTTTTGAACACTTCAAGAATACAAAACAAGGAGAAATGAAGAGATGAAGACTTGAAGACCCTTCTGTGTTGTGATTTGTGGCCCGATTTGTTTATTTGTTATTCCCAGCCGGTTTTGGAGGCTAGTTGTTCTTCCTTTCTGTATTGTAAACCTGTTGCGGGCTTTGTGGGAATCCAAGAGTAGCCCCATTTTGTGTTTGTGGCGATGAAGTGGGATTAATCACCCATATGGTCGATCTTATATGTTGTTCCCACCGGTGAGGCACGATTGCTGGTCACCATAGGTTTGAAGTTTAGGAGCCCATCATCCGGACGACATCTCATGTTATGCTGTCCGTTTTACCCGTCCGAGGCCCGTGGTTTCTTATTACCTACCTGACCGAACCTTGACCCGTTTAGAACCAATACAGGATAGGCCAACGGGGAGGAGTTTGAAGATTGAAGTTTGAAGATTGGAGACTGAAGATTAGAAGATACGAAGTTTGTTTGAAGACCCTGGCTAACTTATCCCAGTTGTAGCCAAATACCCTGTGTATTCCCAAAGCGCGCTCCTCTCAACACGACAGCGCGAAAACCTTGTTTGGATGAAATTTGATAAACTTGGCGCTAAACATGGATAAGCAGGGTCAAAAAAAGATCTGGAGCGGGAAGAAGGAAGAGATCTACGTCATTCATTTTGAACGAGGAGTATCGGGCCTGCTGAGCGCAGCGCGGGTCCCAGCGCATGGCTATAGGGGAATAGTTTGGATGGAGGTCATCGGGGCTCTAAATTAAATATTTTCTTAACTGCCTTATTGAGGCCTGAAATTTTTTATAATGACTCACCATAGGGGAGGCAACCCATTCCTAATTGACATCCCATCATGGCTATGTATGTTGTTTCTCTTTTTGTGAAGGAAGATATGACTAGTGATTAATTATGGCATGGTTCTCGAGGCAGTTGTGGCACATTAGGATTGCCTCCAAGAATCTCAATATTGCAACCAATCTTTGGTTGGAAATAGGAAACTCTCTATCACCAGAATGGGTAGAACAGAATCTTCAATTAAAAAATTCATAGTAAATACGTCTTGAGAAATAAAAAATCTGAAAAATTATAAAAACCTTCCGAACTCTATTTTTACACCCAAGAAAATTTCCCCTCTGAAGAAATCCGCCCTGTAGATATGCATAATTTCTTAAGTGATCAAAAATGGGTTGCCTCCCATATATGCTTGCTTCTACACCTCAACCACTTTAAACGTAATTATGTGCCAATCCTTGCAGTAGAGTGATGACATTCCACTCCTCCATTCTGTCAAATGCTACTCAGGCATGATCAACACTTCCACTCTTTGTATGAAGGTAAACTAACACACTGTTGACATACCCATCTAACTCAAGTCCCGCATATTGTGCCTGTGCATATTGCTTACACCAGGTCAAGCTTATAGTTGTATGACAAGCTTGCGGAGGTAAAGCCCAGGGTGAATGTAAAAAAAAGACCCCCTATTTTGTGCCGTCTTTGTTCAATTGCAACACCTCTTCTAGCTAATTTAGGGCCTCTGATTGCAAATATGAGCTCAGAATTTGGAAATAATTTCATGCGTAACAAATAAAATGTTCCTTCATTTTCCCCAGGGTAAAACTGAGCAGGCAAAACTGCCTCTGCAAGAGGCTCGTCATACAACTATAAGCTCAATCCTTACACCACCTTTGTTTGCTGAGCTGGAGTCACTTGCTCCAATAAATAAGAGGAAGCCAAGCAAACACGAAGATGAGCCGGAAGTGAGAGAAGACCGTGCAGTAGTACAGAGTGACGACTTAACAAAACGATTGTGATTGCAACTGAAACTCACAAACGACCTCATCCAATAAGGTAGGAGTCCATAAAGCAATAATCTAAGCGTTGAAACTGAATTTTGAGAAGGTAAAACATCTTGAAATATTTTTCTGTAAATTTTCCTTAAAAGACAAGACAAAATGACATCTGACCTAAGTTGTTTCATAATTTTTGGAGCTTTGTGGAATTAGATATGAAATTTTGAAGTTGAAATGTCATAGGACTCTAAAAGCGACCACCAACTAGAATGTACACTGTTTGTACATTTTGATACATTGAAGAAAGTAAAATGTACCTCTATGTCATGTTCGGTTCAAAATGCCCGATCGGAGTTTGAGCCTCCTATCTTATGTCATCCGCCGAACTTCATCACTTTTTAGATATTGTCCTACTTTGACCTATGTAAGAGTGAGACCCCACTCACCCACTGGGGTTGAGGGGTTTAGGGCCCTCCTTGTTCCAAATAAGCCACCCAGCATTTGATTTGCGATGGCTACGTCGCTTGCACTTCCTCCACTTCGGAGGTGGAGGACGAGGAGCTATGGCGCCTCCGCACGTAATTGTCGTCCCCGGCACTGCATCCGGCCACGCCATCCCGTCCCTGCGATTCGCCCGGCGCTTGGCCGCAGCGGGGATCGTCACCACGGTGGTGACGACCGACAAACACGTCTTGGAGCTCGAGAATACTCTCGGATCGGCCGATTTGAGTTCCGAGGGGGAGCCGCTACGACTGGTAGGGTTACGGGACAAGAAGTCCCTGGATCTCTCGCATGACGAGTGGAGGCGACTGGTGCGGGAGTCGCGGGAGGAGACTGAGGTGGTGATCGCGTTGGTGCAAGCGTTGGTCACAGATGTCGCCTCGCGTCAGGCGCAACAGCTGCGGGGCGTGGCAGCCGCGTCGCACCCGGTTTGCATCTTGCACGATATGTTCATCCCGTGGGCGTCTGAAGCGGCGGAGAAGCTGCGGATTCAGAAGCATTTGTTGTTTGTATCGGGCGCTATCTCTCTCTCGGTCGATTTACAGGTATGAATCTACAGCACCCGAATTAGGGTTTTGGATTGATCGTGTACACCATGGTATCGTTTATTTTATGATTCTGCAGCTAATTCGCTCCCGCTCGATTTGCAGGTACCACTTATACTTCTTTACAATGACCTTCTCTAAAAGGACGTTGTAGAATATCATTGACTGCAATACATAGTCAAACGACATTAAGTTGAGACCCCAGGTGGTAACCGGGAAGATTAAAGAAGGTTAAAGAAGTTTGGAGCGTATGATCCAATCCCCTTGCCACTCAAATTCGAGTTCTGTTTTCCAATCAGAAATTTGGATTGCGCACATTGAACTCACTCACATGGCTTTCAGCTGGTCTGGTTTCCATTATTAGAATGAATGTTAAGTTTGTGGTTCTTGTTTCCATTTTCAAAGGATTTCAACGCACGAAATTTTTTATTATTTTGACAGCATATCAAGGAGTCATGAATTGTTGAACTAGCAGAACCCAATCACGAGCCTCGACTACCTTTGAACCATGAGTATTCTATCCATGATGAAGCAATTTTGATTGTGATAGAACCTAAGACAACCTCATCTTTGCAATGCAAAGCGATTAAAGTGTTGCAAATAAAGTAGTTACCTAAGTATCTCATTTCGTACAAGTCATGTGTTTGGATGGCTTTTGCTTTGTAAACGAGTGATCTTTCAACCCATTGGAAGAGGACCCTGCTCCCTGCCTTAGAATCTTAACTCCCCTTATCACTCAAGGTTGGGTTTTAGTTTCCAATTCCAGTTTTTTGGATTGCTCGTGTCATTGATGAGCCAAATTTGGTGTGAGATTGATGATTGCAGTCCCCGCGAATGCTTCAAGAGGGTCTCGTTCCTATCACTAAAGACACTCGCGACCTGGTTATATCAGGTATCCCGGGTCTCCCACCCTTTCCGGCTTTGGATCTTCCCTCTCCGTACCTCAATGTCGCCATGCTGGAGTGGATGCGGAAATGCTATGTGACGTTTCGACGCGCAGACGTGATTTTGGTCAATTCTTTTTATGATATCGACAAGCCGGTGCTTGATGCTTTGCGCAGCGAAGTCATTGGAGCTCCAAACGACGTGCAGGTCAGTTTAGACTTTCCTTTTGCACTCATGTTTTCTGGTTGTGCATAGTTGGATGACAGCGACTGGTGCAGGATTAGTATTCTAAAATTGACGATTATTTTATACCAGGTGCTCATGATTTGCAGGTTTGTTGCCAAGTTTCTCTAAAGTAATAGCTCCCCTGTAGGGTTTTCAAATGTGATTCTGAAAAATACCTTCTTCCTCGTCTTAGCTGACACCTATAGAGCACCTGGATGAGGAACCCAAGCAGACATGTTATAAGGTTTCTTTTTTCAAACCTGATGCTTTGAAGATCCCCATCTTGGCTTCAAAGGTATTCTTTGAAGACATTTACAGATTGCAAATCCTACCGAGCGAAGCCAGTAGTTTTTGTGATGCTACGCTGTGCAAGCTATCCCACTTAGTTTCTAATCAAGAAATAATGGAAAAAGGGGTCCCTGGGGGCAAGTTTTTTTTTTTCATTTTTAATGAAGTGTCAAAGTGGCAATAATGAATGTTATAGTGGTGCTCCAAATTTCAACATTCATCCACATATTGGATAGAAAATATCATACAAGAACATATTACATATCCATAATTAAATTTTCATCCACAATCTGGCGATTTCATCCAATTTTATTTTCTTATTTGAAGTTTTTTTGGCGATTTTCCACCTTTTCCGTACCATTATTTTCTATAGGCGTGCCAAGCCATAAAATTTGGTGCAATTTTGCACCAAATTGCCGGAAAAAAACACATTGCCTATGGGTTTTTTTACGGCTGCACATGTTGGTAGATTTGAATATCTTTTTTTGGGTGAATCTTTTGGCCTTGAAATTTGCATTTCAAACTTGATGGAGGAAGATTTTTCAACAAATATTGTATTAAAGTTGTGAATTCATGCCTACATACTATAATTGTACATATTATGTGTATTTTTACGCACCAAATCAATGTCATTAAAATCTTTATTAAAAGTGTACAAATTATGTACTTTAATTATACAAATGTAGTGTCCAAAATGCACCTAAATTGTACTGATATCAATACAATAATCGTATGTTATTGATAGGTATTGTTTACATATTGATTCAATGCTTAAAAATACACATAATATGTACAATTATGTTATGTAGGTATGAATTCACGACTTCAATGTTGTATTTGTACAAGTCTATGAACCTTATAAACTAGAGATGTAGTACAAATGTTATGAACATAAAGATGATGTTGTGACAAAAGTTTCATGGTAAAACTTCAATTTTTCAGCTTTCGGAATGCTATCAAAGTTGACAACATTGAAATTTCTTTCATTGCAAATTCAAAAACACCATTTTGATTGGTGCCCCACTATAATTTCTATGGTTTTTAAAGAGACGGCTCCCTTGACCATTGAAATTGTCATATAGGTGGACCCTAAATTAAAATCAACAAAAATTAGTAGTTAGCAAATGAAAATTAGGTATGTGTCCTTCAAATGCGTCAACAAATCAAAGCCAAGCATTTCAAGGATATACTAATGAAAAGTCTGAGGACAAATTTAGTTACAGTCTAAGGTACATGAACGGGAGCAGGGACACTAATGTGTGTTTCTACCTTAGAGTAGTGAAGACAAAGGTAAAAACGAGATAGAAATTACTAAATTCAAACTTTGGAAACACAAATAGAGTGTAAGGAGAAATATAATTGCAGTTTATATATGGGAATAGAGAAATAGAAGGAAGAAGGAGAAGGCAAGTGGTGAATCAAAAATTAAATGAGGTTAGGAAGCTAGTTTGACCCTATAATCAAGGATTGACTACAGGTGTTTTTTAAAGGTATTTGATTCTACAACTTGTAGTTGATTAGGTTAGATACTATACCTTAATGCCACTAAATAGTGAAATTAGATTGCCCCATACTAAATTTTGGACTTTCTACACTATGTAAATATGTACAAAATTTTATTGTAGAAAGATGCAGTAATGTAGGAGCCATGTGTGTTGCATGGGTTGGTGCAATAGTTCATGGCTCAAGCTTCAAAAATGCCACGTGCCTCAATCTGGACAAGTAATGAGTCGTGAGGCAACTTCTTTGGTGAAGGCAATCTAATTATTAAGGCAACTCATTTTCACTATTTGATGTAGATGCTTAGTAGTAGTTATGAGGCCCACGTCTTTCTATTAGTTTGAATCATAGAATCAATTAGAATGAATTAGTACAATAGAAGTAAATTGTGATAACACAATGGACATTATAAAAATTATAAAACAATAGAAAAGACTATAAAAAAATTTTAGAAGAAAGAAAAGAAGATAAATGGAGTGAAAAAGAAAATAGCAATTAGCTCAAAGTTATAATTATGGTTATAAAACTTTCTATTTTAGCAATATCCACAAATTCAAGAAAATCAATAAGATGTACCATGATGGATACTACAACTCAATTACAATCATGATACAAGAAGACTAGACCATGGTGTTAATGGCATTGGAGGTATATGATTAATTTTGCCCTTTGAATACTTGATTGTGTTGCAAAAATTGAAATTAAAATTAAAAATTAAACTATTAAGTCACACCTTTAGGAGTTTATGAACCCTTTCTTGTCTAGGAGATCTAAAACACGCTTTGTCAATTTACCAGTTGAAAAACAAGATACATGTTGCAAATGGCAAAATGAAGGAAATGGGATATTAATTGTACACTGGATTAGAGAAGTATTGGTCTGATTGGATTTCCATTTTCATATGGGGAATTGATACTATAAAACTTTATACTAGGACATATAATAGATACGACCTGGCTTCTTCCGAAAGATAGTATTTGAGTACGTCATAAAGATGGCCCATTGTGGCATGCTGTCTACGACTAGAGCTTTCATTTCTGTCGTGCATAGGACATTAAGAAGGTGTCATAGGTGTGTGCCCATCAATGCTCCCATATGGAACCACAATGAAATATTTAAATGGTCTGCCAATTGAAGGAGACATGTGGCATCCTTATGGAGTACTTTCATCCACTCTAGGATTTACTGTTGTTGAAAGAAAAGGCTTTGTATGCTTGGAAATCACGCTTTAGAGAGGGTACAAATGCAATGCAAGGATTCCGAGTTGTTAGAGTCTGGAGTGGAGGTAGGATTGTACCTCGTCTTAAATGTTGAGAGGCTGCAGTTTAGGATCCTTGGCCATCATTTACAAGAGAGGCGGATTGCTTAAGCGCTTATTTTGTTGTTTGGGGCATTGATTGTAGTAATCCAAGCGTGTTGAGGAGGTTTAGGTTGCTCGAGTCATGAACAGTTTATCCTTAGGGATACGTAGTGGAGGAATGGAGAATGGATCCGATTGCAATGGAGGGTGGCGGGGTTGTTGTCCGCGCGGTGTTGCTAGGATTGTAGCCAGTCAATGGCCAAAATCGCCATCTCCCGCAGTTGAAAGTGTTGTTATTACGGGTCCTAGGAACAAATTTGACCTATTTTTGGACTGAATTCACATTACAAACATCATCCCTAATACTAAGTGCAAACATACCTTTAACCCTAGAATAATCCTAGAATTTTTTGAGCTTCTAATCTTGTGCTCTAAATTGAACAAAAAGCCCAAATATTTATAAATTGTGTCTATTCTTTCTGGATTGTAACCATATAAAATCAAACGAGACATGTTAGAGATCACATTAGAAAAGAAAACACAACAAAATATCTTTTGGATTGAAAGATTATAATGTTTGATCATGAGGGTGTTAAAACTATGAAAGTGATTCAAAATCTTTTAATCTTCTTTTCACATGTCAAATCTAAAAAGTTGATCACCAAAAAAATACGATGTTAAAGGGCCTAACATACATAACTCCAATCAATTTATGACTTCTCAAAATCTACTCTATAATTTTTTAAATGAGTTTCTAATATGATTTTCTAGTGTATTTGAGGCTCATTCCCAAGAGCCCTCAATACTATAGAAAGTCAAGATTGCAATGGATACCTATATACAAAATCTTGAATAGAAAATTCATAATAAATCATTTTGAAAATCAAATTTTTGAAGCTAAAATTAAACTTTAGAAAGAATTTTTCAAAAATATAAACTATTAAAAATAGTAATTTAGTGAGGCTTTATTTAACTTCAAAAATTGGTCGAGGATACATTTTGTCCTCAGATTCATTTTGGGTTTAAAACTTACAGGACAAAATAGTGACAGTGGAAATCATCCCTTTGGATCCTATGAGAATTATTGCCTTAAAAAATGCAAAAGCACTTATTGGAAGTCAAACTATTATAGAGAAGTTTCCCTTTTTACAACAAAATTCTGAGAATGAATAGTTACACTTTTGTCCGCATGCAAGGATTCTCTATAATTCATCAAACACAAAACGTCCACCATGTCATTTATGGATTAAGTAGATATGAGGTCCATGTAGTGCTAAAGTTGATATTAATTTTGGGAGGTTAAACTTCTTGAAATATTTTTCAATAAATTTTTCTTGAAAGACAAATAGAATTGGCATCTAACCCAAGTCATTTCATATTTTTTGGAGCTTCATGAAATTAATTATAGTTTTTTGAAGTTGAAACGTAGTGATCACACGAAAACTTCTTAAAGTGTACACTTCTTATGCATTTGTGGAACAAAGACAAAGCAAAATGTACCTCTATCGTACAGGACGGTTTAAGAGCGTGAGCATTATGGACCCCTACCTTAAACCTCAAAATAGGGTTCCGGTCTCCTCTGTGTGACATCCACGTCGCCCAGGTCCATCAAGCTGCCATCTGGATCACTGTTCACGCGACGCGTGTCTAAACCCTTCGATATACAAATGCAGTCCGCGCCTAAAGTCGCACGTCGTTCAACTTAGATCCGTCGATTCCGCTTTCCAGACACCCTTACCGCCCAATTCTCTAGAGCTCACCCCTTGCATTGAACTGGCGTTGAGTAGATTACCCGTTGTTTAGTTTCTTGTGGTTCGGAGGCGCACAGATCTAGGCCTAGGTTTGAATTGTTCAGTTTGGAGACTCCAAGAGGTGCAATGGCGACTGCCAATGTGAGTAACAACGCAGCTGCTCCTGCTGGGACAGAGAAGAGGCATCTTGAGGAGAAGCCCAGCGCCGAAGAAGCTCCTGCTGCTGTTGTGGCTCCTGAAGCCACGAGGTTTCCTACGGTTGGTTTTTTTTTCCCATGCTACTTTGAATGTCATGTCGTTTTGGTGATACCCAGATAGTCTTCAAGATGAGAACGTTGTAGGACAGAACACTATGTTGTATTCATGGATCTCGAGTTTTTTTGGGGATTATGACTGCTCCTCAACCAACGAAATCTTAGCATTATGTTTCTTTTTAGATGATTCAGATCTTTGTTCCAGGGTTAAAAAAAGAAACAGAATAGCTGAAGTAAATCTAGGTGGGTCATGTTGCTGGTTGTTGGGCTTTAGGTCTTGAGAGAGAATCAGATTGAGTAAAGATGTGGTGAGCTATTTTAAAATAAATAGATATGGAGACTACGTTAGCCATTAACCCTTGTTTCTTGTCACCTTTTGCAGGACTTGGATGGAGCAAGTCACGGTCCAGTTTGGAAGAGCGTTGGCGTGCCATTGAAAGCGGATCCCGCCAACAATCCTAGTAGTGATGAGTGGGATCAGGCTAGACAAGCTTTCAAAGAGACTGGTCTTCTCAAGCGTGTTACTTCAGAACTCGGTTAAATCTTGTTTCACATGTGTACAGTAAACTTGTATCAACCTGAGAATAATTAGCTCGTGAAGGTCGGGAAGTGCAGGTTGCAAGTTTCACGAAGCACTGGGTCTGGTGAACTTTCCAGGCATCCCCATGGCCACCATATTCAGCGAGTACCGTTCAAGTTCATCCAATCATCTTCAGTAAGGTATATGCTTGTCTTCCTAAGAGCATGGTGAATGTTCGGGGTTCAATGCTTGACAGCATTTAGATGGGCAGAAATCGTGTAGAGTTGGTGGTTTTGGTAGACTATTCATGTCTGTCAAGAAGTTATGTGGTAAGGGAGCAGCAATGAAAATGTCTCCTATTTCAGAGATTTTTGGCATTTGCACCACCACCATGAGTACATTGGCACCCAGCTTGTCAAGTGATGTTTGGTGATATACATGGCACAGACATCGTGGTTACTGATTACGATATTATTGGTCTGCGAATACTACTGAAGATCTAAATAATTGAACTAATCTCTTCGGCCTGAATCAACGAGAGACTGCGGTGTTGGTAGTCTACATGAATTTAAGTTACGTCTTGTTTACCTTACTGAACTTTGTGTGTAACCCGCTGATCTGAGTAAGGGCTTACAATTTTCTGGTCGATAAAACGCTGCAACCTATGAAAGCTTCATTTTTAGGGTGTGATTATACCCCAGGTGACCCCATTAACATTGTCCTCTCGCATATCACATCCTCGGCTTCATACTAAACCTAGTACCCAATTCACAATGTACTTTGTACTCTCATCATACTCTGTTATGTCACAGGATTTACGCAAATGTGATGCGACGAAGTTTGAAAAGCGTGAGGAACGATCCAGGCCACTCTCTTAACCCTTGTTCTGTGTTTTCGGGAGTGCTCTTTTTACATTTTCTAATTTAGGCGAGGAGTACCAGACAAACAACGAAGCCCAATCTGTAACCGAAGGATCTTGAGGATAAGAATGCGAAGAGTCATTTCCAAAAAGAATAAAGTCCTATCTATGCATCGATCTTCTGAAAATTAAATTCGAATGTGCAGGGATGAGGAGTTTTAACCCCTCAAGGACCATTGTCCCTTTGGGGGACAAATGCGTTTTCGGGCAGGTACCTACGGGCTGAAATTTTCTTCTGATTTTTTGAAACTTTTTTTGGAGGTAGAAAATTTGATTAGCTTCATGGGAATATCATTCTTTTCACAATTGGTGCTCAGGAAAAAAAGATATGACCAAATAAGCTCAAAATAGGGGATGGTGGGCAGCAAAAAAATTTGCAATTTTTTTTTTTTTTTTAAAGTATTTTTTTCTCATAGATTATATTTTTGTCTATCTAGAAAGCTTTGATTCATTTCATTTGGATTTTGTATGAGAAAGTTATGGACATTCTTGTTTTCCGAGCAATTAGAGCATCTTTTTGAAAAAAATAACTTATAGGATTCATTTTTGAATGCAATTTTTCAAATTTTTCAATTTTTTTTTTTGCATGGTTTAATTTACTTACTAGAACAATCTCACCATTGGGATTTGTGCATTTTAATCCCACCTAAAATATATGAATATTTTAGATTTTCCTTCTATCTTGTATCTACTTCTACTTAATAATTTTTTTAATAATGAAAATTAAGTTTTTTTGAACTTTTATTTTTTAACTAGATTCTCAACTCAATTCTCCAGTATAAACATTAAAAGCTCAAAACTCTGTAGTGCAAAAAAATAAGGTTAAAAATGGTTAGATATGAGAAAAAAAATATTTTTCAATTTTTTCCACTTTTTCCTATAGAAATGGCAGTTTTGAGTCTTTTTTGGCAGAAAAAGGGCCTTGGTCCTTTAGGGGTTAAATGTTTTTTTGCATTGCCCACATCTTCACATTTCAATAGAGACTAGTGTGGCCTTATGCCGTTGCCACAGCCAAAACAAAAGGAAACTTTGAAATTCAATAACTTTCATATAGTAGGTCTAAACGCCATGAAACCAAGCCTATGCACCCCTCTTCGCCAAGCCCTTTCCAATGGTACCAAGATTGCCACCAAAATCAAAGTAAAAGTATTTTTCTAATTTTTTGATTCTATAAATACTTTGAAATTCAATAACTTCCGCACCGTGGGTCCAAACACCACGAAACCAAGCCTATGCACCCTTCCTTGCCGAGAGCTTTCCAATGGTACCAAGCACGTGGCTGGGGAATGCATGGTCTGGGAGATCTCAACGTAACAAAAACAAAACAAAACAAAACAAACAAACAAACAAACAAACAAACAAAAGGTATGGATTGAAGAAAAACGAAAACTGGAACCCAAAAAATATAAGCCACTTTGTCTTTTCAATGCTTGTTCAAATCAGTTGTTCACCCTTAATAAAGGTGGTTCACCCAAATCCCGCAGTGCCTCAAACTGCCATCTAACACTGAAATAGGACTCCAATGTTGAGAAATTGATCATGCTTTACAAATAACTTTTCATTCATTAAGTTCTGATTTAAATATAAGGTAAAATCACCCGTAACTAACCAAATAAACAATTTTGACATGGTCTGGAGTAGTGTTAAAGCAAAACAAATATTTTCACAGGTGCATCTATAGAAAAGATGGGGATTGCCAAAAATTTGGTAATTTTATTGCTTGAATTGAAATTATTATAAATTTTTAAAGCCAAAAGTTGGCCTTGATTTATGTTTAATGTATATAGTCTTTCAATTCCGATCATTTAAGAGTACTTCTTGTTCAAATTGACACTCCAAACCAAATATATATGTTGAGACAAGAATGGTGGAATTGATGGTGGGAAACCAAGATTTAATGGTTAGTAATGAATGCTAGCTTCTCTTGTATTTAAGAAACCCTATTGAATGACGGTAGGGCCATGGTTGGTAATGGGGGGGTCTACCTTATATTAGTCATTGAATTCTAATGTAAATGTGTATCAGTCATTTTGTAAGTGTGTGATAAAAAAAATAGAAGAATATTCACTACTTCAATGTGTTTTTTTTTGGGGGGGGTTATACAAATTGCAATTTTGGAGGGAAGGAGTTTGACAGGGTTGAATTTGTCAAAGTGCAAAAATTCTCCACAATAAAAAAACATTACTTTACTTAGTTTTTGATCATTTGTCCTTTTTTTAGTTAACAAAAATTGCTCCACTTCTACTTTCTTTTAAGGTAGGAGGGTGTAAAATAGAGCGGGCATTAAAATGGAATATGACTTAGAGGTACATTTTGCTTTCTTCAATGTACCACCTATGCACATTTCGGGAGGTGGTCCATTTTGATGACTACAAATGATCACTTTTGTCCAACTTCAAAAATTTGTAACTAATTCAACAAAGGTCCAAAAACTATGAACAACTTGGGTTAGATTTCAATTCCACTTGTCTTTCAAAGAAAAGTTACTGAAAAATATTTCAAGATGTTTTACCTCCCCAAAATTCAGTTTCAATGCTTAGATGCTCCATTTCTGGACCTTCTACCTTAGTGACCTGGAATTCCTTTAGCAACAATTCAATGACTTTTCTAACTTCTTTAAACTAGCCTCTGTACTATTATGAACGACCATTATTTAAGATTTATTGGTCTACTATTCACTCACTTTTTCATTATATACATTCTAAATCTTTGCCTTTACAAGTGAAGTCATCCATTGAACACTTTTAGTCCTAGCATCCTTTAAGGGTTAACCCTGTAATGTTGTTGCAGACACTAAGTGAGTGTCTAATGGCATAGGTGACTTCACTTCAGACTGTAGGATGGAAAAAAATGTTTATTCATCGAATTTTTTTGGTTGAAGGTACTTGAGTAAATTTTTCGTGAATAGTATTGCAAATTCCTTCATCATGGTTTTTTATGACTTTTTAAAGAACAAAATGCTGAATCCAAAGATCACCCTTGTTGTGTATTTTGGGCTTTGGGCCATTTTTTGCTATTTATAGTTGATGTGAATTTCAACCATAAAAATGATGTTTTTTGAATTTGAATTCAACTAATGAAATGAAGCTTTTCAAGTGTAGTTTCTATTCCATTAAATTTTTTGAAAAGTTTATAAATTTGAATAGTTTATAGCAATATGAACTTGGGGCCTATAACTATGGTTTGTTGGTTTTCTAATTTTAAAATGACATGGTAATTTTGATTTATATCATGATGATCTACACTATAATATACATTTGTGATGAAAAGTTCAGATTTTTTGAGTATATTCTATATTTGATATGAGATTTCTTCATTTTTTTCTTAAAAAATTCATAGTAATTTCAAATTTTGTCCAAAAAATTTGAAAATTTTATGACTTGTAGTAGACATATGACTTCATCTCTCAAAAATAAAAATAAAAAGATTTCATTCATATCTAGTTGCAAAATGGCAAAAAACACAATGAAGGTAGGGAAACTTGAAATCATTGGTCATGGCTCGGTCCTTCAAAGGTTAATCTTCAAGATCTAACCGGCATCGCATGATGACTACACAAAATAGTGCAATTAGGTTGCCTTGTCAATTAAGTTGCCTTACCTCAAATAAATTACCTTGTGGATCAATGCTTGTCCATATGGAGGTGTATGCAATTCTTTGACCCAGGCCTTGAATTGTTGCACTAATCTATGCCATACACATGGCTCTGGATTGAATGTATCATTGTACAATAGCAGTAAATATGTATGTAGTGTGGACTGTCGAGAAATTAGTGTGGGGCAACCTATTTTCACTATTTTCACTATTTCACTATAAAAGTAGATTTTTACTTAGAGTAGGATTGACAAAGTCTGGTGTTGTGTAAGCTTACATTTTTGACAGTGAGGTTCCATGCTCACTTCCTCTGCAGAGATGGAGAAGGGAATCTTGTGTTATTTCTAAGAAGTGGTGGCAAGAAGTGGTGGCAAGAAGTCTGCTTGCTCCTTCAGTTGTCTTTGCTGGCACTGTAGATTTTGAGGTGCTGTCTCAACAACTTAGAAATGTACAATCTGACGTCAGGGCCTTCAACTGAGGTCACTCGGAGCTACTCCGTACTAATTTACTCGCACATGCAACTCCGTTACGTTAGAGAAAGTATAAAGTTACGTCAGAAGAGATGAGTGGGAGGCACGAAAATCTTCAGGAAGAAGGCACATGTTGGTCACTCTTTGACTGACTGACTTAACTTACAGTATTTCAAAATTTTGAATGAGTTTTTGGATTATTGTACAGGCCAATACAATGCAGAGGGTGAGTTTTCATGAACTGCTTCACAAAGACTATCACGTGCTGTCGAAACTTGACTCCGCTGTCACTCGTGACACCTTTCCTTTGATCTCATTCTTGTACTCGATTCGCTTTTCTATCTTATCCCCGTCACCTCCATACTGGCGAGAATGATGCTGGCTCGAAGTCCGTTCCTCGTGCGTGTAGCTCAAAACGATTCTTCATTCCTAATAAGACCCGTTCAACTAAGCAAAGGCAGAAGGCAATGGAAAACAAGCTTAACCCTTGAACGACGGGCCGGTCACCGTGGAAATCCTCTATTTTGTCACCGTGTGACATCATCTACATTAAAAAATTCAAAAGTATCTATTGGAAGTCAAGCTACTATAGAAAATCTCACCTTTTCACAACAAATTGGGAGGATGAATAAGCGCACTTCTGTCCTATTCAGTTTGATTCTCTGTCATCCATCGGCCATAGAATGGCCTCCTCGACGTTCAAAGGTTAATGCTCTATGTGCAAGGTCTAAGGTGCGCGCACCCACTTCCGTTGGTTTACCACATTCTGATAGGATGTAGCAAAGGCTCAAATTTACTTTCCAGACTGTACTAAGCTCAGACATGACAATGGAATAAGTACACAAACGGGAATGGATGTGCCTACTTTAGCATTTGTTTTTCTTAGTGAAAGAAGTAATGATACAACTCTAATCTTACCAGATTTCAAACTCAACTTACAAGCTTGGAAATTATCTCAATAATTCTAAAATAGTTTAGATGGTCACATCCTCCTAAAGTAATCAATGAGTACGCCTTGTTTAAAACTTAAATGTCAAGGTCAACGTTCGGAGAATGGCGGAGGATCTCTTGTGTAGGACAAAAGTTCAACTATTTATCCTCAAAATTTTGTGGTAGAGAAGGGTGGTCTTTTATAGTAGTTTGACTTCCAGTGAGTGCTTTTGTCATTTTTTAGGCCAAAGATTCACACGGTAATGGAAAGGGATGATTTCCAGGGTTACAAGTTTGTCCTTTAAGGGTTAAGATTTTAAGGTAGTAATTATGGATCAGTGGTGATTATAGGTATTCTAACCTTACAAAAAATACTAAAAATCATCAACATAAAAATGGCCTTTGATTTATCCATTCCACATAATACAACTAATCCAAGAATGGACCACATCATTATTGAACTACACTTTTTTTCTTTTTTTTTTAACAAATGGAAGAATCATTGCTTTAAACAAAACCCACCATACAAAACAGCCAAGCCATGGACAATGAAGAGAAATTGAACTACACTTTGACATCATTACCAAGGCTGCATGCCTGCATTGGCTTCCAAAAAAGATGTAAATTAATAACTTAGAATGAATTTGTAACAAGTGTGATACAGTCAATAACAGTGAGACAAGTGCTTAGCATGTTGCAGGGTATCAAGTTGGCGATTTCATAATAAAAAAGTCCGGGTGTACTGGCCATGGACGGAAGGGAGCATGGCACAGTGACTTACAAAATACCGCTTTACGTTAAAACCCTTGACTACTGTCCCATTCTCTCCTCTGCATCAAGCACTCCACAATCTCCTTCCTAACCTGCCTAGGAAGATGATTTTTCAATTTCCTCGGTGGCCATGTTCACAATTTGAACATGCCGGTCCTTTACAACTCTATTTGTAATACTAGAATACACATGTCCGTCATGCATCCTTCTACTGGGTACAGTACCAAGGAAGGGGCTTCACGCTGTGTATAAATATGCTGTGTCTTCTCGCAATTGCAAGCACCAGACTGTGGTCTCATCGCCATAGCTCAATCAGAGATACAGCGTGCAGCGTGCAGGTATACATTGACGTGGTTCGAATTGGGAAGGAAGTCTTGCCTGCATCTCTTCCGTTTTTGTTCATTTGAGTTCGGAGGGAGATTACTCACTCTGTAATTGCTTATTCTTGCTCTCACCTGGAATGAGCTAAATTTGCACGGTCATCGTCCCATTGTTGCGCGCCAGCATAGAGAGTTTCCAGTTTGGGTACTCTACTTTCAGAAAATCGGCTGTTTAGGAGGTTCGTACGTAATAGGAAATCATTAACTCAAGTATTTTCTGTGACTGGATGACCACATGACTGCATAGTAAATTCGGGGATCGAACCTTGCATTCGTACTCTATGGCTTGTAAATTTGTTATGAGGCCTGCGGAGGCCTTGCACCCTGTATTATGGGTCATTTATGTTCTGTCATTCTCATCAATGGATTGAAGGTGAGTGAGATGGGATGTTTACCTGCATCGTTCGAATTCCGAATCAGAAATAATTGGCTTGTGAAATCTTGACGTGTTCGCTTTGCAGGGGGCGATACGAAGATCTGAAGCAATGGCTCAGCTGAGGCAGACGCTGCTATTGGTAGCATCTGCATTCTTGGTCTCGCAGCTCACGGAGCTGGTGGCAGCGGCCAGTGGGCAGGCATCATTCTACAAAAGCCCATTTGTTCGTAAGTTCTAAACCACTTTAGATCAATTAGCTATTAAGTCATTAGCTGGCAGCTAGTTGCAGAAGCATCCTCTGTGAGAGTTGAACAAATTTTTCAAAAGAATTTGATTGGTTTAGAATACTTTTACAACATGAAAAGAATCTTCTTTGTGATGCTTGTGGAGATCTTCCTATTATCCATATGATCGTACAGTGGTTTTCCATGTATCATAAGGAGGTTCTAATGATCACCATGACCATTGGGAGACCTTTCATGCAGAAGATTCTCTTTTATGATCTCTAAAATGATCTGAAACAATAAAATTCTATACAAAAATCAGTTGTGTAGTATTGAGGAATATGATTTTGTTTCCTAAACTGTTAGTGTTTTGTAGGTCAAAATACTGATCATGTTCAAGTTCCCAAAGCTCTAAAAACTGGGATTGGTATAGATCTGAGTTTCGGACAAGTGACTGAAACTGCACCAATTTCACTGAAATGCGTCATTTCAACAACTAAATATGAGGTTTTGAGGGATTGTGTTCGAGGGTGGCTAATCAAATTGTGGCACTTGGCTGATGTTTATAGCCTCGGCTTGTTTTGGCTTCGACGCAAACCAGTTCCCAGCCGACTGCATCTTCGCAGCAGGAGGCGATAGTGCTAACGCCAACATCTGGAACAACGGGCAAAACTGTGGCAAGCGCTTCAGAATTCAGTGCCAAGGGAATGGTTGCAGTGGACATGGACCCATATCAGTGGTAATCCTTGACCGTTGCCCGAACGGCTGCGCTGGAGGTCGAGCCTTCGATCTATCTAACGTTGCCTTTTCTACCATTGCCAATCCAGACGTTGGGGTGATCACTGTCGAGTATTCAGCTGAGTCCTCACTTGATGATGAAGATGCAGAAACGTTCATTACAGAAGTTGGCCATATCGGACAGTAAGCTGCGTGTACTGGTGGATGTGCACATTCTGCAGCTAGGAGCTAGCTTACAGGATGAGTACACGACCAAGGAAAAAAAATACTGCAATGGTATGCATTATAGATGTCTGTTCTAGTGTGGTTTCTTGCGGATAATCTTGAGAAGCTTTCTTTGTGGTGCTGTACATGCTGTACAGTTTTATCACCTAATGCTTTGAGTCCCAAGGCCAGGCCGGTTGGTGACTTTCGTCACCTTGAGCTTAGTGCGTCCTTGATTAGCAATGCAATCTGCTGACCAAGTGATTAGGAATGTAATCTGCTTACCAAGGACAATAAAAGGGCTCTGAAAATGGGAATAGATACGCTCACTATTCCTCAAAACAGAGTTCTGCAGAGTGGTCACGACTAGTGTGAACCTGCAATGTGACCTTTTTCTTCCAGGTCCACTTTTGTAATGTTTTGTGACCATTGATTGCCAAGCGGAAATTTGAAGCAAGTATGAATGGCTAAGTGATGTCTTCGTGAGTAAGTCTGGTTACTTTGTGCTTGCTCATGGATAATGGATTGGACTATCAATTGGAGTCGTGAATGGAGTGGTGGTTTTTATTACATGCTAGATTGCTAGTTGCATCATACCCGTTATTTCTCACTACATTAGAGAAAATTTCAGACCTTCAGAGGGCTGTTCCATAGCCCTCTGAAGGACCCTGAAAAGTGTTTTCAGGGCTGAAAAATTGTTTTTTGCCCTATTTTTGCGCAGCAATCTCTACTGTGATAGTGGCGTAGGAACCCAAATTCACGAGTAAAAATTTAATTAATTAATTATTTTTAATCTTAAAAAAATTAAAATTAAATTAAAATTAAAATAAGAATAAAAAATAAAAAAATTTGCAAAATCTGACTTTTCCGACGAGCAATCATACACTTTGACTGCTCACCAAGGGCACTTTTCCAAGTTGACAGGCCATGCATGAAATAGCGTGGCATGTCAACTTGGAACGGGCCTCCCGTGGGTTGAAATTTTCTCTAATGCTACATGTACTCCATATGAGGCCCTTTTGCAATGTTTTTGAGCAATGTTTTCTCTAATGAACAACGTTTGAGTAAATAGTGAGCAATGTTTGTATTTAGAATATAACTTGGAGTTGAATAGCAACGTTTATATGCCAAAACGTTGCGTCCAAATTCCCAATAGTGTTCCAATCTACTTTTGTTACTCAGGACATTATCCCATAAGCATTATGCTCAGTGAAACTCCCATGGAATATAACAAGCATGTCTCTCTCCTATCTCTTCCATCGTTTGTATACTCTACAAGAGTGTATTGTATATAATATGGTACATAATATTTGTACTATATTGTACATAGTATTGTACTATGTATACTACATTTGTGTTATAGTAATGACATATATATACATAGTATAGATATAGTATAAAAGCAAAAGACAATATTTTGTTGTATACTATTGAACCACTACATGAATATCTTACATGAAAATCAATGTTTAATTGTTCCAAAATAACAATTATAATATTTAATATCGACTCTCCAAAATAGGAAAAATATTAAGAACAAATGTTCTTAAAGGAGTAAAAAAGTGTTGCATAAGCATGTTCTAAAATGTTGCTCATTTTTAACAACAATTTTAGCAATGTTTTCTTGTAAAATTTTCAAATGAGTTTTAGTGTTATTAGCAATGTTTCTGCTATTGCAAAACAGCCTCTTACATAGTCATTGGGAAAAAAATCAGCCCTAGAAGGGGCTCCTTTGTAGTGTAAGCTCAGGGAGGGCACTTGGTTCTACTACTACAAACCACGTGCGAACAAGTGGTTTCTAATAAACTATAATTTCAACCTAAAATTTTGAGCATTGTTTAGTAATGACTATAGGTTTCTATTGCCAAAATTTCCAACTCAAATGAAATATGGAATGATTTCTAGAAGAAGTTGAAAATGAACCTAAAATGGCATATTTTTCAACTCAAATATTTATAGAGAACACATTTAGATGACTATTGCATCAATATTCAACTCAAAATGAGCTTTCAATAGAGAATTATTTTTAGGATTTTTTTGTTCATTTTTTAGACAATTTTTGAGGATATAATATAGGGGTGTGAAAGTTATTTTTCAGTTCTGCAGTGTATCTATTTACTTCAAAAATTTGTAACTAATTATCATTAGCAAATAAAAATATCAATAATTCAAAACATAAACTTTCAAATTAGGAGAATATATTCATATTTTTTTTTTTTTCATTTACTTAAATTTTAGGATATAATATAGGGGGTACAAAGTTTTGTTCGCACATTGTTTGGATTAGATACACTAAGTGCACCCCCCGAGAGTGTAAGCTTCCCCTCCAGGAACTCAAGGGAACTCAACAGTGATTTCCAATAAATTTTTTTTTGAAAATACTAAAAATATTAAAAAATAAATAAAATATTAACAAAATATTAATAAAAAATAAAAAATAATAATAAAAAATAATAAACATAATAAAATAATGAAAATTGTGATGATTGCAATCTAACATGGCATGAGTGGTGCCATGTTAGATCTGAAAATTTTGTAATTTTGAATTTATTTTAATAAGTTGTTTTTTTAATGTTTTTTTAAGTAGTTCAGCTGCACTGTTTTGCACTGTTCCGCGCTGTTCCGCGCCTGCAATTTGCTATCGCAAAAAAAAAAAAAAAAAATTTTTTTTTTTTGGCTTGCGTTCCCTGTGTTCTTAGGTCTCATGGCCTCTTCCAGGGTTCATCTTTTTTCTACTAAGTGCAATCTCTAAAATGGTGCCTATACCTTCTCTCATTGCAGATCCCAATTATAGTCTGAATGATACAGATTCTTTAATCACTTTATGATTACCAACTTAGACTTAATTTAATAGCATCTACAAGGCTAAAATCTACAAGTTGTGCCATTGAGGCTTTAGAAATTAAGGAACTAGAAAACAAAATAATCTTGTTAAACTAGAAAAAACATCAACTGCTGAAACATATAATTGCAAAAGTATTTCACTATTACAGTAGGTCCAATTTTCAATATCAGAACACTATGCTTAGGTAAATTAACTTTGATCCTAAATTACAATAAGCCCAAGGCATACAATCAAATTACAATATACAACATTAATTACAATTGTAGTATTTACAAGTTCAGAACTTGGTTTTAGACTACCAGTAATTTTTCATGATAGTCTCAAAAACGGGCCAGACAAAATTTGTTCTTCTTGAGCCATTTGCTTCCCCCTTGCCTTTGTTCCATTCAGAGGATACAGTTACAAATCACAAACTCTACACGCAAGTAGCTAATGGTTTGGTCATGCATGTTATCATGGACCATTGGTTTTAATAATTGCACCAGGTCCTCTACACATTCTTAAGTTCGTTGTAGTGTTCCAGCCATGCCAATACATATGTACACCAAAATGATCCCGACTAGCCTACAGATTCCATGCCCAACATCGCCCGCACTCCATCGACACACATCAATATGCTCCATCCTTCCTCCACAAGCCCGGCATCCATTTAGCCTTTAATCAAGTCCACGGCCTCAACTGCACCTTGCACACTTCGATCAAACATTGTAAAATCGCCTTCACCCGGCCATTCTTCAACCATGCTTCAACCGGGTTTGGGGAGGGGTGGTGCCTTGGAACGTCAATCCCATTACAGCAACTGTCGCTCCCCCAGTCACTGAAGCTCCATCCTTACCTAAGCTGCGTCCTCTCCTCGGCTATGAGCGCGGCAATCACCGTCATGCCACGCCCGTAGAGCATCTTCAGACCCATCCCGTCAAATTTACACGGCTCACAGATGCCTAGCAAGGCCGGGTTGATGATCGCCAGCATTGCAGTACGCTTCAAGCCGATACATCATCCATTGTAAACCTTGTCATGTTTAATAAATAGACAATCAGGCATTACAATAGAGTCTAGAGTTGGCAACAATTTTTGCAATGGTTTTGCAATGCTTGCAAATTTTATTTGAATAACTTTGCAATGGATTTAATTAGAGTACTGCAATGGTTTTGCAATGCCTACAAGTTATGTTTGAATAACTTTGCAATTGTTTTAATTAGAATATTGCATTGTATTTGCAATGGTTTTGCAATGGCCGCAGTTTTTGTTTGAAAAACTTTGCAATTGTTTTAATAAGAATATTGCAGCGTGTTTGCATTCGCGCTACAATTGTACAGCTAAACAAGCGATTGCAATGGAACTTCACAAAATTTACCAATAGTACTTGTATTGCTTTGTCTTCTATATTTATGCAATAGATGCAATATAGGGTAGAACAACCCATTGCAGACAAAAGATCTCATAGTGGACACCTAGGGAATGAATCCATTATGATTTATTTCAATATATGAGATTTGGCCCACAATCAATGTCTTATCTGACTGTAATGGAGTGATTTAGAACCTCAATAGGAATGCCAAACTTTTTAGTGTAATATTATTCTCAAAAGTGACCTTTTTAGGCCTTTAGAAAATATTAGGACTGCTTTTGGGGTGCAATAGGGTGATTGCAAGAAAGAAAGGTTCTAAAATATTGTCACAAAAGGAGTGCTGAAGCTTCCTTTTGCAATAACTTTTGAAACATGACTTGCATGAATTTGAAATTTTTATTGTAGATGTTTCTTTTGAATTTAGTCATATATCATATTTTTCAAAAAAATAAAAAATAATTTTATATTTAAAAATCATTTAAACTAATATGTCAGATTTTGAGTTTTAGGGGATTTTACTATGTAAGGAATACAATGATTTGGAAATTTAATGAATTGGAGATAAAATTTCTATGGTTTATTTGAATAGTAGGAAATCATATTTCTGGCAAGGGGCATTAAAAAATATTTTCTTTTATATCCTCTACATCCATGCAAAGAGGGCTCCCTTGCGCATGCAATTATGAACCATTGAAGATGGTTTCAAGATTGTTTTTTTGGTGAAATCTTTACTATGAAGTCTTCCTAAATGAACAATTTTTTGTTTCTTTGAAAATTGTTTTTCCTATTTTTTACAAATGAAAATGTCACAGTATGTATTTCTCCAAAATTTTAGCTCACTCTTTTTTGTGAATAATTTTTGACCTTGACTTTTTAGATCTGAAATTTAGATGATATGCTATTTTTAGTATTATACTAATTATCCTTATTTTATTTTATTTTTAAAATTTAGTATGCAAAAGCTCATAGTATTGAGTATTAGTCAAAATGGAACAAAAATGGAAGGTCATTCTTGCAACAACCCAATATGTGAATTGTGGATGGTACTCTAAGGAATTCTTTTTGGCCATGAGGGGTTGAATACTTTAAAAATTCATAGCAAATTCATACTTTTTTGAAAAAATATAATTTCTATTGCTCTTGCTTTTCACACTTGTCTTTATGATAATAATAAAATAAATAAATAATAAAAAAAAAACCAGCAATGACATGAGGGCAAACTCCTAATTCTGACCATTATAGGTTGTTTTACCTTATACAAGGGTGCCAACCAAGGAATTGCCGGCCAAATTCTAATATCAAACATCCGGTAATAGGATCCGCCTCTAATCCCGCATGCAACCAATGGGAGCATGACAAGAATGCTTTCATCATCATCTCTTTGTTGACCTTGCTTCCATCCCCTTCCATTGCCATTTCTAGCATTTTGCGTGACTAACCTGTGGACTTTCCATCTCTCTCCCATTGCAACAAGCTCCAAGTCCACGACCTTTCAAATCAATTTTTGTCAATTTCCGTCACATGTGCCCTCTATACTCTTTGCGCAAAGTTTTTAGGGTTTCATGTCACTTGGAATAGGTTCTCCGACTGTGGTCTCCAATTGTGGTGCGCGAGGAATGGATGATGGGCCTACTAAGTGACACTGCAAAGCTTTCTACTTTGTCCTCCTTGCTTGCCTTGGCTAGGCATTACTACAACTAGGTGCAATTTTTGATTAATTTTCACTTGTAATGCATTTGGAATAATTGATGATGGGCAACCTAATTATCATTATGCATATTGATCTATTTGTTTATTGTATGTTTTGTTCATGTACAAAGAAATGATCCTCTAATGTGGTGATCTAGGAATTACCTCCGTCAGATCCAAATTTGTGTTGTAGACTTTCCCTGCTAAAGATATTTGGTTTACAAATGTAATACTCTCTATCTCCACTTGGATAGGCTTAAGATTTTTTTATTCTTACTAGATACTCTTTTTAAGGATTTGTAATGATTCCTCTAAGAATTTCATGTCTCAAATGGCCAATGAACAGTTATATCTTCTCAATCTTCATCTTTTAGCTTCTGCCCTTCAATTGAATGGTGTCTGCAATGACATACTCTACCATTTGCATTGTCATGTACAGTGGTAAAATTATGGTGTTTAAACATCAAACTTCTTGAGTTCTCTACTCAATGTCACACAAGATTGGGCTCATTTTTTTCCTTTACACAGAGACTATGCCTCTTTGAAAAATGTGGTTATTTTTTGCACCAGCAACAAATGTTGATCACATGTTAATTTTGTCTTGCATATGTGCACTAATTTTGAGATGTTCAATTTGTTGGATTGAGATGCACATATTGTATGGTAATGACTTGTTCTGTTCCTGTATTTTGAATAGATAGTGAGGACAAGTTCTAGATCAAATTATTTTTCAAAACCCCTCATTTTATTTTGGGGGGGTTCTGAAAAATAATTTGATCGGAAAATCTCAAAATTCTAGTACCCCCCCAGTCTTGTATTTTTGAAAACAAAGTTGTTTGACAATCGATATGGGATAATCCGTATCCGTTATCCGTATTTGTTTTCTGTATCCGTTTTTTGCATCTATATACATACGGTATAAATACGGTATCACAATATTCGTATCAGGATCGACGGCAGGGAAGGGGGTGTTTTTATTTTTTTCCAAAAACAATCAATGGTTATTAATATTTTGGGGGAAGGGGGGGGGCTAATTAATTGAGCAAGAAGTGTTCCTCTCTTTTCAGGGGATAGTATGGTGATGACCTGTAGGTATGTATTTTTAGTGGTACAAACTACAAGATCGTTTTGGTTCTACATGTAGGCAAGTGCATACCAATCATAAGGGGTGCATGGATTTACCAACTTCATATGGGTGAGGCTCTTAAGTGCCTCAATGATAAATATTGCATAAGTGAACTTCTATACCGTCTTGACATTGGTAGGAAAATTTTTCCATCTACAATTTCAATTTTTTTTAAATCGTAGAGAGCTCAATTATCACTTCATTAGCACTTTTGATATCTGATTTATGAGGAGGTTTTGTCTTTGCTAAAAGGCAAAGGTTCTCAAAAAATTCAACCCCTGTGACAACTGAAATGGAGAACAACAAGTTTTATTGCTCGGGCTAAAGTCTCTCTTATTGTGTTGCCAATTGTGTTGCAATGGGTTTGAGAATGCGAGTTCTTTTGCCATGGGCTTTTAGTATAACCCCATCTTTCCTTCTTCTTTTGGAGCACGCAATGTACCACTTGCATCTGGATCACAATAATTAATGCACCAAACCTAATGTAAGGAAAACAGGGTTCAAGCAGTTTTTCTTAAACTTGGACTTCTCCTTGTTTTTACTTGAATGCCTATTGTTTAGCTCGTCAATCGGCTTTGAATTATCACACTAGGATTTGAATTCAGATTTTTTTTTGTTGCAGGCTTATTTATGTCTGTCACAATGGCTTAACCTCTAAAGTCCAAAGACCATTTTTCTGTCAAAAACCACTCAAAACTGCCATTTTTACTGCGTTCACCCAAGAAAAAAAACAAAAACATTTTTTCAGAATCTAACCATAAGATCTTGTACTTCACTTGTTTGAGATCATGCGGTAAGAATTTCATGAAGTTTGACTGTATAGATTGGAAGATATTTGCATTCAAAGTTGAAAAAGAAAGTTTTTTAAAACACTAGCTTGCAATTTCAGATGACTTTGACCGGCATTTGTGGATTTTTTTGCAGTACAGACTTTGAAAAAAAACATTTATGTTGAAGAATTGAGTTGAAAGTCTAGGAAAAAAAATTAAAAACAAACAAACTTGCTTTTCATTCTTTAAAAAATTATTTAGCAGAAGTAGGTCCAAGATCGGAAAAACACTAAATCGTTAATAGCTCTAAGATGGGATTGAAACACAATAATCCCAATGGTGAGATTGTTTTAGCAAGCAAACACAACCTTGTCAAACAATTTTTCTTGAAAAATAGTGAAAATTGCATTCAGAAATGAATCCTATAAGTTATTTTTTCAAAAAGATGCTCTAATTGCCTAAAAAACAAGATTGTCCATAACTTTCTCATTACTAGTCCAAACAGAATGAATCAAAGCTTCACATGTAGAAAAAAACATTATATTTTAGAGAAATAAATTTAAAAAATTATTTTGACTTCTTTGCATTTTTTTTGTGTTGCCTGCCGAGTCCAGATCTAAGCGTTTTGTGGTATAACTTTTGCTCTCGGTGACCAATTGCAATAAAAATTATATTCCCATATAGCTAATCAATTTTTCTATCTTATGAGAAAATTTCAAAAAGTTTCATAAAAAATCAAGGTCATAGGAACCTGCCCGAAATCCAATTTGTCCTCCGAGGGGACAATGGAACTTTAGGTGTTAACAAAAATAGGTCTAGTTTAGGTGCAATCATAACTTGGGTGCATTTGGGTTTTGATGAAAGATGCTCTTACAATTTCATTTTACATTTGTATTTTTCAATCCAATGCATGTTTTTTGATGTGGAGTGCTAATACAAATTTCTGTAACTCATTAAACTTTGGTGGTTGTTTGAGAGCATAGACCTGATTTATTCATTGGAGACAAGTGGCATTCTAGGGAGATTAAATTCCTTTGTTGCATATGTGACGCTAGCACCACTGGAGGTTCAACATCTAGTTCTTCATCAAACAAAAATGAGTTTTGTTGATAGGTTTCATGTTTTGATCATTTTATGGATATGAATCTATATTTTTGATACAAATTTAATTACGGGTATTTTGATAATTATCTAGTTACGGGAAGATTATTTGGTACTTCTCGTTGCACCATAATATCTTTTTATGATTGTAACTCATGCCAATGCTACTGTGCAAAATCCATAGGTGTAACTTGAGCTACAGGTGTAGCTCAAAATTATGTTTTTTTTTTAAATGATCTAATCAATTTTGTTGTAAATAGACCTAATTTTTAGTATACCACTGTACTCTTGTACTATCATTTTTGCAATAAAATGTGTAGTATTCAGCTACAATTTTGTCCTTGCAGTTGCCCATTTTCATCTATTCTTTCATGTGTAATTTCATCTAATCTACAAGTTTCCATCCATTACATCAATATCCACAAAAAAATCCATTCAAGTTTATTCCATCCAAATACATGATGATATTCATTCAATTCACATAAAAAATTCATCCATATATGCAATAGAATTCATCCAAAATTGACCAAAATTTTTATCCAAAATCGTCTTAAAATTCATCCACATATACATGATGTGTTATGTTTTTGCAATGGTTTTGCTCTACTTTGGAAATTTTTCATTATTGGTTTTGCAACGCAGTACCAAACGCACTTGACATGATAATAACTTTATCAGTTTTGCAATGAAATTGCAATGAAAGTTTGTATTTTGTTTGCAATGTAATGGCAATCATAATTGGTTACAATGGATTTTCAGTTTATTGTTTTTACAATGATTTTGTATTGTTGTGTTGTTTGTTTTTCCAGCATGACAGTATTGAATGAGTTGCAACTTATTTATATATTTCTTTGTAATGATTATTGCAAAGACTTTTACATTTAACAATTATGTTTTTAAACAAAGATGTCGGCTTGAAGTCTTTACTCGGATGGAGGGAGGGGCGCAGTGCAACCAAAGTGGGTCATGGCTGTGCCCTTTGGCAAGTTCCTATTTCAACCTTCGTGATTCTGCACGACGAGCCCGAGATTTTTGTTGATGTATTCTAAAGGGTCGTGAGGGGCCTCACGAGCTCTTTTTGGGTGCCAATGGGGTGTCAAGTGGATGTCGTGGTGTCTGTTTGGAATGGATTGGGATTGTTTTGCTTTCCCCCGCCAAGCTGCTTGCGGCTAGTTGGTTTTTACTTTTATGTTTGCAATCAACCTAGAAAGAGAAAGGTCTATATTACCATTAAAGATCAAAGAGAATCTTCTACTAAAATATTCATAGTAATTACATTTTTTGTAATAAAATTCTGGAGAAATAGGCAATCCTTCAAACTCTATTTCCATATACAAGAAAAATTCCGCTTTCAAAAAACCTGCACTCCAAATATGTGTAATTGCTTAAGTGGTTGGAAATGGGTCGGTTACCTTAATGGTGCTTACTCCTTGACTTTACACCCCACATGCAACTCCCTTAGAGCACCTCCACCGCAGATTGAAAGAGGGACGGAACCGCCACTGTAACGTGCATGTGGCACTTTAGGTCTCCACCGCGGCACCGTGAAAGGCCTTCCGACTTTTGAGGGCAACGCTACTTCCTTCCATTCACGCCACTTTGACGGTCTTTTGAGAGCCCGCAAGACCTCCCGCAACAACTCAAATCGTTTGACTATGGAAGAATCCTTTTCTTTCATGCCGCAAGGATCCGTTTGTTTTCCAACCGCTAGTGTCCTTCTAGTGTTGTTCATGTACCAAAAGTTGTGTCCAGTAGTAGGAAAGGGCAGAATTTTGGTGTTGATGAAGAGCAACAATTGTGTAAGTCTTGGGACTCTGTTTCACAGGACCTGGTGACTGGGAATGGACAACAAAACAAAGCATTTTGGAAGAGGATCACCGCTCACTATGACATGCATTGCCCTAGCAAAGTGGAGGAGCGTCCTCTTCACAGTTTGGATTCAAAGCGGAGAGCTATTAAACACGATTTGGCAAAATTTTGGGGGTGCTATGAGATGGTAAAATTTTTGGAGATTAGCGGTACTACTAAGGAGGACATCATCAACAACGCACTGGATTTGTACAAGCGTCAAGGGGTGATTGCAAGAAACACTTGTTTTGTATCACACGGTGCATTTTGATTTGTTTTTTGGACATTAATTTTGCGTTCTAGATCCAAATGACTTAAGATTTATAGGGAAGGTGCTCATGACCATTATACATCTTGCCTAAATTTTTGGAATTTTGAAAAATGTTTTACTACATAAAAACAACCCCCGATTTCATGTCACACTTGCCAATTTGGGGGGGTTTAGTACTATTTTGGACCCCCAAAAACGAAGTTGGAGCTGAAATTTAGATGAGATGGTCTTCTAGTAGACTTCTAGCTTTCCAAGAGAGGGATTTAAAAAAAAATTAATCTTGTGTAGTGTGGAAGTCTACAAAGTGAGCTTCTTTCTGCTTGCATTTTGAAACACATAAAACATTATTTTGGTAACTTTTTTGGTGAATGACCATCTCCATAGGGCTGTTGCAAATGGCCAGTTTTGATTTTGTATATTTACTTATTTTTACTATTTTTCCCGAATTAAAACATGCAGGTATGTATTTTCTTGTAACTTAGCACTTTCAAATTCTCTTACTTAGAGAATTTTCGTATGAAACTCATTTCCTGGGAACCTTCGTCTTAAAGGTGTATACATTAGTTATATTTTTGAATTTTTAAAAAATTACTTTTCTAATTTTAAAATACTCCCAAAAAAATCAGTCAAACGCAACAAATAGTACAAGTGTTTCTTGCAATCACCCCAAGGAAGTAAAGCATTTGTTTATGTGCATTGTTGGAAAATTTTGTCCAAAGTACCACGTTGGCAAGATTTTCAATTAGATGGTGAGATTAGTCCATTGAATACAAGACCTGCTACAACATATGCATTTCCAACTATGGAGCTTGGAGGAGATGATACTAAAGAGAATATTTTCAAGAAATCCCAGAGCATCGGAGCTCCCTTTAGTAGTGGTACCTTTGGTGCAAGGACACAATCTCTTAGAGGATCCAAGGGGGTTGCCCTCCAACATCCTCAAGGATAAAAATGGGCCAAGGAGGATCAACAATAGGTGACTCTTTTTTCCTATCTTTGTAAACCCTAATAAGTTTACCTAATCTCATAAAATTGCATTTATGAATTTATTTGCATTAGGTTCAATCTTCTTTAAATTTCAAAGGTTGAGATAGAATTCAACCTACAAACATGAAAATTTTGGAGCACAATTATATGAAGAAGGAATTTTAGATCAATATGTAGAGAGAACGGTTTGATGTATAAGAATTGCCAATATCATTTATGAAAAAAAACTACCAAACTACAAACCTCAGACGGAGGAAAAGTGTTCCACCAAACAGAAATCAAGTTTAACTTCTGCTCTCTTGTGTAACCTGATTACTAAAATTGCTTCATGCTCACTAAAATCAAAGGGTATTGCTTCTTGGGTTCCTTGATTACTAAATTCTTTTTGACTTGCAATGGAAGTCTATACTTTCCTGATTTTTTTGCTTACTAAAATAAAAGGTAATCAAATCTTAGTAATGAAGAAGTGCGTATTTTCTTGCTTACTAAATCAAAGATAATCAAAGGTAATCGCTTCCTGATTACTAAAATCATTATGTAAAATTTTATAATTGAATCCAATTAGATTTAAGGTTTTAGGGTGCATGCTCATTAGGAAATTTACTACTGAACATGTTATTATTTTTAGCTTATCGTTTAGATTGACAATAATTTTCAGTTTCTTCCCGCTTAGCAGCTTAACCCCTAAACGCCGGTGGCGCCATTTTGTGGCTTTTGGATGCAAAGAAACCGACCTGGACGGAGAAATATGAGGATTTTTCATCCATTTTTTGTTTGGGCTTGTGGTAGGCTAGGTTATGAATAGATGGGCATCGTCAGCGCAGTTGTGCAGGTGTTTGTTGTTAAATGAAATTGATGAGAGTAATAAAAACGGGACGGGATGGTTGTACTTGTCGGGCAGCCTACATGACCGAGGACTCAGAACTAGCTGACCAAATTTTTTTTTTAAGAAGAGGTTAAGTAGCCCGGGACTAAAAACTTTGTTAGAATGTACTAAAATTGAGTGACAGGCATGCTGCGAAGTAAAATTCTGGGCAGTTCTGGCTACAAGGAAAGAGTTGGTGGCCGTTGAGTCCTTTCCGCAGCTGAAGTGCAAGTCCGACCCCCAAAAAAACCCAGGCGCAGATCATAACTACTGCGGACGGTGTTTTCACTGGATTTGATGATGTCATCAGAATTCGTCATTGCAAGAAGGGAAAATGATGGCTCAAGTAAGCTAGCATACAGGGAAGCAAGAAGACGAGGTAGAATGACAAAATCCAAGAAGCGGTTGGGCAATTAGACAGAGTTTGCAGTAGTTTCATTGCAATAGAAAGAATTGGTTACAACAATGCCGAAATCTAGGAAGCAGACATAATTCCATTAACTTCCATATCCACGTCTGTTTCCAACATAATGTGCAAGTGAGGCAGCATTAATAAGCAAGCATCTAGTGGCGAAACACAGAGCTCGAAAATGGCAAGTCCAATACATGCTATCAATGTTGGATGAGAATTACTTGATGAGCTTACCTAAACTGAAGAGAGAGAAGAGAGGAGCTTTTGATTTCGATAGATCACCTGAGAATTTGTACTGGTTATGGTGCTCATGGAGCTCTAAGCTGCTAGGTTGGGTTAGGGAGAGACCACAAGGGCATGACCAAGGCTTCTCTAAGGAAGTGTACATTGCTTTGAAGGAGCGGATTTTTCCTTTTCCATTTGTCGAACACAACATACATCATGAAATGGAAGGAAGAAGCACAATCGAGCGCTTGACGGAAGAAGGTCCTAACAGGCGTGGAGTCTCACACAATGCCAGAAGCAACAGCGCAGAAAGAGAGCAACGAAGCTGTGGCCCCGTGTCGGAATATGAAAATCTAGTTTTACTATATTAAAATATAAATGAAGGAATAATATTCTTCTTAGCAGTAAATTTTTTCAATTTTTAGATAGTTATAGACCGTCTAATGTTTAGAACCGGAAACCGGAAATGGACTGATCAGGAATTAGTGTAAAGGCTAACTGAATGTACCGGAAACAAGGAACCGGAGTTTGAGTTTACTTAGACCGGGTCAGGAAAGGGGTAATAGGAAACTGACATCCAACGGTGACCTACTTAACCCTAGAGAACTACGGGAACGTTCTAATCATTAGTTAACGGGAATCCTAAACGGGCAGGATTAACGGGCAAAGCCTTGATTAGGGTAATCACTAAGAGCTGTTGGGATTGGCTCTTTTAGATCGTATCTGTCCAGAGATAGGTCACTTACAATTTCCTGCCCTGACGGAAAATTGTACAACGTGCGGATTACTGGTTTTCGGTCTGAGTGGCAGTATTGGGGTTTGAATTGACAAACTGCAGATGAGAGTGCTCGAGGGACATTGAGCACGAGAGAGAATTCTGTTAGCATCCGAGCTTAGAGTTAGTACTTGCCCAGCTGAAAGGGGAGAGAGAGAGTGAGCCGTGAGGACCACTCGTTTTACCGATTCCCGACAGTAGACCGGTTGCATCCGAACGAGAGGAGATATGGCCGCAAGTCAGAGCGGGGGAGCGACCATCTCACTTCGTTACGTGATGCCGCGATTACCCAAGGACGACAAGGAGATGGCGGAGCTGAAGGAGGACTTGGAGCAGATGGGATGCGCCGGCTTCCAGATCAGACCGTGGGATTTCTGGAGTGAAGCTATAGTGGCGGAATTGAGTTTTGGAGCACCGACTCGCGCCGCGACCACGATCCGTGCGAAGCCCAAGAGGTGGACGGCGGAGATGTGGAAGAAGGTCTACGTGTTCGACCGGGAAGGTGAAGGAAGCGCATCCCGGAAGCGCCAATACACGGTGGGTAAGTTTCGGAACCCCATTAGTAAGAAGGACGGGTTCGCGGTCACGGATTGCATCAGTCAAAGAGAGAGGCGTTTGTTGCAATATGTCTTGGCCATTCTTAACCCGAAAAGGCCAAGCAGGGTTTCGCTGACATTAGCCAATACAGTATTCGGCGCATTGTCAGGAGACCGGAAAGTAGATTGGGGTTTGGTCATCCAAGACCAAGTGCTGAAAATGATAAACAATGTAGGGAAGGCTAAGCCTTCCGCCATCTGTCCATTCTTTTATCACTTGTATCATTCTGAGGAGGTGATGACAAAAGAGGAAGAGGTAGAGTATGAGGCCGCTGCAGCACTAGTAGAGTTTGAGATTCCGGACTTAGATCTTGAGACTGGAAATGAGGAAGAGTCCTCAGATGAGGGAGATAATGAGGATGATCAGAGCGAGTCTGAGGACAATGAGGATGAGAGTGAGGGTGATGAGAAGGGTGAGGAAATAAAAGGAAAGGGTCAGGTAGAGAAAGAGCAGACTAAGGATACCGATCCGGTCTGGGGAGACGGGCCGCTGGAAAGAATCACCCAAGATCTGAGCGACTTCAGGAAACGATATGCGGTAGTACGAGGTGCGATGCAGACCATCTGCACCACAGTGGGCGCTGCCCACCCAGCTCAAGTGTCACAACCGAAATTTGTGGTTTTTCTCTGACTGTCTGAATAACGGAACGGAAACCGGTAATTAGCGTCCGTATCCGGTTAGAAGGACAGAAGAAAACTACGGATAGGCAACAATAATCCAGTAAGGAGAAAACTGTATCTATTCCGGTCAGAATGTTAGTATTCAGGAGCGGAATCATATCCGGATTTCACCTCAAAACGGATTAGGGTTGCACCGGATCGATATGGACCGGACCGGAAAAAGGTCATGATGACGTGCCAGGGGTCCTGAGAGTATATAAGGGCTGGTCGTCCTCATTTTCACTCCTTTACTTCCCTTGAGCTCTGGAGCTGACTTTGAGCACTTTTTCGCCTCCGTCCGCGCTAGAGCCATTGATGCATGTGCGCTTCCGGCTGGGTGTGTCTGAGAGTGTAGGAAGAGTAAAGAACATGTGGATTGCAGGTTTTGTGAGTGCCTTCCGGTTGAGATCGGACGAGAGGAAGTGAGGAACGGGACGTGGGGCTAGGAGAGAGTGAGGTAGCGATCGGTAAGGGTCCAGTGGTCGTTTGGTGTCCATGCCTCAGCTGCGTAAGGCCAGACCGGGCGCTCCCAGCTCCTCCTCCGATATCAAACTCCGGAAGATAGTTCCGGTCATTCCTATGGAGGAACCGGCCCGGACTGAGTTAGTGGAGGATCTCAACGCGATGGGGTGCCTCGTCCTGATGGATAAACCCTGGGGGTTTCATGAGGAGCGGATGGTGAGGGAGATCAAGTGCAAAGTGTCGAACGAGTTCGACAACACTCTCCGTGGCCGCCCGACCGAATGGGAAGAAGAACGGTGGAGGGAAGTTTACAACTTCCGGATGGGAGGTTCCGGTATGGCCGGGCGGAAGGACGAGTTCATCCATGACAAGTTTCATGGGGAACCGAGTAACAAGGACGGGTACGCGGTCGCAGACTGTAAGAACGACCGGCATCGTAACCTCCTTCAGTTCCTGGTTCCGATCGTCCACCCGGAGAAGCCGACGAGGGTGACAATGACCCTCGGCAACACCATTTTCGGTTCCTTGAGCGGGGAACGGAAGGTGAACTGGGTCCGGATCTTTTCCGATCTGGTGTCCCAGCTGGTGACGAGGATCGGAAAGAGTAGGGCCACTCCTTTGAGTCCCTACCTTTTCCACCTGTACTAGCGGAACCAACTTCTCACTCCTACTGAGGAGAAGACGTGGGGTGTTCAGGAATCGATCCTGAAGTATGGAGAGTCGGGCTCGGATGACGAGGTAGAGGAGCAGACCGGATCCGAACCCAAGACGGAAGAAGAGGAAGAGCCGTCCCGACAGAGGAAGCGTCAGAAGACGACGCCTCCTCATAAGAGAAGACCCCCATCAAACCCCCGGTCCAAACCAGAACAGGGACCGGATGTTGAGATGCTGGATCTTGAGGATCCGACCGACCCGTTCAACCAGTTAACGGTTGTCCTGGCCGGAATACGGGCGGACTGGGAGGTCAAGCGAAGGACCTTGAGCACTATCTCTGAACTAGTGGGCGCACCAGCCGATAGCGATTTGCCGGATAAGGTGGGGCAATTCCTGGCTGATCCGGAGGAGAACCGGAAACAGGAGACGGAGATCCGTCGACTTTAGGAGGAAGTCGATACTCTGAGGGCGGACATGGTCACCCTCAGGGAAGACAAGGCAGCAGTCCGGGAGATGGCGGAGGCAACCCGGAAGGTGGCTGAATCGGTGAAGGGCACTCTTGGAGAGCCCGGATCCGCCGCAGTCAAGGCGGCCTTATTTGACCAAGGGGTGCACAAGGAAAAGAAGGTATCCGGTTCCCGGATAGTTCGAATCCTCAACGACTTCACCGATCGGGTGGAAGCATCCTTAGTGGCAGCACGAGAGGCGGCCGACCGAATGGACGTCAGCAGTCAGAAGCTGAAAGGGTCCTTATTTTCCCGGGAAATCCACCTCTCTGACATTTCGATGTCGGATTTGTTTCCAACAGGAGGATCGAATCCGGGTGAGCGTAAGGATCATACACCTGAGTCACGGAAGAGTCTCAGAAGACCTGGGACGGGGCAGCCAATCCAGATAGATTCATCGCCCGGGTCAGATCTTCCGGATCCAGCTGCTGGTGAACGGAGCCGGAACTTGGCGGATGTCTTCAATGAACTGCCCGAGGAACCTAGGAGTCCTACGCTAGGCGGGGGAATTGGAGAGTAGGATAGGAAGTTAGTAGGAATGTAAAATATATGTAAGTTAGTTAGGACCGGATTGAATGACTATTCGATCTGGTTAGTTAGGCCCGGATCAGATGACTATCCGGTTTGGCTTGTTAGGATCGGGTCCGGATTTCCAGCGCGGATTTCGAGGTCCCTTTTTGCTTTGTACTCAAGTTGTATATAAGTCAGCCCCCGCTTGGGAGCTGGGAGTTCTTTCACCTCATTTTTGCGTACGTCTTCTCTTGGCTTCTTGTTGTGTGTCTCCCCCGTGTGCGGCAGGGTCGTGGAGTGAGGAGTTAGGAAGACGCGTGCTAGTGTAGGTGTGATTTCTCCCTTTGGCGCGCTTGTTTTGGTCTTATGTGCAGGTGAGCGGGTTGCGTAAGCGTTGGGAGGGGATTCTAGTTCCTAAGCAGCTCTAGAGTTTAGGATTCCGGGCGAGACAACCGTTGTTAGGCTAGGCGGATAGGGAGGGATTCCTTAGTCGTGCTAGAACTCTTGGGTGTGAAATCCGGTTGAGTGTCCGATCTCCTGAGAGATCTCGCCGCCTCATTGGGCAAACGGAAGAACTTTAGTAGATGTTGGAACGGATGGGTTCTCTTGCAGCCGCCTGGCTTCGCACAAACGGAACGGGACGCCAAGGTCGTTGTAGTATGCAAGGGCCGTATGGGAGGTCTTTGTGTGATCAGTGATCCGGAGAGTTTTCTGGGTTGCTGTGAAGGATCAAACCGGGTCCGGGTTAGTGTAGAGAATTGAAGGAAGAAGAAGTGGGTCTTCAGCCACTATAATTCACGGAAGGAGCAGCGGGCCTACCGCTCTCAAAAACAAGGGGCGATCCCTCTGATGGTGAAACAGAGGTAAAACTAAACCGGGTAGTAGTGTGAGCGGATGAGAGTTGATCAGACTCAGTCGGAATGTAGACCGGATCGGAGAAATAAGAAAGGGTCTGATTGGAGTTCTGGGTGTTGTTGTGTTTCCGATTGTGTGTTGGAACCGGAAGAGGAAATATAGGTACTGACTTAGCTTAGAGACCAAATAGGACTATCTACCTCACAGAATCTCGCGGGTTCGATCTTTAGAGTCACTTTGTTATACTTTAAAGTGGTTTTTGGTAGTATAACTGGGAAATTGCTTGCCCTGTGCTGCGACACATATATTCTCATTTCACCTATACTTTTGTTTTTGGACATTTCTGTAGGTGGATCTACGCGTACATCGTTGTACAGAGTACAAAGCAGGTTCTCATTCAAGGCACAACAATGCCATCCAAATTTCAAAGTGACTAGTAGTCTAGGGAGGGACTCATGTCGCAAGAAGGAAGGCCAGCAATGGTCCCTGGCCTCGGAATGCTAGGGCGGCAGTTGCAAGTGGATAGGGGAGGGCGCATGTCATCATCCCAATTTGCCCGGCAGGCCAACATGGACCATGCGACGGGCAGGATAGCAACTGGTGGGATTGGGCACTATACCTTTTGATAGCAGCAGACCGCTGCCCCTGCAGCACATTTTGATAGAGCGCTCGCTGACCAACCTGCCCAGCGACTGCGGAGGCAGATCCTCCAAAATCCATTGTCAAGCATGCTGCTCGGCCTCTTCTGCTATCAAAGCCATGTTGATGACGCCTGCACTACATCAACGAAACTCTCTAATTAGCGGAATATGTCGGAATGAATAGGAGCAAGGCCGAATCCAAGGTCCTTGGAACTTTTTTTATTTGTTTTCCAGACCTTATCCAATGAATTGCAAGCTCTACGCTGCAAATTTTCTTGTGCAATACTTTCATGTTGTCTCTTCTGCCGATTACTTTGCTTATCATCTTTTGAAATGGTCTTGCTTGAATCCCGTGTCAGTCAATGTGCTGTTTTTTTCCTCATTCTTCTCTACCTGCCCTGACGACAAAAACTTCAGATCTCCTCTTGGATTCGCCATGAATTGATGAATCCACCTGTTTTGGTTTGGATTTGTGGCTTTTTTGCATCCCCGGAGCTTTTGCCTTCACACCCCAGACATCTAGTATCTAAATTTTTACAACTACACTCCAAGCTACTGATTGTTTGAAACTGCACAATCTTTGGTCCAGTTGCTACTTCATGTTCACGATTACCAGTCCGTCCTTTAGGGGTTAATCACACCATAGCTTAAGCAACGGAGTTTGTAGATCAGACTTTAGAAGTTTGCTTATCATTCAAGTAAAAACAAATTGGGATCAAACTAAGCCTTCTGGAGCATGTACATCATTGCAGACGTCATAGTAACAGTTGGGGAAGAGCCAACCTCAACACAAAAAGCTTTAATGGCTAGAAGGTGCTGTCGATGATTTTTGATTTCGTTGATTTCAGTTGACCAAGATGTTTCTTGTGAATGCTTTATGGCTCCATCTTCTGCTTTAAGTTTGTGAAGATGTTTGATTAGTAAGGGCCATTTTACACCAAGAAGCTGGGCCAATTCTCCTTCAAGACAATTGCACAAAATTTCAGTTCCTTTTGGGCTGGAGGTTGGCCTCAACTTCCCATTAAAATAAGATTATAATGGATGCCAATTTTCCCATATGTAAAGGCCTTAAGGCCAAGAAGCCGGGCCGATTTAATAAAACCTACAAAAAAAAAAAAGAGGGGCTGAAATTTTCAGGGCCACTTTACACCTAGAGGCCGGTCCTAATCCCCATGAGGCCAATTGCACAAAATCCAACAGTAATGATTAGTTGAAAAAAATAGTTTTTTATTAAAACGATTTTTTTAATTGAAATTTGACATTGGCCCCAGGGTCAAGAATTGGCCTCCCATTTTTGGTGCACCCAATTCAGCGAGCTCGGGCCATGTTTGATACTGTCTTTTTTGAATAAAAATTCAATTCACCAAATTGGCCCAGCCTCTTGGTGTAAAGGGGTTGGGGCTGATTTGAACCTTTTGTCCAATCAAAAGTCAGGATTCTTGGCCTCTGACACAGGAAATTGGCCTGGCCTCTTGGTGTAAAGGAGCCCTAAGTTAAATTGCAGTTCCAATGTGGATGCACCTGATTGCTTATGTCCATTGGGCAAGCTTGAAACTGCAAATTCAGTGCTAAGGTTTTGATACAGTTTCAATTTTGCCAATAAAAAGTACTATATATAGTGTCCGATTGGTTTAGGATTCACAAAGTCCTTTCATTTTGACTGCAAGCAAGGTGCAGACTAATGCTGCTTTTGTCTAGCAAAGAATTTTGGACATGATGCTCACTTTCTATGAAGGGAGTGGATTCATTTCATCTCCATCATTTGAATGCTGAGAGCTTCCATTCAGATTTTTTCTTTTTCTTTTTCTTTCCTTTTTATAATTCATGAGAGTTGACTTTGAAAGTGCCATTTGGATGCTGGAAGAGCTTTGTATACCTCATGACATAGTGTTCTTGAAAATTTTGATGGTAGGCAAAGATCAAAGAAGGATTGCAACATTCTCAAGCAAAGGCCGTGACAAACATGGTTGTGCACATCGTCACTTTTAAAAGCCGAAATGCTCTCTGAGGCGGCCAATCTTGCATTGTTCAACATGAAAATAGAGAGTTTGGATTCAGGCATAGGGCGAGAGTTTTTGGCTCCACGTTGCGAACAAGTGATGAAGCAATTTAAAAAGCGGCTTGCAGAGGAAGTTATAGCCAAGGCCAGACAACAGCCTGTTGTAGCTACATCTCGTTGACAATGACAACGACCTTCCTCACCACCAGTGGCATTGCATATAGATGATTCTGATGGCCATGACAACAATGTTGAAGGACACAATGATGATGGATATAGTGAGAGAGAAACACATTCCAAAGACATTGAACCAGTGCAATAAAGCTTCAGCCAGTCCAGGATAAGTTCACCAATACCAATCCAAAGCCAATCATATGGATGGCGTACCTTCCAGATGCCGAATCATCGCATGGAACCTGCAAGGATGCAAGCAAGGTTCAGTCCTGGATTCACTCTACCAAACCATGAAGTGCTTGCTCCAACACAATTTGGAGTTCCTTATTCACCAGTTCCACACTCAACCAGCCCATAATTTTCAAATGAAACAAACTTCACAAATCAGCATTGAGTGTCAAGTGTTGGTAAGCTTAATTTTGGAAGCAATAGCTTGTGCAGCTCTTGACATCAAAAGCTTCCATTGTCCTTTTTGTTATTCTGGCTTGGTTATCATTTGGTTGCAATATGATAGATATTTGTTCTCAACCTTTGGAATGTTGAAGTTAGAGAGTGACTTTAGGTAGGAGTTGTTTGTAGCCAACTAATGTGTTATTAGAGAGGGACAGCATGATATTAGAGAGGGACAGTGTGTATTAGAGAGGGACAGTGTGTATTAGAGAGGGGCAGCCTTCTATGTTGATGTAACCTATAAGGTTAGTCATGGCACTTGTTAGTAGAGTAGTATAAGAGGGCAACCTCTTGCTTGGGTTTTTCACCTCTTCCTTGTACTTGTTTGTGTCCTCTTTTCATTGGAATACAAAGCCTTTGTGTTCTTCTTACAATAGGTTATGGGCCCACTCATGTGAGTTGCTATTAGAGGTGAGATCGCTTTGCAAAGGCGTGTTGGAGGAGCACTACTGAAGTTGAGAACAAGTGGAGTTGGAGGTTGTTTTTGGAGTGTGTTTTTTTTTAGCAAGATCTTATTCTTTGGAAAGGTATTCTTTTGCATCAAGTGTTATTTTTATTGTGAGTGTTGGTTGTGAGATTTGAGAGCCATTGAGGGGCTGGTTTGAGTTGTTGTGATCATTTGGAGTTACATTGGAGAGATTGCAACCACGTGAGTGTTAGTTGTGGGATTTGAGAGCCATTGAGGGGCTGATTTGAGTTGTTGTGATCATTTGGAGTCACATTGGAGAGATTGCAACCACCTGAGTGTTGGTTGTAAGATTTGAGAGCCATTGAGGGTTGATTTGAGTTGTTGAGAACTTTATTAGAGTGGGAGACGTGGCACTATGGCCACAGGTGAGGGAGAGGGTATTCGGATCATTGACAAGTTCAATGGAGAGAACTTTGGCTTGTGGAAGTTTAAGATGGAGACGATCTTAGCGGAGAAAGACTTGTGAGAGATTATGGAGGACTCCGAGGAGCCTCCTCCTTCCGATGCTGATCCCAAGGCCAAGAAGTCTTACGAGAGGAGGGTAAAGAAGGCCTTCTCCATGATTGCTTGCAATCTTGTGGATATGCAACATGCACACGTTCGATCTTGCAAGGGACCGGCAGAAGCATGAAAGGTGCTTTGCAACATCCATGAGACTAAGAGTTTGTCCAATATTCTCTTTACTTGCCGCAAGTTTTTCATGTGCAAGATGCAAGAGGGAGAAGACATGTTTGATTACATCAACAAGGTCAAGGGGCTAGCGGACCAACTTGTTTGTTTGGAGGCACCTTTGACGGATGGAGACATTGTCATGACTCTTCTCGAGAGCTTACCCACTTCTTTTTAGTATCTCATCACGACTTTGGAGACAAGATCCATGAAGGAGCTCACCCTTGAGTATGTGATGGCAAGATTGATGCACGAGATATCCAAGAAGAAGGAGAATGAATCTAACGAAGGAGGGGCAGCTCTTATCTCATGACACGGGAAAGGAGAGGCCTCTCATTCACGCAAAGAGACACGTACATGCTACAATTGCAGTCAACCCGGCCACCTTGCAAGGAATTGTTAGAAGTCTAAGAAGAAAAGTGCCAACAAAACGACAGTCACTGAAGTGGAGGAGGATTTTGCATTTGCGACAAGTGATGGTTATGATGACCGCAACATGTTCAAATGGATTATTGATTCAGGGGTCACGCAACACATGACATCACAGAGACAAGCTTTTCTCACCTTCCAACCCATTAGCAACCGCAATGTGTATTTAGGTGACAATGGCATGGTGGAGGCCATTGGTGTGGGATGCATTGTGGTGGAGGTCAATGTCAAGGGGGTGATGAAGAAGATTCGCATTCAAGATGCATTGCATATGCCCAAGTTGCATTCCAATTTGCTCTCAGTGAGCAAGTTGGTGTCACAAAATTTGAAGGTGCAATTCAACAACCAAGGTTGTGTTTTGGGGGCACCAAATGGAGAGCTAATTGTCTTGGCACCCAAGCAAGGCAACTTGTACCAATTTGAGTTCAAAACGGTGAATGGTTCAAGTTGGGCTTGTATAGCTCAAGATGCAATGGTGCAAGACACTGTGAAACTTTGGCATAAGAGATTGAGGCACCTAAATGTGAAGAGTATAAAGGCTCTTCCAAGCATGGTGGGTGGCATGCAAGTGAAGAAAAGCGCTTGCGATTTGACGTGTGAGGCTTGCATTGAAGGCAAGCAAGCGAGGAAACCATTCCCGACCAAAGAAGCAATGATGGCAGCCAAGGTATTGGAGATTGTGCACTCCGATGTGTGCGGTCCCATGAAGACCACTTCTATAGGTGGTGCAAGATATTTCTTTACCTTCATTGATGATTTTTCGAGGAAAGTATGGGTGTTCATGCTCAAATACAAGAGTGAGGTGTTTGAGAGATTCAAGGCATGGAAGGCCCTTGTAGAGAATGAGAGTGGTCATAAGCTTAAGGTATTGAGATCAGACAATGGCGGTGAGTATATGTCCAAGGCATTTGAGGCCTTTATGAGGGAGCATGGCATTCAACATCAAACTTCAGCACCACACACTCCACAACAAAATGGTGTAGCGGAGCGTGCCAATTGTACGCTTGTAGAGATGGCTCGAGCGATATTGCATGCATAAAGCCTCAAATATGAGTTTTGGACGGAGGCTGTATCCAATGCAGCATACATACGCAATTGGTGTCCCACAAGTGCAGTAGCGTCGATGATACCGCAAGAGGCATGGAGTGGAAGAAAGCCTAACATTGGCCACATGCGCATTTTTGGATGTATGGCCTATGCCTTGGATTTGAACCTTTAGCGATCCAAGCTTGATGCTAAGGACACCAAGTGCTTGTTTTGGGGCTATTGGGAAGGCTCCAAGGCTTATCGGCTCATGAATTTGGAAACTAAGAAGATCTTTAAGAGTCGAGATGTAACCTTCATCGAAGATAAGAGGGAGGGTAACGAGTCTTTGAAGATGTGTCCAAGTGGAAGCAATAGAGACCTTGAGGTGGACAAATCTCCAAGTTTGCAAGAAGTGGTAACAGAAGACGAAGACGAGCTGGTGACAATACTAACATCAAAGAAGAAAGTGAGTGTAGCTCCAAGTGATGATGGTGGTGAAGGAAAGACGTCCCAGGAGCCAAGATATCCCAGGAGCCAAGATATCCCATGAGAGAGCGCAGGCCACCTGGAGAATGGTGGATGAACCATGTTTTGCCACAACACCAAATGGAGCGTGCAAATGTAGCATTTGTGAGAGATCCAATATCATGGAGAAAGCTATGAGAAGTGCAGATGCAAGCAAGTGGGAGCAAGCCATACAAGCAGAGTACGTCTCACTTATGAGTAAAGGTATATGGGAACTTTCTTCCCTTCCTTCCGATCGCAAGAGTATTGGATGCAAATGGATGTTTTGCACTAAGAGAGATGTCTTGGGCAACATTGTGCGCTACAAAGCCAGATTGGTAGCCAAAGGATATTCTCAAGTCAAGAGGGTGGACTTCAATGAGACCTTTGCACCGGTGGCCAAGTTTTGCACCATTCGATGTATGGGGGCCATAGAGGCAGCCATGGACTTGGAGATGCACCAAATGGATGTCGTCACGGCGTTTCTCAATCCACACCTTGAGGAGGTCATCTTCATGGACCAACCCAAGGGTTTTTTTCAAGAAGGGCGAGAACAATTAAAGTGTAAGCTCAAGAAGGCCATCTATGGATTGAGACAATCAGGGACAGCATGGTACATGGATATAGATGCCTTATTTGCAAAGGCAGGTTACAAAAGGAGCCACGCGGACCATTCTCTTTACATCAAGCAAACAAACGAGTCCTTGGTCATTATCATCGTTTATGTGGATGATTTGATCATCATGACAAACACCATGAAGATAATGGAGGAGGTCAAAGCCATGTTGAAGAGCGAGTATGACATGAGTGACCTCGGTGAGCTACACTATTGCCTTGGCGTGGAGTTTCAAAGGCAAAGGGCGGCGCGCACCATTACCATGAGCCAAAGCAAGTACATTAAGGAGGTGTTGAAGCGCTTCAATATAGAGGAGTGCAAGGCCATTGGCACGCCACTTGATGTGCATTCGAAGTTGGAGAAGCTCACGGATAAAGAATATGAAGTTGTGAAGGTAGAAATGCAAGATGTGCCATACAAAGCTGTGGTGGGGAGCTTAATGTATGCCATGGTAGCCACAAGGGCTGACCTTGCATTTCCCATGAGTGTGGTGAGCCAATATATGACCAAGAGCGGTCCAAAGCATTGGACCACGGTGAAGAGGATCATGCGGTACCTCCAAGGCACATTGGAGGCCAAATTGGTCCTTGGAGGCAAGAGTCTTGCATTGGTAGGCTTTTGTGATGTAGATTGGGCTGGAGATGCAAGCGATCGCAGGTCTACATCGGGCTATGTGTTTATGCTTGGAGATGGTGCCATTTCATGGAATTCAAAGAAGCAACCCATTACTGCATTGTCTACCACTGAGGCGGAATACATGGTCATTAGTCAAAGCACAAGGGAGGCGATCTGGCTAAGACAGTTGTTGAGTGATGTTGACCTTGAGCAAGAGAAGAGCACACCTATCATGTATAACAATCAAAGCGTCATTGCCTTGGTAAAGAACCCGACTTACCATTCTCGGAGTAAGCACATTGACATCCAACACCATTTCATTCTAGAGAAGGCTGAAAGCAATGTGATAGAAATGAGGTACATACCTACAGAGCGCATGGTGGCGAATGTGCTTACCAAGACTCTTGCAAAGTCTCGCCATGAAGTTCTTCGCATAGAGATGGGTTTGACATTATTTGGCAACAAACAAAATGGGAGTGTTGAAGTTAGAGAGTGAATTTAGTTAGGAGTTGTTTATAGAGTGACTTTAGTTAGGAGTTGTTTGTAGCCAACCAATGTGTTATTAAAGAGGAACAGCGTGATATTAGAGAGGGACAATGTGATATTAGAGAGGAGCAACCTTCTATGTTGATATAACCCATAAAGTTAGTCATGGCACTTGTTAGTAGAGTAGTATAAGAGGGCAACCCCTTGCTTGGATTTTTCACCTCTTCCTTGTACTTTTTTGTGTCCTCTTTTCATTGGAATACAAAGCCTTTGTGTTCTTCTTACAATATGGAATTCCACAAAGTTTCTGTGGTACAAACAAATGAACAAATGGAGGGTGCCTTTCTTAATATACTGTGTGTTTGATGGATGCAGGTAATGATAAAAATGTTCACCAATTGCTGCCCCCAAATGTGAGGTGTGCTCTTGTACAAGTTTTTTGGGGGTGATGACATTTGGGACTTTTCAAGATTTAGCCAGTTGGTTGTTTGTGATGTTTATGTTCTTGTTTCTGTGGTGGAAGTGGAATCAGACTCGAGAATTAATTTACAGGTTCATCTTTCAAAAAGAGGATTGTTCTCTTTGATTAATTGTATTCTTGTGAAAGAGTTGCTTTGACATTGCAAAGGAGACCTTTATGAAATTTGTGGTTAGCTTCTTGTTGCAAGAATCTTATCTTTGTGTATGAATTTCTTATGCAAGTTCAAAATGAGATCAAGGTTGTAGAATACTCTAATCGGTTGTAAGTTAAAATAATAGTGATAGACATTCACCAATGTCATTAACCATTGTTAAATTGCACCCAATTTGCTGCTCAAAGCCCAAGCAATTGTATGAAAACATCATTTGTTGTTGCTAATAGGGATTGTATAGGGCATATTCTTAACAGTTATAGTATCCTCTTTTTTATTCAAACTTTTATCATAATTAAAAAAAATATCTACACTACCTCAGTCTTTATTTCTGTTTATTTTTTTTGAGTCCAATCATGGTCCATTTCTTTGGACAAAAATTGATTTTGGAGGTGATCTATGTGTGGAACCATTTCACTGGAAACTTCGGTTTTTTTCACTTTCAATAGCAAATTTGTGTTTTTGGTTTTCCATAATCAAATGGAGGTGCTCAAATATTGTTAAAACTGTGGTGTCGCTTTAAGATGTAAAAAAACATATCAATTGAAGAAAGATTTTATAACCAGTTGTTGACTTCTAAACGGTAATGTTGCACCGTTCCATTAGGAACCCCGTGAATATGGCCATTACAAATTGCAACTCATAATCTATGAGCCGCTAGCGCAACTCATTGGTTTTCTAATACATATCCTACATTTTGTGTTCTAAGAGTTAGAGACTTTCTTTAAGTTTATATGTACTTTTCAAGTTGTGTTTTTCTTTGATTTGATGAAAGTAATGTATTTAATAATCCATAGAATTCTTATATTTTGTTGATCCAGACTAATTGAACCCTTATAGACTCAATTTTTCAATTAATTCAATTATTAGATATGTAGAATAAGAGATGCCAAGGTTCACTTGGAATTGGATAACATATAAATTCATCCAACTTTCAAACTTGCAATAAAACAAAATAAAATGTCCTCCCATAGACTAAGCTACGATCATGTACATTTGATCTGAAACCCCTCCTAAATTATTTAGGTTTTTATCATTATTCATTTTCCAACTAAAATGAAAATATTGAAAGAAGAATTAGAAATCAAACAGTCAATACTACAAAAATCAATTAGATTTTAAATTTTATGTTATATTTGTCTTCTTCAATCAACAAAATAGATTACAAGAAGCTCTAATATCTTTGAAGCACATTGAAGTTCAGTAAATGTCTCTAGAGATATCAATATTATTAAATATTATTAGTAATAATTTGTTATTTATAAAATAAGGACATAGCATAAAGACACCATAAATCTATAATTATTTAATAATTTAATATAATATCATTTATATATATTTTATTGAAACATATACAAGCTTATTTTGATTATGGGTTTCCAAAGGTTAATTTCTATGTAGCCACATTATTTTTCTAATTCTATGTTGATACAATCATGCTCAAATTCTTCTATACAAAATTTCTTAACATTGTCAAATGTACACTAATAAGTTGGTTGTTTTACTTGTAAAGTACAAAGTGATAAAATACATTGAAAGTATCATAAGAAGCGGTACATCAAATCCATCAGTCCACTATGATAACCACATCCTACAACAGTTAGTTGGAATCAACTTTGCAAAGAATCTCAAGGAAGTATCTCCCTCACTATGTACTAAGCTTTTTATAAGATGCAAAATTCTAGATATAACTTAGGTGAGCCTCATAAACAAATTTGCTTTTGAATGATACATGCTACTCATTCTCTTTGGACAAAATATTGTTAAATTTGAAGAAGTTGTTTGGTCTAATTACAAAGTTATTAAACTTTGTAGAGTACAAGATGGAAATATTTAGCTACTTCAATATAATGATTTATGTTCTTTACATTTTGTTAAGAATGTAAGAAAAAACATCTTATAGGTGCTAGAATAACATTATTATACCAAATTTGATAGATTTTTAAGCCAATACTGTAGAGAAAAAAAAAGAAAAAAGAAAAACTAATCAATCTTTGTATATATAATGGCAAGTGATTAAACTTGTTATATTTGTTTAACCTCTAAATGCCCTAATTGACCAATTCCATTGTCATATGTAGCAAGATCATTTGTAAACTCAATTTAACCATTCAAATTACATGCTACCTCTAAGTGTATATATTATGGGCAAGTCATAGTTCAAAGACTCTCCTTTCCAATTCATAGAAAATTTTGAAGTAGCAATGATACAGTCAAGGTTTTCAATTACATCAAACACATCAACTTGTTAAACAAAATTGATGACAAATTATTATTGAAGCTTGTTTTATAATACATTGTTCAACAAACATATACAAGATTTTCTCATTACTGAGACTTTTACTATTAGTGTAATATGATAGTTATCTATCAATGTAATTTAAGCACCCTACACTCCCTACAAAGTATACAATAGCACTCCTTGTACATCCTTGACCCTCAATTTTAAGAGGCACTATCAAGCTAAAATTAAGAAACTATTAAATTTGCGTTAGTTTTACAAGTGAAACTTTATTTATTTTGTATACCCTTGTTTGTTTGTTTCAAAATTCTGGTGGAACAAAAAACGTTGTGATTTTTTTAATTGAAAATTAATTCATATTAATAATGTTGCATATTAAAATAATTTGGGATTTAGACAAGAAAAGAAGGTTAAAATGAAAAATAATATTTTATAACTGAAGTTATAAAATCCTGTTTTAGTGTAGAAAATACAAACGCAAAATTTAATAGTTTCTTAATTTTAATAGTTTTTTTCATCCATAAACCGAAATCCTAAACAAGATTGAGCTCTTAGTACCTTTGCATTCAAGAATCCACCATTCTTGGACCTTGTCTAAGCGTTACTTTAGTTTGTTTAACCCCTAAAGGACCGAGGCCCTTTTTCTGCCAAAAAACACTCAAAATTGCCATTTCTATAGCAAAAAGTAAAAAATTTGAAAAATGTCTTTTTTCACATCTAACTGTAGGATCTTACACCTAACTAGTATGAGAGTGTGTAGAAAAAATTTCAGAATTTTTGACTGCACAAATTGCAAGATATCTGCGTTTAAAGTGAAAAAAACAAGTTTTTCAGCACATTAGGGGACTAGATTTTTTGACTTTGAACATTTTTAAATTAAAATTTTTGCACTACTGAGTTTTGAGCTTTTAATGTTTATATTGGAGAATTGAGTTGAAAATCTAGCCAAAAAAAAGAGTTCAAAAAAACTTAATTTTCATTATTAAAAAAATTGTTAAGTAGAAGTAGGTATGAGATAGAGGAAACTCTAAAATATTTATATAATTTATATGGGATTAAAATGCACTAATCCCAATGGTGAGATTTTTCTAGCAAGTAAACTAAACCATGCAAACAAAAAAAATTTGAAAAATTTGAAAAATTGCATTCAGAAATGAATCCTACAAGTTATTTTTTTCAAAAAGATGCTCTAACTGCCCGAAAAACAAGAATGTCCATAACTTTCTCATACAAAATCCAAATGGAAAAAATCAAAGCTTTCTAAATAGACAAAAATATAATCTATGAGAAAAAAAATACTTAAAAAATAAAATAAAAAATTGCAAATTTTTTTTGTTGCCCGCCGTCCCCTATTTTGAGCTTATTTGGTCATAACTTTTGTTCCCAAGTACTGATTGGGAAAAAAATTATACTCCCATGAAGCTAATCAGCTTTTCTACCTCCAAAAAAAGTTTCAAAAAATCAGAAGAAAATTTCAGCCCGTAGGTACTTGCCCAAAAACACATTTGTCCTCCGAAGGGACAATGGTCCTTTAGGGGTTAAGGTAGTGTGCTCCAAAAATGTCCATCTTCTTCAAATCAATTCTATAACTACCTTTGAAATAGATATGAAGTGGTCCTTAAATTCACCTCTTCAACCATTGAGTGGATTAAGGATAAAGTATTATTTATTGCAAGAGCCCATCATTTACCTTGCCTTCCTTATACTCCCTCCGTCCCAAAATGATCTTCCGGTTGGCCTTGATTTCTTATCCCAAAATGATTTTCCTACTATGACTAGGACAAATTGCCCGCGAAATGAATCCCCTGTAATGGACAACTGTGGTCATTGCGGCCATTATGACAAAAAGATGCTGGGCCCAAAGAACCTATTAACAAAGAAAACTTTATGACCGGAAGCTCCACTGCAGCTTCAACTGGGAGACGGACTTCGTGGGTCCATCAGTTACTTGGGAATATCTGCTTGATTCCATTTGCTTGTTTGTGGGGAAGAGTGGTGTTCCTTCCTTTTGCCCCTCCAGGGCATGTAAATTATGCACGGTTCTTTTGCTATGGATTGCGTTTCAGGTAATGGAAATTGTCCATATCCAAAAAAAATTGCATGCCAGGGTTATTAATAGAGAAAAAAAAATTGCAACCTTGTAGTTGGTTCATTGCTGTATTGATGAAATCTTTTCATGTGCAATATTTTCAAATGTAAAAATAGAACCGCATTCAATGGGCCACTAATCTAGATGGACCCATATGTAAGGCCAAAAAGTAAAGTTATGCAAGGTATCAATTGCACACTTAATCCTTAACCCCTAAATGACAGACCATAACCATTGATTCAAGCCTCACTGCCTTTCACTCAATTTGTTGCCATTTTGCAATTAGATTTGTCTGAAAATCTTTATTTTAATTTGTCAGAGATGAAAATAATGTTTTCTTTACTTCTCAAATTTTAGAATTTTTTGTAGGAAATTGATTTTTTTGAGAACTTTTGAAGAAAAAATGAAGAAAAGTCACATCAAATAGAAAATTATTTCCAAAAATTTAAAATTTTCACCATGTGTGTATATTACAATGACAAACATCATGGTACATATTCAATTTCCATGTCATTCTATAATTATGAGTAGTTTCATTAAAATGGCGATATTTTTTTAAAATGGCGTGAAAACAGAGCAGCCGTACAAAGTCTATACCTGTCCTAGATGGTTCAGAAATGCCGTTCTGAAATCTATATCCGTCCTAGATGGTGAAAATGGCACACTATCAAAGTGGCACTTGGAATACCGCCATTTTAATGAAATTGCCCATAATTAGAATATACTCCGCAATAGACATTAAGAATACATCCAAAGTTCAAATTTCAATAAAGTATTCAATATTTGGAATTTTTTCAAAATTCAAATTGGAGTAGAAACTATTGTAGATTACCTTTATTTTGTTAGTTGGGCTCAAACTCAAAATATATCATTTTTGTGGAGAAATTCCTGATTTCAAGCAAGGAGCAACAACTTCCCAAAATACACTAAAATAGTGATCCGTTTTTTAATAGCTTCTCATTTACATGAAGACAAACACTAGCAAGACTGCAAATTCAATTGGATACTCATCATAACCCAACATGAAAGGTCAGCAAGGGAAAAGAAGATAGAAAAGTGCTTCCAATCACTTTACATCTCCCTGGAATGTCATCCAAATGCCACAAAGTGGCGTTGGCGGCATTCTAGAATAAAAAGATGTAGGCTCCATTACCAACATAGTCACCAACATGCTTCAATTATTGAACCAATAGGCGCATTCTTTCTTTCTACATTAAACAATGAAGTCATCTATAGGATACTTATGATGCTTGGTATTATAAAAGTCAAACAAATTCTAAACATAAAAAGAGAAAGAAGAAAAATTACTTTAAAAACATAGTCAAGTGGGTTCTGCACCATGATACATCTAAATCTTAAATTAGATTGTTTTTTGTTTTTTTTTGTTTTATTTGTTTTGTTTTATTTTCTAGACTAAGACTTAAATATAAGAAACTATGAGTTCCCTTTGCCTATTTCTTAATACCATTAGAAAGCTCCCCACAAGGAGGGTTGCACGGACTTTGTTTCATGGCATTAGGACCTATGGTGTGAAAGTTTTTGAATTTCAAAGTTATGAATTAGATTTTCAAATTAAATGATCTTTTATATTGGAAAAAACATAACTTTTGTATCACATGTTGAAATGCCACAAAACAAAACTTTGCACTATTTTGTCCATAAAACTTTCTATTGAAGCTAGTTTTGTAGCGTTTGGACCTACGATGTGAAAGTTATATGGAGTGGTTTTTTAAATCAAAAAAATAATTAAATTATCTTTTGTTTTGAAAAAAACATTTAAGTTATTTTAATATTGCATGTCCAAATGCCACAAAACAAAGCCCTTTGACTCCTTTGTGCATAAAATGTCCTATTTGTACCAAGAATGCAACCTCTCATACTACGGTGTGAAAGTTATCAAGAATTTCAAATTTTTAATGAATTAAAATTTTAGAAAATTATATTTACTTCTATTTGGTTGTGGCAACAGCACAGTGTACAACATACAAAGAATGCTCTCATAGCAATGGACAAGCCTAACCTTTGTGCAACAATGCTATGGTATATTTGGATGACTCTATCTAAGATTGTAGGATGGAATAAAACATTTGTTCATCCAATTTGTTTTTAAATTGCATGAGTATATTTCTAGTGAAATATTATAAATTCTTCCATTATCATATTATTGACTTTTCTATTGAAGGAGATTTTTTATCTCTTGAAATTCCAAGGCCCTTTTTCCATCTAAGTACACTCAAAATTGCTACTTCTACAATAGACAAAAAATTAAAAATTGTTTGTTTTCCCTATTTAACTATAGGATCTTGTATTACACGATTTCAAAATGGGATTGAAGAAATTTCAAAAACTTTAGTTCTGTACATTGCAAGATATTTGCATTTAAAAAATAAAAAAGGAACTTTCTTATACCTTGACGAACTAAATTCTTTTGCTTTCAATGTTCTTCACCTACAATTTTTGCATGCCTAATTTTTTTTTAAGTAAAGAAATCATTAGAAAATTGGAGGAAAATAATTTCAAAACATGTATTTCATTTTCATTCTTTGATCCCTAAATTCCCACGGCCTTTCTATTGAGCTTCTTGGAATTTGCTCTAAATTGAACAAGAAGTCATCATTTTGACAAGGTTCATCAATTTAAAAAAAAAATAACCATACAAATTCACACTAGATTATTAGAGATTACGTAAAAAAAGAAAACACAACAACATCATTTATAGATTGAAAGATTATAATATTTGAAGTATTGTAATACTTGATCATGAGGCTTCTAAAATTGTGAAAGTGATTTGAAGTCTTTCAATCCTCTTTTCTAAAGTCATATCTAGAAAATGTATGACCAAAAAAACATAAAGTTCAAGGGGCCCAATTCTTTATATCTTTCTAATGTGATTTTTTCTCCAAGATCCTCGCCAAGATAAATTTTCAAATAAATTTCTAATGTGATTTAAATAAATTTTCAAATAAATTTCTAATGTGATTACAGTAAGGTCTTCCTTAACTTAAAAGTACTATCGTCACCAAAATTTGGTGCCTCAAGCATTTAGGAAGTAAAACTTTTTAAAACAAAAGTAAGTATAATATTGAGCCAAAAACTAAACCATTAGTAGCTCTACGATGGAATTGAAACACAATAATCGCAATTGTGAGCCTAATGTACCTATACAACCTAACCTTCTCTAAAAATTATTTTGAAAAAATTATAAAAATTGCATTCAAAAATCAAAATTTAAGTTATTTATTCACAAAGATGCTTATATTGTCCAAAAGTTAAATTTGTCCACAAATTTCTCATCACTAGTCCAAATATAATGAATAAAAGCTTTATATATAGATAAATTATAATCTTTGAGAAAATATTTAAAATTTCATGTTTTGTGATTTTTAGGGGGGGGGGGGGCCCTTAGATTGCTTCTTGGACTTAAGATGGCCTTACTTTTACTTGCTGACAGAAATCTATACTTTAAATTTGTTTGTTTGTTTGTTTGTTTGTTTGTTTGTTTGTTTTGTTTGTTACGTTGAGATCTCCCGGACCGTGCATCCCACAACCACGTGCTTGGTACCATTGGAAAGGGCTCAACGAGGAGGGGTGCACGGGCTTGGTTTTGTGGCGTTTGGAGCAGTGGTGCAAAAGTTATTGAATTTCAAAGTATTTATTGATTAAAAAATTAGAAAATTACTTTTACTTTGATTTTGGTGGCGTTCTTGCTACTGGGAGTGGAACCGGGAGTGGAACTAGAAGTGGATGAAAATTGGGCCAACGGCACAGGGCCACACTCGTAGAAATGAAATTTACATTTTCAAAAAACTAATTGAATTTCCTATCTTTAAAAAATGGTTCAAAAAATTGTGTCATAATTGAGATTATGAAAGCCCAATAAGAATCTCAAGAGTCTTCTACAAGGATTCTTGGGACTTCGCAAGCTATTTCTTGAAATTGTGAGGCTTTCTTCCTTCAAAACCCATTAGATATGCCATTTCTATTACAAAGAGACATTAAAGATTTAAAAATTGTCTTCTTAACATATTTGACCATAGAATCTGGAATTGTAGTACTGAAAAAATGCGTGGAAGAAATTTCAAAAACATTCATTGGATACATTGTAAAACATTTGCATTTAAAGTGAAGAAAACAAATTTAAAGTAAAGAAAATTTATTATAAACCTTGCCTAACTAGATTTTTGGACTTCAAAAAATTCCACTATTGATTCTAAATTTCTTTTTTTATGTTGAAGAATTGAGTTCAACATTTAAAAAATAAATAAATACGTACTCCGTACTCAATTTGTACTCATTACAAAATTGCAGAGTAAAAATAGATTCAAAATAAAAGGAAAAAATGCAATGTCAGTAGCTTTTATATAGAATTCAACAAACTAATTCCAACAGTGAGATTATTCTAGCAAAACCTCTTAACCTTGTGAATTTCTTTTTAATTTTTTAGAAATTGAAATAAAAATGAATTGATTACGAATTCTTTCTCCAAAAAAATGTGTTGGTTGTCCCCCAAAAAAGATTGTCCACAAGTTTTACATCAGTAATGGAATGAATCAAAGATTCACATATAGATGAAATTACAATATATAAGACACAAATTTAAAAGAAAAATTATTTCGAGTTTTTTTTTTTTTTTCTATGTCTACCAAACTAAAATTCTAACTTATTGTGCCATAACTTTTTCTCTCTAGTGATCTACATGTCACGAATTGCATCTAGAGCCCCTTGTAAAATGTCAACAGGACATTCTATATTTATAGGAAGACGACCTAATCTTGCTAATCTTGCTTTGCCCATATGAGGGAGCTTGTAGTTGTTGCCTCCATGAGCTTTCGTGACACTAATGAGGCAGTTTTGAAGAGAAAGAAAGACGTCATTCAATTTCTCCTTCTCCATCTCATTGAATGAGGAAACTACTGCACTGACTAGCTCATCAATCACGTTAGGTGCCTTCTGCTGCTGTAGTGATTGGATGGCCCAAAAAAATCCTAGGTCCAATACATTTGTATCTGGACTATTTGGTGGTTGGCACACCAAACGAATTTTAAATCCGTCCTTATTGCCCTCTTCAATTAGAATTGGGTCATCTGGACTTGGATGTGGTTTTGCATTATCCCGTTGAACAAATACCTCAATAGGTCCCAGTCCCAAGCTTCGTGGCCAAACCGACCTGATGTCCGGGAACACTTTCTCTATCAAAATTTGTTTTGTGACCTCCTTTGTAATTGCGGCAATTGGCTTAGTCTCCATTGTACCAACTGGACGATTCTTGCTAGATCATTTGGCCCGTTCTTGAAATACAAGAGGATATATTCCAATTTTGCCATTGAAAAATTTATTCTCCAAGTAATCAAAGCGAGGGCGTGCAACGACAGCAAGGAACATCACCTTCAAAATGAAGCGCTTACTTTTAGCAATGCATTGTGGCTCTTCTTCTTTGGGTACCAAATAGAAGCTACCGCTTTCTTCAGTGAGATAAAACCATTTCTCATCAATATGAACATGATCGAATGAACCCTTGAATGTGGGCAATTCCGTATTCAAGGATGATGGTTCGATCATGGACAATGCATATTGAAGCCAAGATTTTTTATTTGCTTCGGTAAGGAATGGTTTCAACGCACTCGAATGGCGGTAGAGCTTCCCTTCTTTTATACATCGATGCAGCGTTGACTTGGAGACATTCATGGCGAATGCCAAAGATCAAATGTTCTTTTGTTGCCTCAATGGAATATCTTTGACTACGGATACATCAATCTCCTTCCTCTTCCGTCCCGAATTTCCATGAATATGAGAAGAAACATCTGCAAAGTCATTTCCATTTAGTATGGATGCTTGCCCGGACATTGCTAATTGTTCAAGTGGTAAATTTGAATCGATTTGCTGCAGCTGTAATTGATCCTTTCTTCAAGGTTCCGTTGGTGCTTTGAGACAGTAAAAACTCGTAACATGATCGGCGTTCTGATTCCATCATGTTCGCCTTTTGATCTGGTACAACAGCTTCGGGTTGTGATTCTCCTTCCATCCCTACAGATGATTGAAAAAAATTTGAGAGCAAAAGGCGAGTTAAAGGCAAATTTAAAGGCAAGTTACTTTGCCAATGCAACAAAGCAAAAACTTCAAAACCATTCCAATAGCAAGTACTCCATCATCACTCTATGTACATCTCCAAAATCAATATGCACAAATGTTGAAGAATCAAAAACATCTAAAAATAAAAAATAAAAAAAAATAAAAAAAGACCTTGATCCTTCTAAATTTTTGCAAGTTGTATTTATATGTCACATTCTTTAGTTTATTGGAACCTCTTTTCATTTACCAACAGCAAATGTCAAAATTTTACTAGTCTAAAAATACTCTGTAATAAAGATGCACAATAGATAGAAATGGTGACTTTGGGGATGCTCTCCTTATTCAATCAATTCATGAACTAAGAAAAGTAATCCTGGTACCCCTGAGAATTCCTTGGTACTCAGAAATTCTCTCCTATACTTAACAATGACTGTCCAAAACAATCTGTCCTTGACTTTTCTAATTTTCCAAGACTGACTGACTAACAAAAAATTAGCATGCCGAGTGCATATATAAATTGACTAAAAACTTTAGAGGGGCAAAGATTTCAAGCTGAAGGTAGTAGTTTTGGAAAAGAATATATTAAAATCATTTTACAAAGGTGTTGAGGTCAATTTTTTTAGAAAACTACAAAGTAGGTTTACCTAAAGTTGCATCCTTTCTAAAATTGCCATCATCCCTTTGGGTACATTTCCAAAATCAATATGCACATCCATATTTTTAGAAAAAAAAAAATTTAAAAATTTAAAAACCAATATGCATAATGAAGAAACGATTTTAGAACATCTACCAAAGAGAATCTTGACCCTTCATAACTTTTGCATACGATATTCAAATGTTGCGTTCTTTGGTGTGTTTGAACCTCCTTTCACTTTCCAACAAGAAATAATAGAAATTTGACCAGTATGATAATAGTACTCAAAATAAACCAGAAGTAGCATTTTGGGGGATACACATCTTCATCTCTATCATGTCAGGAAGGGTTTTCATTGCTCAAACAAAGAATGAATATCTATATACACTATAAGAAAAGCCTGTTTTTGGCGGCGTTTAGGCAAAAACGCGTCATGTTTTTTCAAACATCAGATGTTCTAAAAAACATATACATGTTTTGCAGAAACATGTACGTGTTTTGCAGAAACATGTAAGTGTTTTGCAGAAACGTGTAAGTGTTTTGCAGAAACGTGTAAGTGTTTTGCAGAAACGTGTAAGTGTTTTGCAGAAACGTGTAAGTGTTTTGCAGAAACGTGTAAGTGTTTTGCAAAAACCGCGACTATGTCATTGTAGACAGCTACGTTTGTGATGATGTCGACTGCAACGTGGCCATGATTTTATATAACGTCGCATACAACAGAAGCTGCCACGTCAGCAAGTAGACTTGGAAAAGGGCAGCTACGTGGCATATTTTGGAAAAAAAATTAAAAATGGATGGATGAACCTCGGGCCAAATGTTTGGAACAACGGGTTGGATGTCGGACTGGACATCTGAGACAACGTAGGCTAATTATCCCATATTGTTTGTCTCACCATGGACAAAGAATGGGTACAAATATGACCCTGAAAATCTTCATTTTTACGTAATTATGTCATCAAGATAAATTTGATGATAAATGGTAAGTTTTTTTTTAAATTCTTGGTGGATTCTACTTTTTTTTTATTGCATAATTTTATTGATTAATTTCTATTGACTAATTAGTTTTTGAAAAATGGATTGGATGAAAAATAGATTGGATGAAAAATGGGTTGGATGAAGAAAAACGGATAGATGAAAAAAATGGGCTGGAGGAAAAAGTTGCCTACGTGGCCCTGCGTGGATGAGAATTTTGCCTATGTGGCCTCCACGTGCTTTCATTTTGTAAGCTTGGAAGACCCTGTTTTGTAGGATGTTAGAAAAAAACAAGCCGGAAATTGGCACGTTTTTTGAAAACACCAGATGTTTTTTGCTTATTTTCTATGACGCGATTTTAGGTGACATCTATGTTGACTCTCAGACATGTCAAACCGGACATCATACGACGTTTTTTCAAACATCACAAAAAAAGCCAGTTTCTTATAGTGATACAAACCAAACAAATGGGAAGACAATTAAAAGTAACGATTAAATACCTGTGAGGAAGAATAATTTCTTTCCGATCATACTGATGATGTCTCCAATCTCCAATCTCTAATCTACACATTGAACATTTTAATTTCGAAAAAGTGAGAATTTATAAATGAGACACAGTACATGGAGGAAGGCAACCAAATTAAAGTGAGCATGAAACCTAAGCAGACACTTTGTGACAGCAACAAAACCAAAAAAGGAGAGAGAAAGTAATTTCAACACATGAACTATCAACATGTTTTTCTATAGTACTTCATCATAGTAATAGAAATGAGAGGTAGACGTTTTTGACATAACCAAAATGTGAACCTACAAAATAATGCTGAAAGAAGGAACGTGTATACACTCACATTGTATAATGGCAATATTCTTGGCTAGCTGCTTGTTTGTGGCCTGTAGATACTAATGATTCTTCAGTGACTTAAATCGTTTTTGCTCACCGCGTTAATTTTGATGCTTGCAATGACAGTCAATGATCTAACTAGTATCAGAATTGAAAAAACGGTGAGATCACGTAGTAACGATGTTAGTGATCACGCAGTACTGATCTCAGTGATTACGCGGTACCGATCTTAGTGATCACGCGGCACCGATTATAGTGGCTGCTCATTGGAGTTTACAGTGATGTTATCAACAAACGGAGACCTGATGAAAACATTTGTTTACGCAGTGTGAAAAGAATGAAGTGTAATTTAAAGTTTGTATAATATCAAACACCGGTATTGAAAGCATGATCAACGCTTTTCGTAGCCAAACGGATTGACACGGCATCCGTGGAAATTAACGCGGCACCGATCAAAATTGACATGGTACTAATCGGAGTGGAACTGTTCGAAGTTGACGAAGTCATCAATCCAAGTACTTGCATTTTCAGCTACTCAAATTGAACATTGCGGGACCGACGACAAATTCTCAGACAATAAGGGAATACATAGAGATATTGGTTAACAACTATTTTTGGACGAAGGGAGCACATTTGTAGTTGACCGTTTTCCAAGTACATGCATATGGAGTAGTTTTCAAAAGCAACTGGAACTTTTGATGGCAAAGAGTAAACAATGAGTTGATAATTTTCATGAAAGTGTAGGTGCTCAATATGACCATTCGCATTCTAGCTTCTTGTTGCAGTTATAATTAGATATCAAAAGTTCATTCAATGTTAATTTTTGAATTTGAATCAAAATTCCTTGGGATTCAGTTTGATCATGTCAAGGTTACTTAATGCTTACAATGTTCAATTCAATTTAGGCCTTCATTGGGAATGCCTCTTGAATCTGAGTGGATTTTCTTAAAGGTAAAAAATTGAGTTCTTAGTTTTGAGTGTTATTCCATTTCATATGATTGATTTCTTTTTTCCTTACAATACAAGCATTTGGACTTAAGAAGGCAGTTGCGTTTTGAGTGTCTACAACGGGGAGTGTCTACAGTGAGGGCGATGACGGAGGAGGGGCAGCGCAGATGAACATTGCCTGCACGTACAGTCTGCGAAATTCCTGTTTTTGGAAAGGACAAAATGCACAGAGAATCCGATCCTAAAAATATGTAGTCAGTACTCGTGGGTTACTAAAGAGTCGGACAAGAGTAATGCCGTGGGCCATGCTCTGGAGCCAACGTGGCAAAGCATGCGCGGGATCTACAGGTGGCTGGGGCGAGAACATAGAAGCTAAATTGAGATACTGCGGGAACTGAGCAAACCATTGGCCAGCAGTGCTCTATAAAAATGGCCCAAAAATCTCATTTTCAAAGCTCTGTATCTCTCATTGAAAAGTTAATTTAAAACTCAAATTTTGATGATAGTAGGGTTGCATCAAAGTTTATATACAAATCAAAACGGAATTTAAAAATTGTTATTTTTGAGCTTAATCCAAGACATTTTGTCTAACAGGAAGATCATTTTGGGACGGAGGGAGTATCTCTTTACAAGTTGAAAGGGAATGCATTTAGAGAAACCTATTGGAAGAAATAGGTGTCTACTACAAAAATCTTTTGAAAATTCATAACTATTTCTACAATGGTCCAAAAAATATGAAGTGACTTGTGTTAAATGTCAATTCCATTTTTCTTGCTACAAATTTTTTGTGAAAATTGTGTCAAGAGAATTTCCGAAAAGGCAATCAGCTCTTAAATGGTTGCTTTAAGAGCAGACTGTCGTGAGCTATTTCTGACTCTAACACTTCACAAGAGTGATTGTGCACAATATTCTAGATCCTTTTAATATTTACAATCCCATTTCAAAATGAACTAGGAACTACACATTTTTACCACAACAAATCACAAACATAGTTGTCAAAAGTAGTGATACTGCATGATGCATGTCAGTTTGCTCAGGTCTATGTATGCTCATTCCTCCAAGTGAATCAAATGGTCATGTCAAACCTTTGCCACTGGTGCTAGCTTCACCAAGTCAGGTGCTATCTATCTCGTAGAGCATTACCAAAAACTTTTAATTTTTTCTGAGAGCATGATGCTAACTTTGACCTTAAGGGAGCATGCATTCATGTATCAAAACACAGGATATAAGAAACATTTACATTCAAAGATCCTCTACTCGGTCCCTCCACATGAAACTGGGTATATACCAGAACTTCTGTGCTTTCCAAGTTAAGTCTCATGTGCAGGCAGCCATGTCTCTAGATCTAGGGAAGTTTATTCTCCATGAACAAATCCAATAGCTCCACAGCCTGTATGACAAGCAAGACATGGCATTGGGAAATGTCTCAGTTGACAGAATATCAGTGAGATCAGCAACCCTCAATGGAGGGTTGCTATTATGTGAGCATAGAAGTGTGAGCTCATGAGCTTAGAATATTACACATCTATGTTATAAGTGTACATACTACAGAAACCATCTACAATTATAGGGTATACATGTATCTATATTGTCAGTTCAATGCACACAAGCTTGCATTCTTGGGTTCACATACTAGCACCGTTGATCCTCAATGAAATTCCCTTACAACACATTCCACGGGGACATAGACAAGCTTCACACACTAACCAAATAAGTGAGAGAGTCCAAACTGCTACAAGCAAGTACCACTAATCATGTTAATACAAAGTTGTACAAAAAATCTTTACTTCCAAACCATGTCTGATCTACTGCCCCGGCCACACCATCGACTGGCTGCACCCCCTTAGACATGATACAACCCCTCTTTACACAAAACTACAGAACATACACACTAGCTTCCAACAGAACTGCAGCTCCATTGCTTTCACCTTGCCCTCATCCTTGATTCTGAAGTGCTGATATGCCTCAGAGATGAAAGAGCAGGTGACCAACTCTTCTGATCATATACATTGACAAACAATACAGTAATTTAGAAGATGAGAAAAAAAAATGTATAGTCTTTGTGAATAACAATCTTGGAACCTAAGTGATTGTAATCTGACAATTGTGTTTGTCACTCCTTCAGTGAGTACTATAAACAAGCCATATGCCTAAATCTAGGATAAACATCAAGGTGGAGTTCACAAAAGTAGTTAATTGACACTCACTTAATGAATTAGAGAATATGCAATTGCAATCATTATACTATTTAATTGCAAAAAATGATAACCAGTTGGGTGCAACAAACTTACCTTTCAATGTATCCTAATGCCTTTAATGTCCCAAAGATGATCAATCAAATCAGCTTGTAATTTGTAATGCATATGAGTACTCTCTATTTCTTCTGATCCTTGACTATATTGCTTGAAAGTGATTCCCCTACGCATGTATGGATGTACAATGTCGTTGTAGCTTGAATAGTCATGTTGTTTGTTTTCAATGATCATATTGTGAAGCACAATGCATACATACATAATGTCGTGAACGGTTTGCGTGTCCCATTGTCGCACCGGATTTGCAATGATTGCAAATCTAGATTGCAGGACACCGAAGGCCCTCTCAACATCTTTCCTGGCTCCTTCTTGCATCATTGCAAAATGACTGCGTTTTTCATCTTAAGGTTCATTAATTGTCTGTACAAAGCAAACCCATTGTGGATAGATCCCGTTTGCCAACAAGTAATACCGGGAATAGACATGTCCATTTATCGTGAAGGTAATGTCATTGCCAGCACCAGAAAGTAGATCACAAAGAAGAGGAGAGTGATCAAGCACATTAATATCATTATTGCCCCCCAGCAATCTAAAAAATGTGTGCCCGATCCATAAGGATTGATCAGCCACAACCACAGCTTCAAGAATGATACTTTGAGTTTTGTCCTTGTCTTGCAATTGCCCTTGCCATGCCACTGGACAATTTTTCCAATTCCAATGCATACAATCCAATGATGCGAACATCCCCGGAAAAACTCTAGCCTTATTAATCTGGAATTGTTTTAAAACAATTTTAGATTATGGTAATCTTCGGGGGTTGGCAATCTCAAGTACTCCTCTTGGAAGCAAGAACGGATGCAATGAACAAACCTTTTCATTGCTTCCATGGCCATGCTTTCTACAATGCGGCAATACTTGTCTATTGCATTGGCTGCAACACTATAAGCTAACATGCGTAGGGCAGCTGTGATCTTCTGAATGGTACTCAAACCTGGGACACCTAGTGCATCATACTTCTGGACAAAATATGAATCATGAACCACAACAGCATCCATGATTTGGTAAAATAGAACCTTAGACATTCAATATCGCCATCTAAACAAAGCTTCTCCATATACAGGGCTCTCGGAGAAATAATCATTGAACATACGATCATGTCATTCCGCTCTATCTCTTTTCAAATTTGCAGCTTGCCTAGCAGTGTTTTTTTCTCTGGCAATTTAAAACAAAATTGCACCAAATTTTTTTGCTTGGCACCAAGGCTATAGGAAAAAATCAAAGAAAAAAGACCATAAATTGCCTAAGTTGTTCCAAGTTTTGAAATAATTTGGATGAAGATGCCAACTTTAAATGAAATTCATCCAAATACGTGGATGAAAAGAAAGTTCTATCCAAAATACAAATGAATACTAAATATTTGGGCAACATCATTTTTTTGTTTGTCGCCACTTCAATACTACTCCAAAAACCAAAAAAAAACCCATTGTTGCCTAGGTTGTGAACCTCCATGCTTCTTCCTTTGCACATGACAGGTGGTCCTTTGCTGTTAGTGATTTGATCTAGTATGCAAATAAAGGGATTTCATTCCTAAGTAGAATTGCAAATTCTATAAAGATGGCGGATTTCAATAACTTGTCACGGTTGTTACACTCCTACAAACGTTGAGATCAAAGGCAGACCTATTTAGCTCCTGTCACTTGCACATCACAATTTTGGCACTCTGAACCTTGTCCTTAAAAATTACAAACATACAAGCAAATTATGAATATAAAAGGAAGCAAATGGATAGCTGTTCAGAAGCTTTGAGATGCACAGAGATCACAGACTTTGTTACAATTGGGGTATGACAAGCCATAAATTTGCATCAAGCAATGTTATCCATTTGCAAATGGCTTGGAGTGATATCATTGCCTGCCATCAACTCGTTTGCTTGTTGAAAGTTGCTTGTGCTACCCTAAACCCTAAACTAACATTGGGTTGTTTTTTCTGCCTCCCAATTGGTCGAAACAACATTCTAATGGGGTTTTTTTTAAAATTGAATTTTTGTTGATTCAAATGTTCATTGAAATGTTAATTGAAATTTCTTGTAATATTAATTGAAATTGAACAAAAATTTCTTGAAATTTTAATTGAAGTGTTGATTTTTTGAAATTGAACAAAAACTTTCAACTGTGCTTATTAATGCTTGTCAAATAGGTGCTTCCATTGCTTACTGGCTTATATGTATGCTGATTGGCTCTTTCATTATTTCATCCTGCTTGCCAAATAAGAAAATGAATGCAGTTTAACATATTCTTAGAATTTAATTAACTCATTGTCTATAGACTCAATTGATATCAAGATCAAATATCGGAAAGAGCGACCAGCTTACAAGAAAAAAAGGAACTACAACAACAAGATTGAATTAGAACAAAATCACGCAACTACGAAGGTGACTCATCCGATCATCAGAATTCCAATTCTTACTTGCGGGAGCTCTTCATTGATAGCTACTTGAAGCTGATCCATAATCATCGCAGCGGAAAGCTCATCCTCGGAATCATCTTCCACTATGCAATCAATAAGTGCTTGCAATTCCGCCATAGTTGCTACAAATGCTACAAACAGGGTACAAAGAGGGAGCGGCCGTAGCAAGAAGGTTTCATCGCAACCAAACGTCACCAACAACACAAAGAGAAGTTAGATATGGCGTTGGCGAGGGGTTAAGCGTGCATGCGATGTGGGTGATCCATGAAAAGGGGAGACGCAGCTGAAACCTTCTCGCAAAAGCACTCTCCAAAAGGCCTTTCCCATCCCTGCTCACGTTAATGTGGTGGAGGTGTTCTTAGAAATTGCACAACTTCTTATGTCACCAGAGATGAAAGGCATAAAAACCTACGAGACAGGAAGAAGGCACATGTTGGTCACTCACTCACTGCCACACTCTCAACACTGGCTGACAAACTTATGTCAAAATTTTCATGAGCTACTTCAACAATCCTATCACGTGCTATTGGAACCTGACTCCGCTCTCTCACTACAGTACTGTCGGCTTTTGTGTCACCTTCTCTTTGATACCACGATACCAGTGATGCACCCTTGTACTTGATTTGCTTTTCTTTTTCTTCTTTTTTGAAACATATGGACAATTCCATTGATAACTTATTGGATTTTCTTTCTATCCTATCCCTGTCACCTCCATACTGGCAAGAATGATGATGCTGGCTCAAAGTCCGTTTCCTGTGCATTTACTAATTAAAGCTTAAAACGTTGAACTAAATAAAGGCAGATGGCAAAGGCAAATCCTCCTCGTGTTGTTGAATTGGTCGGGGTGAATTGACCCTCGCTCGGACGCCCCAAGTCAGTCATTACAGGGTGCATGTGAAAAAAAAGCCCCCTCTTGTGTGCTGTGTTAAATCTTTGTTCTTCACCTCTCCTAACTAATAGTTGGGCCTTTTGATTGCAAACATGAATTCAAAATTTGCAAATTTTATCATGTATGAAAAATAAAAAACTTCAGGGCTTTCCCTCGCAGCCGAATAAGGCGGTCAATTCACCCCGGCCGTTGAACTAAGCAAAATAGATGGTCAAAAGATTGCCCTTGTCTTCCAAATACAAAGATGCTTTGTCATTCATTGGATACTAAATGTCCTCAACGTTCTTTATGAAAGAAGTAAGATGCAACTCTAATCTTACCAAACTCCAAATTCTAATTCTAAACTTAGAAATTATCTCAATAATTCTAAAATATTTTGAATGGTCACATACTACTAATCAATAAGTATGCCTTTTAGTATTTAGGATTTTAGAGTAGTAATTTTGGATCAGTGGTGATAATAGGTATTCTATAGTAACCTTACTAACTTAGAAATGCTACCATAGCATTGTTTACCAACACGGGGGGGTCCCTTTTGCTCCCTCCAAACATAGAGCCCCCCAGCATTGTAGCACAAGCTATAGTCAGTTCCTGTAGCCAATTTGGTGTTGCCCAGTAGCATCACAATGTTGATTTTGTAAGTCCAACCAATTGCTTGCTTCCCTTCATGATCCAGTGGTGTTGTTTTGATTTAAACTAAACTTCCTCCCTGGTAACCAGGGAGGAATTATCCCTTGGAGGAGGGGGAAGACATCAGCCCAATAAACAATGTTATGTACTATGCATATAGTAAGCCATCAATCTAAAAATGACCCTCACTTGATTTATCCATTCTAAAAAATAGAAGTTCCAAAAATGGACCATGTCATTATTGAACTACAGCATAAGGACGCTAAATTGTGCCTTCAACGATGGACCTATGGGCCAAATTTACCCCAGGGAAAACGCGAGAAATTTCTTATTTGCCAACAAATTATTTTTTTGGCAAATTCTGAATTCATATTTGCAATCAGAGACCCCAAATTAGTTGGGAGAGGTCTACAATGTACCTTAGGCACGGCACAAAATAGGAAGCTTTTTTTTACATTTATCCCGAAGAACACAGAATTCCCCTTGCTGGTCCCACCTCCAAAGGCAAGATTTAGCGTCCAGTCCATGTCATCATTGATTTTGTCCATTGCATTACCAAGGCTGCATGCTGCATTGGTTCCCAAAAAAATGTAAATTACTAACATAAACTGAGTTTGTAACAAGTGTTTGCATTAAAACCCTTGACTATTGTCCCACTCTCTCTTCTGCATTCCACAATCTTCTTCCTAACCTAGCCTGCCTAGGAAGATGATTTTTCAATGGATGATCACAATTTGAACATGCCGGTCCTTCATCAGGAAAGTACCCCCCATTGTAACAGTACTATTACAGTATCGACGACTGCACTGCAATAGTATAGTTTCAATGGGTCCATTGAAACTATAATGTTGCAGTACTATCATCAATATTGAAATAGTATTGTTACAGTATTGGATTGCGGGCCCTATGAAACAGTATTGCAACAACACTGACACAGTAGGGGGGTTAATTCCCGATGTTTACAACTTTATTTCTAATATTACAATACACATGTCCATCATGCATCCTTCTATTGGGTAGCAAGGAAGGGGCTTCACGTTGTATATAAATATGTTGTGTCTTCTCCGCCATAGCTCAATCAGAGTTTTACAGCGTGCAGGTATACATTGATGTGGTTCTAATTGGGAAGGAAGTCTTTTGGACCAAAAAATGTCAGCTAAGTTACCTGTATTTTGAACAGATAGTGAAAAACAAGTTCCAAATCAAATTATTTTTCAAAACCCCTCATTTTTTTTTTGGGGGGGGGGGGGTTCTGAAAATAATTTGATTGGAAAATCTCAAAATCCCAGTACCCTCCCTCAGTCTTGTATTTTTGGAAACACAGTCGTTTGACAATCGATATGGGATAATCCGTATCCATTTTCCGTATCTGTTTTCCGTATCCGTATACATACGGTATATGTACGGTATCATAATATTCGTATAAGGATTAACGGCAGGGAAGGGGGTGTTTTTATTTGGGGGGGGGAGGGGGGGCTAATTAATTGAGCCGGAAATGTTCCTCTCTTTTCAGGGGATAGTCTTGCCTGCAACTCTTCTGATTTGTGCATTTAATTTCTGAGGGAGATTACTCACTCTGTAAATGCTTATTCTTGCTCTCACCTGGAATGAGCTAGATTTGCATGGTCGTCGTCTCATTGTTGTGTGCCAGCATAGAGAGTTTCCAGTTTTGGTACTCTACTTTCAGAAAATCGGCTGTTTAGGAGGAATCAAATTGGGAAGGAATCAAACTTACGTCAGGGGAGATGAGTGGGAGGCACGAAAATTTTCAGGAAGGAGGCACATGTTGGTCACTCTTTGACTGACTGAGTTAACTTACAGTATTTCAAAATTTCAAATGAGTTTTTGGATTATTGTACAGGCCAATACAATGCAGAGGGTGAGTTTTCATGAACTGCTTCACAAAGACTATCACGTGCTGTCGAAAATTGACTCCGCTGTCACTAGTGACACCTTTCCTTTGATCTCACCCTTGTACTCGATTCGCTTTTCTATCTTATCCCCGTCACCTCCATACTGGCGAGAATGATGCTGGCTTGAAGTCCGTTCCTCGTGCGTGTAGCTCAAAACGATTCTTCATTTCTAATAAGACCCGTTCAACTAAACAAAGGCAGATGGCAATGGAAAACAAGCTTAATGCTCTATGTGCAAGGTCTAAGGTGCGCGCACCCACTTCCGTTGGTTTACCACATTCTGATAGGATGTAGCAAAGGCTCAAATTTACTTTCCAGACTGTACTAAGCTCAGACATGACAAATAAGGTACACAAACGGGAATGGATGTGCCTACTTTAGCATTTGTTTTTGCTTAATGAAAGAAGTAATGATACAACTCTAATCTTACCAGATTTCAAACTCAACTTACAAGCTTGGAAATTATCTCAATAATTCTAAAATAGTTTAGATGGTCACATCCTCCTAAAGTAATCAATGAGTACGCCTTGTTTAAAACTTAAATGTCAAGGTCAACGTTCGGAGAATGGCAGAGGATCTCTTGTGTAGGACAAAAGTTCAACTATTTATCCTCAAAATTTTGTGGTAGAGAAGGGAGGTGTTTTATAGTAGTTTGACTTCTAGTGAGTGCTTTTGTCATTTTTTAGGCCAAAGATTCACACGGTAATGGAAAGGGATGATTTCCAGGGTTACAAGTTTGTCCTTTAACCCCTAAAGTTTCATGACTATGTTCTCACCAAAAACTCTCCAAAACTGCCATTTCTAATACAACTACCAAATTTTTGGAAAAAAACAATTTTTGACACATATAACCGTAGGATCTTGTAGTATGATATTTTGAAAACATGTGGTAAAAATTTCAGAAAATTCCACCGTGTGGATCATAAGATATAAGCATTCAAAGTCTTGAAAACCATTTTTTCAATCCTGCGAAAAACCGGGCAGCTGCACTTTGCAAGCTCACTTTTCAATGAAAAAATGCCAATAAAGGTGGTGCTTCTTTGAATTCAGTTTCCTAAACAAGTTGTCTATATGCTTGAAAAATTTCACATCATTTGGAATTGTACAACATATAGGAAAAAAATAGTAAGTAGAAAGAAGTAGAAATGATTCAAAATACTAAATTGTTAAAATTTTAATCATGGAATTTAAAAATACCAATTCCAACGGTTGTAATGTTGGAATAATCAATTTACATCCTAGGATTTTTTTTTTTCCCAAAAAAATTGAAAATTGAGTTAAATAAATGACTTAAAATTTTTTTTTAGAGTAGACAATCCATAACTGCCCGCAAACCAAAAACCCTCATAACTTTTGCCTCATTGATTGAAATGGAATGAATCAAAGCTTTTTAAGTATATATAAATGTAGAGAACCAATATCAAAAAAAAAATTCTGGAAAAAATGATTTTTTCTGATCTGCCCAAACTGCCCGGTTACGAAAAAAAGCAACATATTAGGTTACAACTTTTGACTCGTATTTCAAAATGTCATGAAACTTGGTACACATGAAGATATTCCTTGCCCCCACCTTCTATTAAAATTTCAGCCTCAAATATGGATATCTCTAGTCACACGTACCTGCCCAAAATTTCTATACGGCCAAAAAACGCATGTTGGTCCTTTAGGGGTTAAGGGTTAAGATTTTAAGGTAGTAATTATGGATGAGTGGTGATTATAGGTATTCTAACCTTACAAAAAATGCTAAAAATCATCAACATAAAAATGGCCTTTGATTTATCCATTCCACATAATACAACTAATCCAAGAATGGACCAAATCATTATTGAACTACACTTTTTTTCTTTTTTTTTTAACAAATGGAAGAACCATTGCATTAAACAAAACCCACCATACAAAACAGCCAAGCCATGGACAATGAAGAGAAATTGAACTACACTTTGACATCATTACCAAGGCTGCATGCCTGCATTGGCTTCCAAAAAAGATGTAAATTAATAACTTAGAATGAATTTGTAACAAGTGTGATACAGTCGATAACAGTGAGACAAGTGTTTAGCATGTTGCAGGGTATCAAGTTGGCGATTTCATAATAAAAAAGTCCGGGTGTACTGGCCATGGACGGAAGGGAGCATGGCACAGTGACTTACAAAATACCGCTTTACGTTAAAACCCTTGACTACTGTCCCATTCTCTCCTCTGCATCAAGCACTCCACAATCTCCTTCCTAACCTGCCTAGGAAGATGATTTTTCAATTTCCTCGGTGGCCATGTTCACAATTTGAACATGCCGGTCCTTTACAACTCTATTTCTAATACTAGAATACACATGTCAGTCATGCATCCTTCTACTGGGTACAGTACCAAGGAAGGGGCTTCACGCTGTGTATAAATATGCTGTGTCTTCTCGCAATTGCAAGCACCAGACTGTGGTCTCATCGCCATAGCTCAATCAGAGATTTACAGCGTGCAGCGTGCAGGTATACATTGACGTGGTTCCAATTGGGAAGGAAGTCTTGCCTGCATCTCTTCCGTTTTGTTCATTTGAGTTCGGAGGGAGATTCCTCACTCTGTAAATGCTTATTCTTGCTCTCACCTGGAATGAGCTAGATTTGCATGGTCATCGTCTCATTGTTGCGCGCCAGCATAGAGAGTTTCCAGTTTGGGTACTCTACTTTCAGAAAATCGCCTGTTTAGGAGGTTCGTAATAGGAAATCACTAACTCAAGTATCTTCTGTGACTGGATGACCACATGACTGCATAGTAAATTCGGGGATCGGACCTTGCATTCGTACTCTATGGCTTGTAAATTTGTTACGAGGCCTGCGGAGGCCTTGCACCCTGTATTATGGGTCATTTATGTTCTATCATTCTCATCAATGGATTGAAGGTGACTGAGATGGGTGTTTAACTGCGTCGTTCGAATTCCGAATCAGAAATAATTGGCTTGTGAAATCTTCACGTGTTCGCTTTGCAGGGGGCAATACGAAGATCTGAAGCAATGGCTCAGCTGAGGCAGACGCTGCTATTGGTAGCATCTGCATTCTTGGTCTTGCAGCTCACGGAGCTAGTCGCAGCTGCCATTGGGAAGGCATCATTCTCATCCTCATCTCTTCGTAAGTTCTTACCATTTTAGAGCAATTAGCTGTTAAGTCGCAAGCTGGTAGCTAGTTGCAGAAGCGATCTCTGTGAGAGTTGAACAAATTTTTCAAAAGAATTTGATTGGTTTAGAATATTTATACAACATGAAAAGAATCTTCTTTGTGATACTTGTGGAGATCTTCCTGTTATCCATATGATCGTACAGAGGCTTTCCATGTATCATAAGGAGGTTTCCTAATGATCACCATGACCATTGGGAGACCTTTCATGCAGAAGATTCTCTTTTTTGATCTCTAAAATGATCTGAAACAATAAAATTCTATACAAAAATCAGTTGTGTAGTATTGAGGAATATGATTATGTTTCCTAAAATGTTGTGTTTTATAGGCCCAAATTGTGATCATGTTCAAGTTCCCGAAGCTCTTAAAACTGGGATTGGCATGGTATAGATTTGAGTTTCGGACAAGTGACTGAAACTGCACCAACTTCACTGCAATGTGTCATTTCAATAAATAAAAGGAATAAACAACTAAATATGAGGTTTTGAGGGACTGTGTTCTAGGATGGCTAATCAAATTGTGGGAAGTGGCTTATGTTTATAGCCTCGGCTTGTTTTGGCTCCGACCCAAACCAGTTCCCAGCCGACGGCTTCTTCGCAGCAGGAGGCGATAGTTCTGACGCCAACATCTGGAACAACGGGCAAAACTGTGGCAAGCGCTTCAGAATTCAGTGCCAAGGGAATGGTTGCAATGGACATGGACCCATATCCGTGGTAATCCTTGATCATTGCCCGAACGGCTGCAATGGTGGTCGAGCCTTCGATCTTTCTGAAACTGCCTTTTCTACCATTGCCAATCTAGACGTTGGGGTGATCACTGTCGAGTATTCAGCTGAGTCCTCACTTGATGATGAAGATGCAGAAACGTTCACTACAGACGTTGGCCATATCGGACAGTAAGCTGCGTGGACTGGTGGATGTGCACATCCTGCAGCTAGAAGGAGCTAGCTTACAGGATGAGTACATGACCAAGGAAAAAACCACTCATGCTTATACAAGGTGAGTATAATGCAATGGTATGCATTATAGATGTCTGTTCTAGTGTGGTTTCTTGCGGATAATCTTGAGAAGCTTTCTTTGTGGTGCTGTACATGCTGTACAGTTTTATCACCTAATGCTTTGAGTCCCAAGGCCAGGCCAGTTGGTGACTTTCGTCACCTTGAGCTTAGTGCGTCCTTGTTTAGCAATGCAATCTGCTGACCAAGTGATTAGGAATGTAATCTGCTTACCAAGGACAATAAAAGGGCTCTGAATATGGGAATAGATACGCTCACTATTCCTCAAAACAGAGTTCTGCAGAGTGGTCACGACTAGCGTGAACCTGCAATGTGACCTTTTACTTCCAGGTCCACTTTTGTAATGTTTTGTGACCATTGAATGCCAAGCGGAAATTTGAAGCAAGTATGAATGGGTAAGTGATGTCTTCGTGAATAAGTCTGGTTACTTTGTGCTTGCTCATGGATAATGGATTGGACTATCAATTGGAGTTGTGAATGGAGTGGTGGTATTTGTTACACGCTAGATTGCTAGTTGCATCATATCCATTATTTCTCACTACTACATATACTACATTTGAGGCCCTTTTGCAATGTTTTTGAGCAATGTTTTCTCTATTGAGCAACATTTGAGTGAATAGTGAGCAATGTTTGTACTTAGAATATAAATTGGAGTTGAATAGCAACGTTCATATGCCAAAACGTTGCGTCAATGACCACTATACGTGCCACTACATGAATACCGTATATGGAAGTCAATATTTAATTGTTCCAAAATAATATAATATTGAATATCTACTTCTACTTCCCAAAATAGAGACAATATTGGGAACAAATATCCCAAAGGAGAGAAAAAGTGTTGCATAAGCATGTTCCAAAACGTTGCTAACAATACTAAAACTCATTTGAAAATTTTACAAGAAGACATTGGTAAAAACGTTGCTATTGCAAAACGGCCTCATATGTAGTAGTGTTTCTAGATTGGTGCCTATACTTTCCTTCATTGTAGGTCCCAATTATAGTCGAATGATACAGATTCCTTAATCACTTTATGATTACCAACTTAGACTTCATTTAATAGCGTCTGCAAGACTAAAATCTACAAATTGTGCCATTGAAGCTTTAGAAATTTAGGAACTAGAAACCAAATACTCTTATTAAACCAGAAAAAACATCACCTGTGGAAACATATAATTGCAGAAGTATTTCACTGTTACAGTAGGTCCATTTTTCAATATATATAAAAGTACTATGCACAAGTAAATTAATTTCAATTCTAAATTACAATAATCCCAAGGCATACAATCAAATTACAATATACAATATGAATTACGACTGTAGTACTTACAAGTTCAAAACTTGGTCTTAGACTAGCAGTAACTGTTCACTACAATCTCAAAAATGGGCCAGACAAAACTTGTTCTTCTCGATCCATTTGCTTTCCCCTTGCCTTTGTTCCATTCTGAGGATACATTCACAAATCACAAACTCTACAGGCAAGTAGCTAACGGCTTGGTCATGCATTTTATCCCACCTACTATTCTAATTTAAAACATAAATTAACAGAAGGAGTTTGCGGCCTAAAGTTTCATGGACCATTGGTTTTAATAACTACGTACACTACATCCTCTACATATTCCCAAGTCTGTTGTGGTGTTCCAGCTATGGCAGTACGTTATGTACGTACACATCTCGACTAGCCTACAGATTCCATGCCCACCATTGCCCACACTCCATCGACACACGTCAATATGCTCCATCCTTCCTCCACAAGCCTGGCATCCATCTGGCCTTTAATTGAGTCCACGGCCTCAACTGCACCTTGCACGCTTCCATCGAACACTGCAAAATTGCCTTCACTTGGCCATTCTTCAACCAAGCTTCAACTGGGTCTGGGGAGGGGTGGTGCCTTGGAACGTCAATCCTGTTGCAGCAACTGTTGTCCATCCTTACCTGAGCTGCGTCCTCTCCTCGGCTAAGAGTGCAGCGATCACCATCATGCCACGCCCATACAGCATCATCTCCATACCCATCCCATTGAATTTACACTGCTCACAGATGCCTAGCGAGGCCGGGTTGATGATTGCTGGCATCGCAGTTGTTATACGCTTCAAGCCGATACATCACCCATTGTAAACCCTGTCAGGTTCAATAAATAGACAATCAGGCACTACAATAGAGTCTAGAGTTAGCAACAATTTTTGCAATGGTTTTGCAATGCTTGCAAATTTTATTTGAATAACTTTGCAATGGATTTAATTAGAGTATTGCAATGGTTTTGCAATAATTTTGTAATGCCTACAAGTTGTGTTTGAATAACTTTGCAATTGTTTTAATTAGAATATTGCATTATACCTGCAATGTTTTTGCAATGCCTGCAATTTTTGTTTGAAAAAATTTGCAATTGTTTTAATTAGAATATTGCAGCGTATTTGCATTCGCGCTACAATTGTATAGCTAAACTAGCGATTGCAATGGAACTTCACAAAATTTACCAATACTACTTGTATTGCTTTGTCTTCTATATTTATGCAATAGATGCAAGATAAGGTAGAACAACCCATTGCGGACAAAAGATCTCATAGTGGACACCTAGGAAATGAACCTATTATGAATTATTTTAATATATGAGATTTGGGCTACAATCAATGTCTTATCTGACAATAATGTGGTGATTTAGAACCTCAATAGGAATGCCAAACTTTTTTAGTGTAATATTATTCTCAAAAGTGACTTTTTTAGGCCTTTAGAAAATACTAGGACTGCTTTTGGGGTGCAATAGGGTGATTGCAAGAAAGAAAGATACGAAAATATTGTCACAAAAGGAGTGCTGAAGCTTCTTTTTGCAATAATTTTTGAAACATGACTTGCATGAATTTGAAATTTTTATTGTAGATGTTTCTTTTTAATTTAGTCATATATCATATTTTAAAAAAATAAATAAAAAAGCATTTTATATTTTACAATCATTTAAACTAATATGTTAGATTTTGAGTTTTAGGGAGGGTTACTACGTAAGGATTACCCACATTTAATGATTTGGAGCTATAAATTCTATGGTCTATTTCTATAGTAGGAAATCATGTCTCTACCAAGGGGCATTAAAAAAAAAATTATTTTATATCCTCTACGTCTATGCAAAAAGGGCTCCCTTGCGCACGCAATTCTGAACATTGAAGATGGTTTTAAGATTGTTTTCTTGGAGAAATCTTTTTACCATGAAGTCTTATTAAATGGCCAATTTTTTGGTTTCTTTGAAAATTATTTTTTCTATTTTTACAAATTAAAACATCAAATTATGTATTTTCTTCAAATTTTCAGCTCACTCTTTTTTGTGAATAACTTTTGAATTAGACTTTTTTTAGGTTTGAAATTTTGATAATATGCTATTTTTAGTATTATATTAATTATCCTTATTTTATTTTATTTTTAAAAATTAGTATGCAAAAGCTCATAGTACTGAGAGTATTGGCCAAAATGGAACAAAAATGGAAGGTCATTCTTGCAACAACCCAATATGTGAATTGTGGATAGAGAACTTGTTGGTTTTGGGTACTCTAAGGAATTCTTTTGGGCCATAATGGATTGAATACTTTGAAAATTCATAGCAAATTCATACTTTTTTGAAAAAATATAATTTCAATTGCTCTTGCTTTTCTTACACTTGTCTTTATGATAATAAAAAATAAAAAAATAAAAAAAATTAGCAATGACATGAGGGCAAACTCCTAATTCTGACCATAATAGGTTGTTTTACCTTATACAAGGGTGCCAACTAAGGAATTGCCGGCCAAATGCTAATATCGGACATCCGGTAATAGGATCCGCCTCTAATCCCGCATGCAACCAATGGGAGCATGACAAGAATGCTTTCATCATCATCTCTTTGCCGACCTTGCTTCCATCCCCTTGCATTGCCATTTCTAGCATTTTGCGTGACCAACTTGCGGACTTTCCATCTCTCTCCCATTGCAACAAGCTCCAAGTCCACGACCTTTCAAACCAATTTTTGTTAATTTTTGTCACATGTGCCCTCTACACTCTTTGCGCAAACTTTTTAGGGTTTCATGTCACTTGGAGGCGTTCTTCAACTGCGGTGCACGAGGAATGGATGATGGGCCTACTAAGTGACACCGCAAAGCTTTCTACTTTGTCCTCCTTGGCTAGGCATTACTACAACTAGGTGCAATTTTTGATTAATTTTCACTTGTAATGCATTTGGAATAATTGATGATGGCAACCTAATCATCATGCTACATATTGATCTATTTGTTTATTGTATGTTTTGTTCATGTGCAACTGGATGATCCTCTGATGTGGGGGATTTGGGAACTAGCTCTATCAGATCCAAATTTGTGTCAATAGACTTTTGCTACTGAAGATATTTGCTTTACAAATGTGAGGTTCTCTATTTCCACCTGGATAGGTTTAAGATTTTTTTATTCTTACTAGATACTCTTTTAAAGGAATTGTAACAATTCCTCAAATGTTGTGTGAAATTTCATGTTTCAAATGGCCAATGAACAATTATGTCTTCTCAATCTTCATCTTCTAGCTTCTGCCCTTTAACTGTACGGTGTCTACAATGACATATTATACCATTTGCTTTGTCCTATACAGCGGTAAAATTATGACGTTTAAACATCAAACTTTTTGAGTTCCCAATGTCACACAATGGGCTCATTTTTTTTTTTACAAATAGATTGTGCCACTTTCATGAATGTGGTTATTTTTTGTGCCAGCAACAGATGTCAATCACAAGTTCACCCCTAAAGGTTTTGACTATATTATCACCCAAACTGCTCCAAAATTGCCATTTCTATTACAAGTACCAAGTTTTTGAAAAAAAAATTTGAACACATATAACCATATGATCTTTTAGTACACTAGTTTGAAAAGATGTGGAAAAAATTTCAGAAATTTCCACCATATAGATTGCAAGATATTGACAATTGAAGTGACAAAAATCCTTTTTTGGGACCTGCAAAAAAAGGGGCAGCAACACTTCACAAGGTCACATTTGTATGAAAAAATGTCCAAAATGGTTGTGCGTCTTTGGATTCTCTCAAGGCAAGTTGGCTACATGCTTGAAAAATTTCAGATCATTTGAAATTGTACAACATACACGAAAAAAATAGTGAGTAGAAAAAAGTAGAGAATGATTCAAAATACGAAATTGTTAGAATTTAGTTATGGAATTGGAAAATGACAATTTCAATGGTTGTAATGTTTTACTAAACAATCTACACCTGATTTTTTTCTTTTTCAAAAGTATTGAAAACTGAATTAAATAAAAGACTTCAAAGTTCAATTTAGAGTAGAGATTTCAAACCTACCCGCAAATAACCCTCAACAAAAACTCCTCGTTGTTTTCATCCCATTAATCAAAATGAAACAATTCAAAGCTTTTCATGTATATATAAATCTAGAGAGCCAATTTCAAACTTTTGTTTCTTAAAAAAGTGATTATTTAGATCTACCCAAGTTGCCCAGCCTTGCAAAAAAACTATGTACCATGCAATAACTTTTTAACCATATAACAAAAAGTTATGAAAATTGTTGGGCCTTAAAGCTACTCCTTGACCACATATTGTGCGAAAAAATTCAAGGAAAAAAATAAAAATTCCATTTGTAGTGAGCTCCCCAAAATATCTATGCTGCCAAATAATAGTGTTTGGATTTTTAGGGGTTAATTTGGTCTTGCATATGTGCATTAATTTTGAGATGTTCAATTTGGTGGATTGAGATGCACATTTTATATAGTGATGACCTGTAGGTATGCATTTCTAGTGGTACAAATTCCAATTTTATTTTGGTTTTACATGTAGGCAAGTGCATACCAATCATAAGGGGTGCAGGATTTACCAACCTCATATGGGTGAGGCTCCTAAGTGCCTCAATGACGAATATTGCATAAGTAAATTTCTATATTGCCTTGACATTGGTGGGAGAATTTTTCCATCTCCAATTTTAGTTTCCTTTAAAATTGTAAAGAGCTCAATTATCGCTCATTAGAAAAAAAAATCAGCCCCCCGGAAGGGCTGCTCCTTGGACCCCTTTAGTACCCTGAAATTTAGTTTTAAGGGGCTGATAAATTAATTTTTCCCCTATTTTTGTGTAGCTGAAATTGCTGTGACAATGGCCACCTGCATCTGGATCAAGATAATTAATATACTGAGCCCAATGTAAGAAAAATAGAGTTCAAGAAGTTTTTCTTAAACTTGGACTTCTCTTTGTTTTTACTTGAAATGCCTTCTGTTTAGCTTGTCAATTGGCTTTGAATTATCACACTAGGATTTAAATTCAGATCTCTTTTGCTGCAGGCTTAATTATATATGTCAAAATAGCTTAACAAAAATAGGTCCGATTTTGGTGCAATCATAGCTTGGGTGCATTTGGGTTTTGATGAGAATTGCTCTTATAGTTTCATTTTACATTTGTATTTTTCAATCCAATGCTTGTTTTTTGACGTGGAGTGCTAATACAAAATTCTATAACTCATTAAACTTTGGTGGTTGTTTGAGAGCGTAGACTTGACTTACTCACTAGAGATGAGTGGCATGCTAGGGAGATTAGATCTCTTTGCTACATATCTGAGCTAGCTTCACTGGAGGTTTGACATTGAATTCTTTATCAAAATATGAAAATAGGTTTTGTTGATTGGTTTTATGTTTTGATCATTTTATGGATATGAATCTATACTTTTGATACAAATCTAATTACAAGTGTTCTAATAATTATCTATTTACAGGAGGATTATTTGGTACTTCCCTTTGCACCATTTTATGATTGTAACTTATGAATGCTATTGTGCAAAATCCATAGGTGTAGCTCAAAATTATGTTTTTGTTTTAAATGATCTTATTCAAATATTCTGTAGATAGACCTAATTTTTAGTATACCACTGTATTCTTGAACTATTATTTTTGCAATAAAATGTATAGTATTTAGCTACAATTTTGTCTTTGCAGTTGCCCATTTTCATCCATTCTTTCATTTGTAATTCCCTCCAATCTACAAGTTTCCATCCATTGCATCAGTATCCACAAATTCATCTATTCAAGTTTATTCCATCCAAAGACATGATGATATTCATCCAATCCACATATATACATGATGTGTTATATTTTTGCAATGTTTTTGCTCTAGTTTGGAAATTTTCATTATTGGTTTTGCAGCGCAATACCAAACGCAATTGACATGCCATCATAACTTTATTAGCTTTGCAATGAAATCGCAATGAGAGTTTGTATTTTGTTTACAATGTAATGGCAATTATAGTTGGTTACAATGGATTTTTAGTTTATTGTTTTTACAATGTTTTTGTATTGTTGTGTTGTTAGTTTTTTTAGCATGACAATATTGAATAAGTTGCAACGTAATCATTAGAAGAGATTTGGGGCCTTTGGAAAGCCATTTCAGGCCCATTCTCCAATCTAGCCCGACCCTCTGAATAGTGGTACAGGCTGTCAAACTTTTATTTTTCAAAAAATAAAATAAAATAAAATAAATTCCCCAAATATCATTTTGAGCAGTATTTTATTTTTTTCGAAAATGACAAAGCATTGTCTCCACCACATCAGCCAATAGTTATATTGCGTTCCCGCAGTCTAGGAACGCAGGATAATTCACAGTCTTCCAAAGGCCCCAAATCTCCCCTAATGTATATATTTCTTTGCAATGATTACCTCAAAGACTTTTACACTTAACAATTACATTTTTAAACGAAGTTGTTGGCTCAAAATCTTTTTTTGGATGGAGGTAGGGCAACAAAAGTGGATCATAGTAGAGCCCTTCGACGAGTTCCTGTTTCAACCTCCGTGATTCTGGGCGACAAGCCCGGGATTTCTGCTGGTGTGTTGTGAGGGGCCTCACGGCCCCCTCACGAGCTCTACTTGAGTGCTTGTGGGGTGTCAAGCGGGTGTCGTGGTGTCTGTCTGGGGTGGATTGGGATTGTTTCGCTTTCCCCGCCAGGCCGCTTGCGGCTGGTTGGTTTTTACTTTTATTTTTGCAATGTCAAAACAAGAAAAAGAAGATCTAACCGGCATCACACGATGACTAGTTTTCTACTTAGAATAGGATTGACAAAATCTGGTGTTGCGCAAGTTTACATTTTTGACAGGTTCCATGCTCCCTCTGTAGAGATGTATAGGGCAATCAATGAAGCGGAGGGAATTCTAGAAAACAAAACAAGCTGACTGAGGAGGGCAAAGCCGAATGAAGAATGCTGGGTTTTTTTTTAAAATTCCCAACGGTGAGGAGGTTGCCTGACATAAACGCCCATCTAGAATTGGATGAAAAATGTGATTGATGAATGAAAAATTCGTAATCACTGATTACACGGATTTCACGCACTAGACGTGCTAGGAAGAGATTACAGGAAATTCCAGCAAAATGAACCAGATATTTCTTGGCAGGGGTTTGCAGAGAAGATAATCTTGTGTTTTCTGACTTTTGTAAGGTAGCTGACCCATTTCTGCTCCCCGCTTCCATTTTGGTGGTATAGGTTGTTGCCTTCTGTGAATTTGTGGCTCAATTCCTGGAGCAATTGTAACACATTATGATTGGCTGCAAGGTGGTCAATATTGCAACTAGCCCTTAATTGACTTTGCAATCAGCCTATACTTAGAAAGAGAAAGGTCTACAACACCATTATAGGTCAAAAAAAAATTTCTACTAAAAAATTCATAGTAATTACATTTTGTGTAATAAAATTTTGGAAAAATATGCAATCCTTCCAAATGTTATATCTGTACACGAGAAAAATTCCACTTTCAAGAAACCTGTGCTCCAAATATGCGTAATTGCTTAAGTGGTTGGCAATGGGTCGTACCTGAGTGGTGCTTGCTCCTTGACTTTACTCGCCTCTTGCAACTCCCTTAGAAAATGCACAACTTCTTACGTCATGAAAACCTACAGGTACAGGAAGAAGGCACATGTTGGTCACTCACTCACTGCCATGCTCTGTCGACACTGGCTGATGGCTGGCCCATGTCAAAATTTTGAATCATGTTTTGAATCCAAATTCGAGTTTTCATGAGCTGCTTCAAAAATCCTTCAAATCACGTGCTGTTGAAACTCTCTCACTACAGTACAGTACTGTCTTTTGTGTCACCTTCTCTTCGATACCACGGTACTCAATTCGCTTTTCTTTTTCTTTTTTTTGAAACATATGGACAATTCCATTGATACTCAATTTGCTTTTCTATCCTATCCCCGTCACCTCCACAGTGGTGAGAAACATGCTGGCTCGAAGTCCGTTCCTCGTGCGTTTACTAAAGCTTCAAACGTTGAACTAAGTAAAGGCAGATGGCAATGGCAGATCATCCTCGTGCTGTTGAACTGGTCAGGGTGAATTGACCCTAGCTCGGACGCCCCAAGTCGGTCATTCCAGGGTGCATGTGAAAAAAAAGTGCCCTACTTTGTGTTGTGTTGAATCTATGTTCTCTCCTAGCTAATTTGGGTCTTCTAATTGCAAATATGAATTCAAAATTTACAAATTTTATCATGGTGTGAAAAATAAAAAAATTTCAGGGTTTTCCCTCACGGCTTAGCGAGGGGTCAGTTCACCCCGGCCGTTGAACTAAGCAAAGGTAGATGGTCAAAAGATTGCCCTTGTCTTCCAAATAGAAAGATGCTTTGTCATTCATTGGACACTAAATGTCCTCAATGTCCTTTATGAAAGAAGTAAGATGCAACTCTGATCTTACCAAACTCCAAACTCAGATTCCAAACTTAGAAATCAGCTCAATAGTTCTAAAATATTTTGAATGATCACATATTCCTAATCAATAAGTACGCCTTCTAGTGTTTAGGATTTTAGGGTGGTAATTCTGGATCAGTGGTGGTAATAGGTATTTGATAGAAGCCTTATTAACTTAGAAATGCTACTGTAGCATTGTTTACCAATGCTAAGGGTCCCTTTTGTTCCTTCCAAACACGAAGCCCCTTAGTGTTGCAGCACAAGCTATAAACAATTCCTGTAACCAATTCCGTATTGCCAGGTAGCATCACACTGATTTGTAAGTCTAGCCAATTGCTTGCTTCCCTCTTGTCAGATTGCTTTCCTTAATGATCCAATGGTGTTGTTTTTATTTAAACTAAACTTCCTCCTTGGTATCCAGAGGAATTATCCCTTGGAGGAGGGGGAAGACATCAACCTAGTAAACAATGTTATGTATTGTGCATATAGTAAGCCATCAACCTAAAAATGACCCTCACTTGATTTATCCATTCCACAAAATAGAATTTCCAAGAATGAACCACGTCATTATCAAACTACGGCATGGAGGACACTAAATTGTGCCTTCAAAGGTGGACCTGCGGGCCAAATTTATCTTAGGGAAAATGCAGGAATTTTTTATTTGCCAACAAAATATTTTTTTTTGCAAATTCTAAATTCATATTTGCAATCAGAGACCCCAAATTAGTTGGGAGAGGTCTACAACGTACCTTAGGTATGGCACAAAATAGAAAGCTTTTTTTACATTTATCCCGGAGAACACAGAATTCACCCTGCTGGTCCCACCTCCAAAGGCAAGGTTTAGCTTCCAGTCTATGTCATCATTGATTTTGTCCATTGCATTACCAAGGCTGCATGCTGCATTGGCTTCCAAAAAAATGTAAATTAATAACACAAACTGAGTTTGTAACAAGTGTACTAGAGTCGATAACAGAGTGACAAGTGTCTTGGATGTTCCAGAGTATCATGTTAGCGATTTCATAATAAGCTTAAGTTAAGCTTAAAGAAGTCTGAGTGTACTGGCCATGGACGGAAGGGAGCATGGCACAGCGACTTATCTTAACTTAACAAATACCGCTTTACATCAAAACCCTTGACTACTGTCCCACTCTCTCCTCTGCATTCCACAATCTTCTTCCTAACCTAGCCTGCCTAGGAAGATGATTTTTCAATGGCCATGATCACAATTTGAACCCGGTCCTTTACAATTTGATTTCTAATGCTAGAATACACATGTCCGTCATGCATCCTTCTACTGGGTACAGTACGAAGGAAGGGGCTTGGCCATGTGTATAAATATGCTGTGTCTTCTCTCAATTGCAAGCACCAGACTGTGGTCTCATCGCCATAGCTCAATCAGAGATTTACAGCGTGCAACGTGCAGGTATACATTGACGTGGTTCCAATTGGGAAGGAAGTCTTGCCTGTCATCTCTTCCGTTTTGTTCATTTGAGTTCGGAGGGAGATTCCTCACTCTGTAAATGCTTATTCTTGCTCTCACCTGGAATGAGCTAGATTTGCATGGTCATCGTCTCATTGTTGCGCGCCAGCATAGAGAGTTTCCAGTTTGGGTACTCTACTTTCAGAAAATCGCCTGTTTAGGAGGTTCGTAATAGGAAATCACTAACTCAAGTATCTTCTGTGACTGGATGACCACATGACTGCATAGTAAATTCGGGGATCGGACCTTGCATTCGTACTCTATGGCTTGTAAATTTGTTACGAGGCCTGCGGAGGCCTTGCACCCTGTATTATGGGTCATTTATGTTCTATCATTCTCATCAATGGATTGAAGGTGACTGAGATGGGTGTTTAACTGCGTCGTTCGAATTCCGAATCAGAAATAATTGGCTTGTGAAATCTTCACGTGTTCGCTTTGCAGGGGGCAATACGAAGATCTGAAGCAATGACTCAGCTGAGGCAGACGCTGCTATTGGTAGCATCTGCATTCTTGGTCTTGCAGCTCACGGAGCTAGTCGCAGCGGCCACTGGGAAGGCATCATTCTACACACCCCCATTTGTTCGTAAGTTCTTACCATTTTAGAGCAATTAGCTGTTAAGTCGCAAGCTGGTAGCTAGTTGCAGAAGCGATCTCTGTGAGAGTTGAACAAATTTTTCAAAAGAATTTGATTGGTTTAGAATATTTATACAACATGAAAAGAATCTTCTTTGTGATGCTTGTGGAGGTCTTCCTGTTATCCATATGATCGTACAGAGGCTTTCCATGTATCATAAGGAGGTTTCCTAATGATCACCATGACCATTGGGAGACCTTTCATGCAGAAGATTCTCTTTTTTGACCTCTAAAATGATCTGAAACAATAAAATCCTATACAAAAATCAGTTGTGTAGTATTGAGGAATATGATTATGTTTCCTAGAATGTTGTGTTTTATAGGCCCAAATTGTGATCATGTTCAAGTTCCCAGGCTCTTAAATGTGGGACTGGTATAGATCTGAGTTTTGGACAAGTGGCTGAAACTGCACCAATTTCACTGCAATGCGTCATTTCAACAACTAAATATGAGGTTTTGAGGGATTGTGTTCTAGGATGGCTAATTAAATTGTGGCACGCGGCTTATGTTTTTAGCCTCAGCTTGTTTTGGCTCCGACCCAAACCAGTTCCCAGCCGACGGCTTCTTCGCAGCAGGAGGCGACAGCTCTGGCCACAACATCTGGAACAACGGGCAAAACTGTGGCAAGTTCTTCAGGGTTCAGTGCCGAGGGAATGGCTGCAACGGCCATGGACCCATATCAGTGAAAATCGTCGATCGTTGCCCGAACGGTTGCTCTGGAGGACGAGCCTTCGATCTTTCTGAAACTGCCTTTTCCACTATTGCCAATGTAGACGTTGGGGTGATCACTGTCGAGTATTCAGCTGAGTCCTCACTTGATGATGTAGATGCAGAAACGTTCATTACAGAAGTTGGCCATGTCGGACAGTAACTGCGTGGGAATGGTGGATCTGCACATCCTGCAGCTACAGGATGAGTACACATCCAAGGAAAAAAATTACTGCAATGGTATGCATTATAGATGTCTGTTCTAGTGGGGTTTCTTGCGAATAATCTTGAGAAGCTTTCTTTGTGGTGCTGTACATGCTGTACAGTTTTATCACCTAATGCTTTGAGTCTCGGGGCCAGTTTGGTGGCTTAAGCTTAGTGCGTCCTTGATCAGCAATGCAATCTGCTGACCAAGTGATTAGGAATGTAATCTGCTTACCAAGGACAATAAAAGAGCTCTGAAAATAGGAACAGATACGCTCACTATTCCTCAAAACAGAGTTGTGCAGAGTGGTCACGACTAGTAACGTCTTGTGACCATTGAATGCAAAGCTGAAATTTGAAGCATGTATGAATGGCTGTGACGTCTTCGTGAGTACGTCTAATTACTTTATGCTTGCTCATGGATAATGGATTGGACCATCAACTGGAGTCGTGAATGGTGTGGGGTATTTGTTACATGATATTTGCATCATATCCCAAACTTCTGGATCGAAACGTTGAACTACACTATGAGAGGCTTTGTCCTTTTAAACCATCTCTTTTTGGAGTAAGATAGCTACTCAACCTTCTTCAGATATCTTTTGTCATTGCAAAGCCTTCTCTTCTTAGATCTTACAGAAACCATATTGACATTTTTATTGCATTACGAGAAACATAAACCGGTAAAACCGCATGTGGCTAGTGGGATCAGTTAACTAGTAAAGTTTTTCTTATACTTTGAATGTAGCCAGTGGGACACTGCATGTTCTTGTAAACAGCATCCTGTCATACACAATCAAGGTGCATACATTTGTTTTCACTAATATAACACCAAAATTTAATTTAATTTACTAAAATTTATTTCAATTTCACTAAATTCAAAAATGTGTTTACATTTGTGCTCATTAAATTAACATCAAAATCTTTATACCTGCACCTGAATTTGAACTGCAATATCCATTCAATTTTTCCATAGCATTAGAGGAAATTTCAGCCTCTTGGAGGGCCGTTCAAAGTTGACATGCCATGCTATTTCTTGCATGGCCTGTCAACTTCGAAAATGCTCTTGGTGAATAGTCAGAGTCTTTGACTGCTCGCCGGAGCAGTCAAGTTTCGTAGAATTTTTTTTTTTAATTTTAATTTTTTTAAATATTTTTTTAAGATTAATTTTTAATTTTTTTTATAATAATTTTTTATTTGGAATTTTGGATTCCTGCACCACTGCTGCTGCCGTTTCAAGTGGGTGGAAATAGGAAAAAAACGATTTTTTGAACCAAAAAAAAGTAAATTTTAGGGTACCTCAAAGGGCTGTAGAGCAGCCCTCCAAGGGGCTGAAATTTTCTCTAGTGGCTAGCCCATGACTATTATTAAATACTTCAAGATAGTCATTACCTCATAATTTTTATTACGTATTTATATGTGGGTCATTGCAAGAATGACCTTCCGTTTTTGTTCCACTTTGGCCGTTTTCAGCCATTTTTTGGGGAGTACTATAAAAAATTTTAAAAAAAATTTTAAAAATTTTAAAAATATGAAAAATGTATACACCTATAAGAAGAAGATATCCTATGAAGGAAAAGCAAAAAAAAATTCTCTAAATAGGAGAACTAGAAAAGTGTAGAATCACAAGAAAATATATACTTTAACATTTTAATTTGTAAAAAATAGGAAAAGTAATTTTTTTTAAAAACTAAAAAATACCATTTGAGAAGACTTTATAATAAAGAGATTTCACCAAAATAATGATCCTAAAACCATCTTCAATGTTCAAAATTGCATGCGCAAGGGAGCCCTCTTTGCATGGACGTAGAGGATATAAAGTAAAATGTTTTTTAATGCCCCTTGGTAGAAACATGAGTTCTTACTATGGGAATAGACTATAGAAATTTCAAATCCAAATCATTAGATTTGGGGACTCCTTACGTAGTAAAAACCCTAAAACTCAAAATGTGACAAATTAGTTTAAATGATTTTTAAATATAAAATTATTTTTGAAAATTTCTGAAAAATATTAGATATGATTAAACTCATAAGAAGAATCTCCACTAAAAAATTCAAGTTCATACAAGTCATGTTTCTAAAGTTATTGCAAAATGAAGCTTTGTCACTACGTTTGTGATAATGTTCAGTACCGGTCTTTCATGCAATCACCAATGTGCATTTAATGTTTGTAATAAGGCAGTTGGGAATATTTATAATAAAGTAAGTTTTTTAAAAGTGAAAAATGAAAAGCATGATTTTTAACCCCTAAAGGCCCAAGGCCTATTTTTTGCCAAAGAACACCTCAAACTGCCATTTTTATAGCAAAGGGTAAAAAAAATTTAAAAAAAAAATTTTGCACGTCTAATCGTAGGATCTTACACCTAACTAGTATGAGAATGTGTGGAAAACACTTCAAAATTTTGATTGCAAGATGTTTGCGTTTAAAGTGAAAACAACAAGTTTTCAGCACATTGTGGGATTGGATTTTTTGACTTTGAAAATTTTTAACTTTAAATCTTTGCACTACAGCATTTGAGCTTTAAATGTCTATAGTGGAGAATTGATTTGAGAATCTAGCAAAAAAAAAGACTACAAAAAACTTAATTTTCATTATTAAAAAATTATTAAATAGAAGTAGGTATGAGATAGAAGGAAAATCTAAAATACTAATATCTTTTATTTGGAATTAAAAAGCACGAATCCCAATGGTGAGATTGTTCTAGAAAGAAAACTAAACCATGTGGAACTATTTACTTGAAAATTGTAAAAATTGCATTCTGAAATGAATCCTACAAGTTATTTTTTCAGGAAGATGCTCCAAGTGCCCAAAAAACAAGATTGTCTATAACTTTCTCATTACAAATCCAAATAAAATGAATAAAAGCTTTTCAGATAGACAAAAATATAATCTATAAGAAAAAAAGTTTTAAAATAAATAAATAAATTGCAAAAAAAATGTGTTGCCCCCACCCCCCACCCCACCCCATCCCCTGTTTTGAGCTTATTTGGGGATAATTTTTTTTCTTGAGCACCAATTTGAAAATAAAAATTTTGTACTTTGAGATTTAAATAAATAAATAAATTGGTAGTCAAATAGCTATAAAGATAGTTTGAGTCTTGCAAAAATTGTACTCCATTCCAAATTTGTAGCTTACAAATCCCTCATACGAATATCCTATTACAAGCGTCTATGGGTTGTTGCAAGAAACACCTATTATTTTTGTTTCAAAACGACCTGTTTCAATGAATATTGTGACTTTTGGAGTAAATTTTTTAAATTAGAAAAAATATGGATAATTTGTAGAGCACTCAAGTCTAGAAAAAATTATCTTTAAAAGAAAAATGCCAAAAATATGGACACTTTGATCTTTGATTTTTAAAAATAGTAAAAAAATTCAAAAATTCAAATAACAATTCATTTTGTCTAACTTGAATTGAAGTAATCCTTCTCAACCATTTCCATCTTGGAAAAAAAGAAATTGTAGAAGGTAGACAATTTTCTTTTTTAAAAAAAATCTCTTTGTAAGCTTATATAAATTATTAAAAATCTTTTGCAGCTTGATTTGAACTTAAAATTCACATGTTTGGGTCAAAAACATACTAAAACCCTCTAAAATAGCCAAGGTAAACATCCAAAAATAATAAAATAATTTTTTAGAAATGCAAAAATTTAATCATTGTCTACCACTACCGTATGTACCTTCACTTCAAATTTTATACAAAATTGACATACAATGCAAAAGTTATGAGCAAAAACCACCTATCCTAAAACCTAAACCCTGATCAGGAATGGGTGGTTCTACCATAGATGACTGGATATCAAACACTCAATTCCTAGATGATTATCATCGTTGCATCTGTACGCAAACAAACATATATTACCTTGGACCAAGTTCCCATTTTGGGGGGTATAAGAAAACAAATACACGTCGGAGTTTCAACACATCACACTTGAATTACCAACCTAAACACATATTTACTGATTGATCTCAAATATTGAACATTAATTACCAATCCTACAAGTAGGTCTCCCCAGTTCTGAAGCCGACATCACAAAAGCCTATCCCCAGTATCGTAACCATCAATAATTTCAGCACTATCTCAGCAAGACGATGTTGTCAAGCAACGAACACGGGGCGTCATGACATGAAAATCAAACAGAAAATGAGCCATGATGCACTTGCTAACCGTTGCAAGGAGTATTTTCGCTTAAATATGGGGGTTTGAATCCGAGCAAAGCAGATTCTATGTTGAAGGTTCTTGTGGTGGAGCAGCTGCAGGAGTACTGCCGGTTTGCACTGGTACCTTCGATTGCGTAAAATCAGTGTCGACTACATTTCCAGCATTACTAATTAATTCATCAAGCTGCGAACCCAATGCATCAGCATCAGCAGCGTCTTCGGCTGGTGCATTTTCCCTAGTAGCGGAGTCAAATGCATCCTGCAATTAGGTCAAAATTTGATCAGAAAAGTGTACCAGAATTAGTTCAAAGTTATCTCCAAATTTCACGTTCTACAACGGCTGGAAAAATCTATTGTAGGCAATAACTCGAAGTCAATGATTCTGAAAGACCTAAAACTGAAAAAACACCATTCCTTAATGATTTTTAGTCATGACACATCAAATTACGTTAAAGGTCAGTATACATTTGTCACAGAGAAGCATTGGACAAGACATTTCAACTACGTTTTAAGAAATCTAGCAAGTGACTGGTCAAAAACGGGAGTATTCTCTTGAACGGCTTTGCGCTTTGTCTAGACAGCCATGAAAAAAAATTACAATGGATGATACAAATGACATGAATGCTTACATGGCAACATTTCTTGTGAGTGCCCTTGTCCATTTGACCACTTTGTGAAGTGCTCCGATTATCATCAACCTACAAGATGGTCAAACGGACAAGACCACTTAGACTAAAGTACCCTTTTATGTCCTGTCATCTTGTCCAACTAACATAGCCTATTTAATTTCTAATTTCTAATGCCTTTGCCATCTTGTCCAATGGACTCCAGATGGCCTCAACTTGTCGGGAGAAGTGTAAACCAGAACTTAGATGGAAACATGCAGAACTTAGATAAACATGCAGTCTTAAATAAAACTTCAGAATATATTACCTCTATGTTCTGCAGCTATGACAGCAGTAAAACGAAACAAAGATTTAAGGTACTGTGAGCTAGGGTTTGGTACCAAAGCGCAATGTCATTGCGAAACCTCTAAAGAATTATTCAACTACATGTACCCTACGGCATCATTTCAAAAATGACATACCTTAGTGAAACAATCGGAGGTGGGTTCAGGGTGTTTGGCGTAAATCTTTTGAGCTGCGAGCTGCTTCCAACCACACCACACGACATCAAATAATCAACTCCCCAAACCCAAATTCCAACACTTATCAAACCCTGCTCGAGCAAGATGATGCATTCCTCCAAACTCATCACAAGCAAAAATCCATAAAATCCCGGAGGACACTGACCGTAGCACGCTCCATAGAGTATTCATCAAGCGTACGCGGTTCCGTGTTGATGGACGGATGCCGAAGGTCGGCATCCTTATCTATTTCCTGCATCTTACCCTCTTGCATGATCTGACAGACTGTCACAAAACGAGAAACATCATCAATTGCGGAAGCCCTAGCAATTCCCCGAAACCCTAATTCAAACTCCCACGGAAAGAATGCAACTGCGGAGCGTGAAAATCCCAGTACGGGGGATTTTACCCAGGCAACTTGCGAAGAGACGAAGATGGCACAACTGCACGGGACCCAGCAAAATATGAAAAAATTGGTGTTCCGCAGAAGCAGAAGAATCTTGGGCTCTCCGGAGACTGAACTGGCGGAGTGAAGGCTAACTTACTCTAAACTAAATTGGAGATCTGGCTTTGCCTTTGGTTTTGGCTCCACGGCTCCAATTCCTTCCTTGCAGGACACGTCATGTTTGCCACTTGGACTGAATGTGCTGGCGCGTACCCGTTGGTTGGTTGGTTTGTTGCGATTCTTCATTAAGTTATTTGTTGCTTCACTGATATTTTCTCAGAGAGGATCGTCAGCTTCTGCCGGCGAATTCTTCTGGTGACTCAACATGGGCACTGTCAGCCCTGCAGGTTTTTGCGGTAGGGACCAGTGATCCTAGAACTAGTTTATGAAATTTAGTGCAATATGCTACCTTCAAGACAAACAGGCATCAACTTTGGCTACCTTGAGAGTGAGTGGCATTAAAAATAAATAAAAAAGAAAGGATTTTGCAAGTTGTAAAGGATGATTGGGAGTATTATAACCCAAAACTAACTAAATAGGTGCTAATTCCAGTGTGGAGGAAGAAACAAATTGGCTATCAAATTTTATTGGTTGTTACAGTCTTGGCTAAAATCTAATTTTTTGAGGATTTTCTCCAATGTATTGGAAATTTTACTACTGGAAATTTTACGTAGCAATGGAGCGAATTTTAGCCAGTTCTGTGAACATCGGTGGGGGGACTAGAGAGTAGTGTTCACAAGTGGTTAAATGAATGCAGCTAAACTTTTATCAAAATATTTACACTGTAGATACCCCAAAATGTAATTACAGCGGTGTTGAATTTGAAACTTTAGCATATTTTAGAGTATTTTGAGCAACTTAAACTGATAATGAAAATCATATTTGATAACCATATTCCAGTCGTTTCAAGTAAAGAAATAAAGAAAGAAAGAAAGAAAGAAAGAAAGAGTAGGGAATGAAAATTGCACTCTTAGTTGGATGTGCAAATGAAAAACAAATTGTAGATTTTGTTCATTAGTTTTGTTTAGTTTTAAAGAAATTGACCACCCTTATGCCAAAGGTTATATATTTATTAAGATTTTTTTGACATGTAGTAAGGTGGGTACACCACAAACAACTATTTTTTGCTTATGTGCTTAGTTATTATTATTGGATTATTGCATTGGTCAAATTTTCATATTTTTTTGTTGGCATGTGAAAAGGAGGTTCCAATTCACTAAAGAATATGACATTTGGATACCGTATGCAAAAGTTATGAAGGATGAAAGTTTGATTCTTTCACATAGATACATAATTGATTTTGAAAGTATACACATAGTGAAGATGGCGGTATGGATCACTGGCACATTTGGAAATGCCCACCTCATGTTACAAAACAAAACAACATTCTAAAGCAGTTGGTACCACTCCTATTTCTTCATTAATGATTTGAATGGAAAAAGGTTTCAATCATTATAAAGAACTATCACAAAGGTGTCGTAAATTTCTATTTGTAAATTTCTATATGAAAATGTAGAGATGTAAAGTCCATCATGAATTGCATCTAAATTGCATTTGAAAGGCTCTTAGATTATTTCCTTACCAAATTCAAAGATGTTGAAGCAATTTGTAAAGAATGTTACTGTAGCTTCCTAGGAGCTTGTTTAGAAAATAAAAAATGAAAAAGGTGCATAAATTTTTGAAAAATTCCTAACTTAATTTGTATTCTCTCTATATATAAATAAAAAGATTGTATAATACAATTCAACTTGCATATGCCGTAATTTCATAAGTTAGCATTTGACTTGTGTTCTAAAGTTGGCACAAGAACTATGTTCTAGCCTCTCAAATTATGTTGACAAACATTGGTCAAAAAAATTGATGCTTTTCAAAAATAGCTTGGCACGACCTTACATACTTACATGAATGAGGTGGAACCACCCATTCCCGATCAGGGACCTAATTGCAATCAAATCTAAAGACGGTACTCATTTTAGAACTTAAATGTTCTTACAGCACAGATAACTTATTGTTTTGGTCAACAAACAACAAGCTATCTATGGTGTAAGAACATTTCAGTTCTAAAATGAGTACCGTCTTTAGATTTGATTGCAATTAGGTCCTTGATCGGGAATGGGTGGTTCTACTTTAGATCATACTAAATCTTGACACATAAAATAGAGTTTTTAGGATTTGGAGGTCAAGACAAAAGTTTAGATAAATGCAGCCGTCTTAGATGAAAGTAATAGCAACCATCCAAAAATTGTAAGAACGACTTGGATAAATGCCTCACTTATTTTATTTACATTTTAAAATTGTCCAAATTCAATATATTATTTCTTGGACTGTCTAAGCTTTTTTCTAATTATTTGACATAAAGTTAACTAAGCTGATAAAGACAATCAAAGAACTCAAGCCAAAATATAGCGAATTACAGCCCATGAGATATATGGAGTAGCTAATAGGTTAACCCCTAAAGTACCAAAGTCCCCTTGGGGGACACTTGGGATTTTGGGCAAGCTCGTGCGATCTGAAATTTTGACCTGATTTTTGAAACTTTTTTAGAAGATAGGAAATCACATTAGCTTTCTAAAAATATAATTTTTATTTCCATCAGTGCCCTTGAACAAAAGTTAAAAATAGACATTGAAAATACATCCAAAGTTCAAATTGCAAGAAAATACTTAATATTTTGAATTTTTCAAAATTCAAATTCGAATAGAAACTAAAGTCGATGACCTTCATTTTGTTAGTTGGACTCAAACTCAAAAAAATCATTTTTATGAAGAAATTTTAGATTTAGAGGAAGAAGCAACAACTTTTCAAAATCCACTAAAATAGCATACTCTATGATTCATTTTTTTACTAACTTCTCATTTACATAAATACAAACAAATTCAATTGAATACTCTTCATAACCCACTATGAAAGGTCAACAAGAAAAATATGGATGAAAAAGTGCTTTTGAAGTGTTTCTATCCTACAGTATCGTCATTGGAATGCCATGAAATGGCAACCGCGGCGCAGCAATAAGCAATTTTGGACCAGATTGTGCACAATATGAGGTGGTGGATATTTTTCCCATGTAGGAAGATAGGAAATATGGGGATTCCAAATTTTTCAAAATTCTATTCCCCAAAATTGAAATTACTGAGAATTTTGGGAGCCAAAAAGTGCACTTCACTAAAAGCAAATGTCTAGAGTTTTCCAATTCCAATCATTCAAGAATGCTCACTACTTCAGGACATGTGTCATAACCATATTGGTCCCAACCTTGAAAAGGACAACAAAACAGCACTGCAAACCTGATTTCCAACCCAAGGTTGGAAAAAGAAAAAGCGCACCCTCCAGGTTGGGTACTGGGCGTGGTTGACAACTGGTGCTTCTACCTTACAGACAGGAATTCTACAACAACATTGCACAACGATGAAATACAGCCTGGTCCGAATGAAGCAGGCACAATCAGAGCTCAGCAAGTCTGAGTGAAGGAGGTGGGCGAAGAAACTCTTGAAACCACTTGGCAGAGTCTTTGGCGTGACGCGTCTGGTTGTGGACATAGTCCACATAATAGAGTCCGAATCGCTTCGACAGTCCATCTTCCCACTCAAAATTGTCCAGAAGGGACCAAATGAAATAGCCTCTGACATCACACCCATCTCTGCAAAACAAGAAAAGCATGGAATTCACAACTCAAGACACCATAAAAAAGAAGCGGTGCCAAGAAATTGAAATTCTTTTCTCATTCTTTTGAAACATATAGCAAGAGTCTAACCGAAATTTAGCAGATTGATAAATTATGATCAGCTAGGCACAAAGGTACTGACCAACCATTGAGATACGGTAGACATCACAAATGTAGAGAAAAACTCTACGTGGAAGCTTAAGCCATTCCTCAACCTTGTGAGAAACTTGCAGATTGCTCCAGACAAGCTACCCTAATGGTTGAGAGATTTCTGCAGAGTACAAGCATACAAGCCTAAATAAATATGAATCATTCCGAAATTAGAACAGGATGAATGCCATTGTAGTACCTGATTGCAGCATTCACATACGATAGATAGTCAAGGTGAAACTTGATACGATAAGAATCCTTCAGGACAACCTCCAGGGGACTTGTGGGATCATTTTCCTCATCCACACCTGCACAAGTGGAAATGGGTTTAAATATAAATAAAAAATAAAAATAAAAAAGTCTTAGGATACAGCTGCAAATGTTACCAACAGAAAAGCCACTCCTAAAGAAACCTCAGCCCATTAAAATTACATATCTAAATATTCGGCGATGTAAACCTTCCAGCAGTCTAGATAGGATGCACAAAGCAGTGGAGGATGTACCATTCTCAGTGACATAAACAATGGGGTTATTATAATGGATCCGGATATAGTTCAGCACTCCGTGGATACCATATGGTACAATATTCATCCATGCAGAAGCAGCCTGCGCCAGCAACAACCCTCCGCCGTTAGTTAATTCACAAAACAACGTTTCACATGGTCTGCAGCACGAAACATTCAACTTTTAACAAGTAAAGTAATATATGAAATTCAAGGAGCTGTGATAGTGAGTACCACAGGTCCAATTGGAACGCCGTCCCTTACACCTGCAACATCATCAATGTCCCCCGAGATTTATGAAACAATTACGCAATGCATAGCATAGCATGTCAGGGACTAAAACTTGGGTCAACCATTCTGAAGCAAAAGCCTCGATCGACCAAACATTCTGCCAACAACTGAGAAGTTCACAGAGGGTTTGTTAGAATGGACAAAATTATATTTACAAGAAGCAATTCTAAATAAAAATAAGGTTTTCAGTGAAGATAGATTCCTTCAGGAACTAGTAGCAGCATCACAAAGAGAATTTCCCCCATACGGAGATCTCCATATGGTCAGAAAGATCATTCTTGTGTATCATGAAGAGGTCTCTGTATGATCAGTATTGTGATTCATGGCAGTGTTGTCTAAAGTTCCTATAAATGTTCCAACAACAGTCTGCAAACAGTGTTAAGAGTTGAGAAATGAAATTGGAAAGATAGGTACATACCAGTAGAGCTAGCTCCTGAATCTAAAAACAAAGGGTCAGATGAATTTGATTGATCAAGCGCATAGTGAGTTGTATAGTGATTGATGCCCAAGACGTCGACAGAGCCTTTTAGAGATTGGGCCTCCGCTTCTGTAAACTTGGGAAGACGATCGCCCAGCCGACGAACTAGCACTTCAGGGTACCTACCAAAGTAAATGGGGTCTAGTATCCTGCACCATAGCAAACGAAAGACCAGACAAATTGGATGTGGCCATCAGAAATTACTTTTCAAGGTGTCAAACAAGGCTTAATACCACTCTGCCATTGGCAATATCCCACGTAGCACTTAAAAGAGTTAGACATCACTAGTTTCACGAACTATTTGTATACAAAATAGCAGCTATTGTACACAAAATGTAGGGTAAACATTCAGCATTACAATCCCCAACGGTGTGTATTAAAGGAAGTCTAATGTTTGGCCCATTCGAAAACCATACTCTCTTCTATTGCATAAACAGAGGTGAAGAACTGGAAATGTTAATACCACCGCACTTGAAACGCCTGCATTCGCTCCACAGCTTGAATATCCGCTGCAGAATTTGAATAGGGCACGTACCATATTACGTCAGCAATAATACCAATTTTGCCTCCCTGCTTTGCCTACAATCCAACAAAAGCGTTATGAGAGACTTGGACCCTGAGAAGCTCCTGTCATAAGAACAAGTTCATTTGAACAATGGTGCCAAGTTGTATAAATATTTATAAGACATATTTATAATATGTGTCATACGATAACAGTAACATTGTTCATGTGAAAAGGTGTCTATCAATAATGGCACCATTACCTGAAACGTGACACTATTGAGAAGAATAGAAGAAGAGTGATCGAGAGGAATACTGTCATTATTCATGAAACAATGACAATTTCTGGTAAGGGGGAGCATTTCAAGCACAATGACATGGCAAGAATGAGGTTAGACACCCTGAAAAAAAAATCATGTACGACACCTTCGTACTTCGTCAAAGGAACTAGCAAAAACGTCACAAGTACCAAACAAAACACCTCTAGCTGCGTCTATTCTATTAAGTGCAAAGTGTCGTGATTTCTTCCATCGCACAAAGAGTCAGATTTTCATCCGCATTGTCCATTTGTTCTTACTAAATTTTAATAATGAAGTTCCCGCAGCTTCTCCAAGAAACCTCTTTGGTGCCATTGCGTTGTAAGATTTGTTCTAATATTTTTTTTCGGTGTCCTACATTCACCACTACAGAACACCACAATACCCACACCACACAAAACTACACCTCAATAATTGTGGACTAGATAATGCTCAAGAGTTGGGAGATTTCATAGCATTATCAGACATAATGTCAAAAAAAAAGGTCCTGTACTTTTCGGTTGATCTGAGGCCTTTGAACACTTATGGGCTACAATCCTCTTATGACTAGCCAATGAGACAGTGACACAGTTCCCTAGAACTTGGCATCATGTATTCCAAAGAGCAGTGTTTAGGAAAGACCTGAAAATTGGTACGATAAACTTCTACAGCAGCAGCATGTGAAAGGAGCATGTGATGGCCAGTGTTGTAAACCCAAGTGCTGCTATTAAGAGTTGCGCAGGGGCCCGAGGAGACCATACAACCAAAGCTGGGGAACTTGATCGCAAAATTATGGACCTCATTGAACGTGAACCAGAACTTCACCCGGTCTCCAAAGGCAGCGAAGCAAGTCTCAGCGTAGGACCGGAATAGGGGCCTACAAACCGTAGAAACTCATCAGTTGACAACACCAATGCATACCTTGAGAATCCCAAGAAAAAACTAACACTTTTTAAATTCTACAGTAAGGAAAGTGCAACAGTCATTGTTTCCTTCAATCACAGCAGATGGACCGGCAAACTTTGGAAACTCTTACACAATCTGGCGACTGTACCATCCGCCAAATTCATCCTGGAAAGTTTGAGGCAGGTCATAATGGAAGAGGCAAACGAATGGTTCTATCCCTGGCCAACCCCAACCTAAAGTTATTGCTCCGACCGCGTATAATGACAATGCAGCACTCGTGGAAAACCCACTTCCCACAGATATTCTAGAAATCTAATCATTTTACAAATGACAAGCTTTATATTAGAAACAAGGCATTGCAAACGGCAGGGGGGTGATGTGGTTAGATTCTCTAGAATACCTCCGAGAGGTTTTCTAATCATGTTACAATTGACAAGGTTTCCATTAAAAAAAGGACATTGCAATTGGCAGGTTTGATGTGCTAAGGTTCCCGAGAATTCCTCTCGGAAGTCTCTAATCATGTTAATATTGACAAGGTTTCCATTAGAAACAAAGCATTACACTTGGGAGGGTTTCATGTGGTTAGATATTCTAGAGTACCGCTGAGAGATTTTCTAACCAGTGATGCCTAAGCGGAATATTGCAGTTGAAAGTGAGCAGGAAAATACCTCTTGAAAGTAGACCATCAATCAGACTATTGTAGAAAGAAATTCCTTCAGGATTAGGTACCGGTCCCCTTCCATCTGCAACATTGACAGGCAGTCGTCCTTAAGAAGAGTGGTGATCAAGATCAGGCCCTTGGGTAAACCTGACCATGAAAAGAGTCTTTGAAGCACGCTTACATCTATGATCCAATCAAAAAAATCAATTAAACATTGAATGATGCTCCAATATTCTACAAAAATTTGGTAGAAAAACCTGGAAAAATGCGCGGCCATGCGATCGAAAAGCGGTAAGCGCGGACACCCAAATCCGCCATAAGTCCTATGTCCTCCTACAGTTGGCCATATAAAAAAAAAATTCATTTCTCTTCTTCATTTCTACATAGATAATTCTACGAAAGAGCACACACCAACATAAGATAGAGGTTTTTTGCATCACTTAGTAAGCATTTCAACCAATACGTGGGAGACTGGGAGTGTGACTCTTAAGAGGTCAATTAATAGCTGTTGGTGACAAGGCTAAGGGTCCTCTACCTTACGTGGGTGAGAGACAGGCAAAAGTCTCAAGAATTGTAGTTACCTGATACCGGTGGTAGTGGTCGTTCGCAACATCGCCAGTGCTGTTATCGTGAATTACACCTGCTTTCACAAGGGGAGAGATAATGTTTACTGAAACACTTGAAACACCGAAACACTTGGATAAATTGAATACAAACACGTCCTATTCATTAATCTTCAATATCATAAATATTGCAAAGGAAAATGTCTTGAGCACAGGCAGGAACGAAATACCTGACATGTGAGAAGCGGAATCCCATACAGAAGGCCCACGACCGCCTTCTTTCACGGCACCTTCATACTGCAAGGCCACCAAAATGTGAAATCCCCATAGAAAGAAAACATTCGCTACCAAGGAAATTCTTCCAAAACATCACTAATTGCAGAAATCATAAGTGATTCCTGCCAGGACCACACAGCCCTCTGGAAACTGACATCCAGGCACCACAAACTAAAACCTGAGTTAGGTAATTGAAGAGACGAAAACATTGTTTCTAGTTTTTGGAAAGGTTCTCGTTTTCTCTTTGACATAATTCTCCAGTTCGGACTACCAATGTTCATGTGGCACACTACCGTAGTCGAACCACCCCAAGAAACTATTCATGGGCGTAAACGAAACGAGATTCTAAATTTACCCCTTCTACACTTGAACTGAAATGGTCTCCGTGCCAATTCTCCAGTTTTCAGTGACCCCACAGGGCATACCTGGTACGAAGCAGAGGAAGTACCAAAAACAAAACCCTGAGGAAAGTCACTGCTACTCTGCACCTGCCGTGGCTCCCCCTCTCCATCACCCAATGCTAAAGATTGCCTGGCACCAAAAAACAGCACCACCGTCAACCAGATTCCGCAAACCCTAATTTCAGCCATATCCTTCACACTCGTCCCATTTCCAGTCCTGGATTTCCTCACCCAAGCGCCGAGTTCGCAGCCCACTGATCAATTTCGATTTCCATCAGACGTTGCATTCACTACTCTTGCAAATCTGCTCCACAAAGCAAGAGCACAACCTTCTTCTTCCTCTTCTTCTTCTTCTTCTTCTCTCGCCTCCTTCCTCAAGCTCTAGCCTAAATCTGGCATAGTCCAAAAAACTTGATTCTTTGCTTTATTTCAAAGCAGTACTGCCTGTATGCCTTTCATACATGCGTGCAAACTATCCACAAGATATCCATACAAATAGAGGTCAGAAGCCTTATCCATTAGGCCTCGGGAGCCGAGTTACCTTCTCCGCACAAATTAATATATTTATTAATATCTGATTCGAACGCCAGTAAGAAAAATAAAATAATGCTATGTTGATGAATGGGGGACACAAACTCATTGTGAACGTCGAAACACTAATCGAATACTCAGATTTGCGAACCCAGAAAACGTCATTGAATACGAATGCAATCTGAACGATTCAAGTGCCGATTCTTGGGGCACAGACCATTTTTACGTACACAACAGTTTCGCCCAGCTCCGCAGCTGTCTTGGGAAGCAGATACAGAAAAGAGGTTTATCGGTGCTTTTATGTTTTCCCCATGTTTTCAATCATTCCAAATAAGAACCAATACTAGAATGCGCTCTCAAATAATGTCCGATTGAATATGTATAAACAACATCGCCAATTCGATGCAAATTATATATGCGACTGGAAAATTTATACTCTCGAAGAATAGCACAATAAACCAACCAAGAAACGAACAGAGAAGGAGACGGTTATTGAGAGATTAACCAAGGATTCATCGTTTCACATGACCAATTGGGATAATTGATCACATTGGGAAAATTGTACTTCAGATGGGGACAGACTTTACATCACCCGAATCAGTGAAGAACATTGCGTGTGTAAACTTAAGTAAATAAAGGAAATTGAACAAAAGGTGCCCATATGATCTACTCAAAACAGCTCAAAACAACATGAGGCTCAAGTTTGGGCTTCAGTGACAACGGCTTGGACTAGGAGTCGCAGCAGTTGGTTTGATAATTCTGAACATTCAGTAAGCTTCAGCACCACCACCATTGCCACCTCGCAGACAATGAGGAAGCGAAATTCCCAACTGCCCAGAGATACACCAAGCTCAGAACTAAGTCATCGTCTTGATCCCACTCAGGACTGCTGTTCATCATACCACCATGTCTTGACAGTGCTATCATGCGAGCAGCTGCACACCCACAACAAGCATTAAAACCTAGAACTGTAATACCACGCATGATTCATCACCATGGGTTGGTGAACATTGAAGTTTCAAACTACACAATTGTTTATTCTATTTAGTGTATGATACACAATTTCATAGCCGGCCTATGATCCACTAGAAACACCAAATATCAGTGTCCCTATTGGTGGATAAACCCTATTGGTAAATGCTTGAGTGACTATTCACTCAAAAGTTTCTTGACTGATTTAATTTAGAACTGGCAGCATTCAACAATTAGAAGACCTTCATGATAGCTACATAAAAAGTATGAATATAAATATAAAAGTAATGTGCACCATGCAAAATATGATACTGAGTGCGGGACCTGACCTGAGACTTGCCAGGTCTGTACCCCTAAAGGCCCAAATTGGGTCTCATGGTTTTCAGTGATTTTGAGGAGATAAGGAGATTATCTTTGATTCAATTTCATTACTTTCTATCAACGCATGCAATGTTCTTCACTGATTCTAGTATAGACTAAACTTGCTAATCAACGCACAAACAAAGTTCAATTCCTTCCCCACATAAATATAGAGACTTGCATATTTTGAAATTTGGCGTGATTATTAAATGTCATGGTAAGATTCACTTTAATAAAAAAAATATGAAAAAGGTTTCTTCCTACAAGTTTATTGCAAAATAAAAACAATGAAGTTGAAATCTAATTAAAAATTCTTTGCAACATGTATATATCTGGGTTTAGACATTGGGGGTTTAGAAATGAATACAGGCCCTTGGATCTCAGAAACTGCAATTTCAATACATTCTAGAGCATTGATGGTTTGGATAACATGATTCAATGCCGATTTTTGTGATTATCTTGTGGTGCCAAGCTAACTCACAAGATAACTTTTGTCAGTGGCTTGTTACTTGTTGCTTCCTCTGTTGAAAAAACTTGACCCTTGTTAGATTAGAAGAGCAAAAAGTGGTCAGTTTAACGCATTGAATTTTGGATACTAGCAGGTACGGGATATCTTCATTCAAGGTAGAGGGACTTATAACGGATAAGTTTTGCATTACAGCCTGTAGGATATGGGAAATTCATTGAGAAATTGTGAAAATAAGGATGGGGAAGAATGCAAAGAAAAAAAGAAATTTTTTTCTCAAGAATTGAATATTGTATACAATCTAAATGTGAATTTTTCATTGGACCCATCCTTGTCTCATAGGTTCACCTAAAACAACTAGCTTTGGAATGAGTTCCTAACTAAGTGCGAGCAAATCAAATTTTTTTCAATCAACAATAGAGCCAAGTGTTGTTTGTTATAGGGCACCATAGTGTATCATTACAAGGGGGCTCTATGTTATAGGTATCCCTACCTTAATTAGGTTTAGAACATTGTGTAAGCATGGATGGTTAGGTGTGTAACATCTTGCACTAGATCATATTGTACAAGAATCACTACATTTCAAGTTTTGAAGGTCTCCAAATATCCCAATACTTGGGACCTGTAGGATTGTACCTATGGAATAGTGTATGCAAAAAAAATCTTAAAATAGAGGCCATAATTTTGGAGAAATTAGAGCCTTGCAAGTCATCCTAAAAGTCTTGAATGTTATCTTTTCATTGGTACTAATGGTGGTGGGAGGCAGTTATTGCCTTTTTTGGGTGCATTGTGTAAAATAATGTGTCACAATGCACCCAATTTTATTTATTAACCCCTAAATGAAAGACCCATGACTATTGATTTCAAGCTTCACTACCCATCACTCAATTTGCTGCCATTTTGCAACTAGATACCTATGAAAAAATTTATATTTATTTTTCAGAGATGAAATTACATGTCTTCTTTACATTACAAAAAATTTAGATTCTTTTTTGGAAAATTGATTTTTTTGAGAATTTTTGAAGAAAAAGTGAAGAAAAACCACATCAAATAGAAAATTGTTTCAAAAAATCTGAAAATTTCACCACATGTGTACATTACAATGACAAACATCATGGTGTAAACTCAATTTCCATATTATTCTATAATTAGACAATAATTGACATTGAAAATACACCCAAAGTTCAAATTCCATAAAATATTCAATATTAGGAATTTTTTCAAAATTTAAATTGGAGTAGAAACTAGAGTAGATGATCTTCATTTTGTTAGTTGGACTTAAACTCAAAAAATATCATTTTTGTGGAGAAATTTCAGACTTAGAGCAAAGAGCAAAAACTTCCTAAAATACACTAAAATGGCAAAAAACTTCCTAAAATCACAAAAACGGATATTTTGTGATCCGTTTTTTTTAAAAACTTCTCATTTATGTGAAGACAAACACTAACAAGACTTCAAACTCAATTGGATACTCTTCATAACTCAACAATCAACATGAAAAGTCAACAATGCAAAAGGGGGATGAAAAGTGCTTCCAATGGCTTTACAACTCATTGGATTGTCATCCGAAAGCCACAAAATGGCGTTCCAGGCGTTCCAGGGTTAAAAAAATAACACATTGCCACCACCCTACTCCCCCTCTTGTAAATTTGAGAACCCATATTATGGGACAATCAGTATGGGACAATTCAATATCAAACCATATTTGTATATCCGTATCCGTATAGTATATTGAAGTCGTATCCACTCCCGTATCCGCTCCCATATTCATACTATATTCATATTATATTTGGTATTTATATCCATATCCGTATTTGGTATTGTATTTTGGGTTTATATTTGGACGGTTCAGATTATATCTCACAAAGATCAACAGCTTGTGATTTTTTGAGAAATGGACGGCATTTTGGAGGGGAATCATTTTAAGAAAAAAAATTAACGACCTGTGATTTTTTGGAGAGAGGGGGGAGACTAATGCAAACTAGGAGGTGATAGCCTCTTTGGGATGCATTGTTAGCTTTTAACTTTGGATTGTGCTTGAATTCTTTATTCACTTTTATTTTTTGGTAATGACAACATTGCATGATTGCATGCAAACCCGCATGCAAATCTAATCACATTGGATTGTCCTCAATTGAAGTTGTTCCCATCCTCCCTCAAAAAGATATTCAAACACAAATTAGCACCTCAAGGGGTGCCAAAAAATAACCATGTTTTTAAATATAGAATGATAGGAAAATTTGGATAATACTCTAGTGCCTTACACTACAATATACACCTAGAGGAAAAAGAATTGGATTCTATAAGCATATTTGGTATTTGATACAAAATTTCTTCACTTTTGCTTAAAACTTTACAATAATTTCAAATTTATGCTCAAAAATCTAAAAAAATTATAAAAGAGAGAAGACGTATAGTTTCATCTCTCAAAATAAAAATTTAATTCGTTCAAATACACTAAAAGTGAAAATTAGAGTAAAGATAGTAAACTCTTTTTAATTAGTGTTCAACTAGTCTTTAGGCTCATCTTTTCAGGATTAATTGATGCTTTGGATGTACTCTTTTTTTTTCCTTCCAATTGAACAATGATTATTTATTTACATAAGAAAGAAAAAAATATTAAAATTTAATTCCTGAAGTCTCAAGTGTCTTCTTAAGGGACATTTAAAGGTTGGGCAAGTTTTTGTGATCTCAATTTTTGGCATGATTTTTGTTTAAATTTGGAAGATAGAAAAATATATTAGCTTTGGGAAATATAATTTTTATTTCAATCAATGATTGTTGGCAAAAGTTATGCCATGCAAAGCTCAAATAGTTGCAAGTGGGCATATAAAATAAAACGGAGTTTATATTATTTTTCTTATATGTTATGTTTAATCTATGTGGAAGGATTTAATTCATTCCATTTGGATTATTTAGTGATTTTGAAAGTTATAGAACATCTTGTTTTGTAAGCAGTTATAACATCTCCTTGAAAAAATAACATTCTAGATCCATTTTTTAACTCAATTTTCACAATTCTTCAAATAAATATGTCCCATATGGTTCAATTTGCTCTCCACAATAATCTCCCTATTGGAATTAGTGTATTTTAGTTCCATCAAAAAACTATTAATAAATTATTTTTTTCTTCTATCCGGTACCTATGTCCACTAAACAATCCTTTGATTAATGAAAATCAAAGGGCTTTTCAGGAATTTATCTTCCCAAGCTCTTGACCTCACTCTTCAAGATAAAAAAGATTCAATCAAAAATCTAAAGTGCAAAAATTTTAAGTTAAGAAGTCTCAACGTCTTATATTGTAGTATTGCAAATTGCAAAATATTATTTACCTCACTTCAAATCCTTATATCTCGTAATCTATATAATCAAAGTTTACTCTTGCACAGTATTAATCTAGTGCAAGATTGCATAGTTCAATATGTAAGAAAAAAAAGACATTCACAAAAATTGGCCTTTGCATTGGAAATGATAGTTTTGATAGGTTTTTGCCCCCCCCCCCCCCCACAATATGAGTGAGATTGGGTGATAATCAATAATCTCACTATTGGGAATAGAAAAAACATAATGAATCATTGTCAAAATTAGATTTTTGATGCTAAAATTAGACTTTAAATGGAATTTTACCAATAGAACTACTAAAAATAACAATTTGGTTAGGTTTTTATTTTACTTCAAAATATTGTCGACACCCAAATTTGATGCTTCGGGCATTTAGGGGTTACCCCCTAAATGTCCAAGGCTTGTTTTGAGCTTTTTGGAATTGTTCTAAGTTGAACAAAAAGCCAACATTTTGATAAGTTGAATCAATTTTTTTGAATTGTAACTGTAAAAATTCATACTAGACATGCTAGAGATTGCATAGGAAAAGAGAAACAACAATATCATTTAAGGGCTGAAAGATTATAATGTTTGATCATGAAGGTGTTAAAACTATAAAGTTCTTTCAACTCTTTTTTTTGCATGTCAAATCTTAAAAACTTGGTCATCAAAAAAATATGAAGTTGAAGGGCCTAACATGCTTAATCCCAATCAATTTATGGCTTTTCAAATCCTACTCTACAATTTTTTTAAATGAGTTTCTAGTGTGATGTTTTCTTCAAAATATAGTGTATTTGAGGCTCATTTCCAAGAGCCTTCAACACTACAGAAAGTCATGGTTGCAATGGGTACCTTTGCACAAAATCTTAAATAGAAAAAATCATAATCATTCATATTCTAAATCGGATGCTAAAACTAGACCTCAAAAAGAATTTATCAAAGATATAAATTACTAAAAATAGAAACTTAGTTAGGTCTTATTTCACTTCAAAGTTTTGTCGACACCAAAATTTGGTGCCTCCGACATTTAGGGGTTAAGGAGTTCAATTGAAATAAAACTTTGGACAGCAAGTTTGCCATTATTTTCAATGATATTACCAAAACTCCCCCATCTTCTTTTGTTCCTGAAAAGACACTAGAAAAACTCACCCCATCAAAAACGATGGATAGTTTTGTTTTTTGTTTTCTTGAAACCCATGGACAAGTTTGGAACAAAAGGTGCCCCCTTCTTGCTCTTTCAGTTAGGTGTTCTTCCTTTTTTCTTTTCTCTTAGTTCTTTTTCTGCTTTGCTCTTATCTCTTCATTGTCCAGCCTTCTGGGCTTGGCTGTTGTGTATGTTGGTTCGTGGGTTTTTTAATGCAATGGTTCTTTCCATTTGTTACAAAAAAACAAAAAAAACATGGACAAGATTGAAGATGGATCAGATGGTTTTGAGGCTGTCACATGAATGTGCTGGTGGCCCTCTGCTCTTACTGCACCTGGGGATCACATGTTGCTCATTCAATGTTCGGTCCACTGAAATTGAGGATGGGGATTGCCTTGCCATTTCCTTTCACACAAGTGGGATAAAAATCCCAGAAGGAAGAGATTGCTTTGTGTTCTCCATCTGCTGCTGTGAGTTCACCCGGGTCACAATAACTTATTATTAGAGGAGGAAACTGAGTTTTTTCTTCCTTCTAGTAACTGGGTATGAATTCCTAACACTATAACTTAGTCGACAATCCGTTCAGAACATATCAAAGAAACTCAAGCCAATTAATTCTACAGGTCCATCTCACTAAGTTTGACCCAAAAACTGTTTAGTAAGGTAACTACACCTAAAATTGCACGGTTCCTAAAAGCGCACAGTGGATATTCTTGCTTAAAATGTACTCCCACTGTTCATATGACTCTATGATCGCTTTTGGGTACACTATTCTCAACACTTTGGAAATTCGTAATTTATTCACACGGTGTCCAAAAAATGCATTCTAAGAGAATCTAGAATCCCCTTTTGACTACCAATAGGACCCCACAAAAAAAACTCAATATAATAATAAAAAACATGTTTAATCAAGCCAAATTGCTTAATTGTGCAATTTAAGGTGCAGTTACCTTAGAGACATAAGTGGAAACCCAAGAAGAATTTTGAGCCTGATTGGGAAGAGAGGTCCCTATTTTTTTTTGTGGAGCATAATCTATGAAAGTTCCACTTGAAAAGACGATGTATATAGAAGAAACATCCATTAGCATCCTTGCTCCCATTCCAGTACTTTAGACTGTCATTAAATTTGTCCCTAGACTTTTCAGTAACCCCTAAAGGCCCATTGTCCCTTTGGGGGACAAATGGGAAATTTGGGTTGTTACCTATGGGCTAAAATTTTCCTGATTTTTTAAATTTTCTTTTGAAGATAGAAAAATTGATTAGCTTCGTGAAAATAATTTTTTTTTTCTAATTGGTGCCCAAGAACAAAAGTTATGCCCCAAACAACTCGAAACTTGGAAGGGAGGGAGTAGGGGTAGCAAGAAAAATTTCAAGGATTTTAATATTTTTTTCAAATATTTCTTTTATAGATTATATTTTTGTCTTTGTTGAAAGCTTTGTTTCATTCCATTTGGATTTGTTATGAGAAAGTTATGGACAATCTTGTTTTTTGGGCAATTAGAGCATCTTATTGAAAAAATGATTTGTAGGACTCATCTTTGAATGCAATTTTTACAATTTTTCAAAAAAAAGTTTCTACATGGTTTAGTTTGCTTGCTTGAACAATCTCACCATTGGGATTAGTGCATTCTAATTCCATTTTAGAGATATTAGTAGTTTAGATTTTCTTACTATCTCACACCTACTTCTACTTAACATTTTTTTAAAGTATGAAAATTAAGTTTTTTGGAAGCTTTTTTTTCCCTTAGACTCTCAATTCAGTTCTCCACTAAGGTAAACCAGCCCATTGTGGTCAAACTTTGGAGTCTACCCTCATGCCATTGCTGAAAGTTTTCAAATTTTTTTCCACATGATGACAAGTGTGAGAAATAGTGAGAGCAATGGAAATTATAATTTTCAAACAAAGTATGAATTTGTTACAGATTTTTGAAGTGGTATGTCCAAAACAGTCAGTAGACTATCCCATAACCAACAAAATGTGTATTCAATATGCTCTTCTTAATCACCTGAAGTGGTCACAATAATTTCTAATGTAGAAGGCCATGAAAAGTCACTTCCTACAATAATTTACACTAAAAGAGCAGGTGTTTCCAATGAGATCACTAAGCACTCCATTGGTGTCAAATTAGACATTGATTGTGGCCAAAAAAACTGTTATGGGGTCATTAGGTGTTCACTATGGGTCATCTGACCACAATGGGCTGGTTTACCTTATAAAAAATTAAAGCTCAAAGCTCTGTAGTGCAAAAAAATAAAGTTAAAAAAGTTCAAACTCAAATAATCTGGTCCCACAATGTGTCAAAAAACTGATTCTTTTCACTTTAAACGCAAATATCTTGCAATTTGTGTGGTCAAAAATTTTGAAATTTTTCCCACACATTTTTATACTAGTTAGGCTTAAGATCCAATTGGTTAGATGTGCAAAAAAACATTTTTCATATTTTTTTACTCTTTGCTATAGAAATGACAATTTGAGTGTTTTTTGGCAGAAAAAAGGCCTTAGGCCTTTAAGGGTTACTGTGTCCTTAAAATGCTTGGCTCTGATTTGTTGACGCATCTAAAGGACACATGCCTAACTCTCATTTGCTAACTACTGATTTTTGTTGATTTCGGTTTAGAGTCCACCTATATGATAGTTCTAGTGGTCTAGGGAGCCATCTCTTTGAAAAATCATAGAAATTATATATCACATCTGAAAAATCTATTTTTTTAATATTCATCATTTTCATTCGTTTATACTACAAAAATATTAATTTTAGGAAAAGTTGCCTCCAACTATGCTGAATTGCTTAATAATGATGGTTTTGGGTTCTTCCACCTAATTAGAAGTCAATAAATTTCACTAACAAAGAAAAGTGCCAAGTGTCTCTAAATGATATTCTACTTTATTGAGTTTGCCTATTTTCCAGTCAACATGAGTGTTAATTATTTTTTTATTTTATTTTATTTTATTTTGCAAAGATGAAAATATGAAATCACGAATCTTCAGTAAGTTATGAATTTAATATTTTAAATTTTTTTCCGTGTTTTTTTCATATTAAAAGGCCCAAAACTGCTTCAAATTACTTGTCTCCAAAAGATTGAAATCTTAGTCTATATATATTTTTTAAAGAATTAAATTGTAGGATCACTTGGTTAACTTCTTCAAATATATTATCCCAAAATTGAGTGAATATCTCCATAAATTGAAAGGTCAATGTACCTAAACTTCTAAACGTAGTTTTTTTGAGCCCTTCCAAAAGGTGAAGTTTGTTTTTCAGCATTTTAAGAAAAAAACATATGTTCTGTGACTTGTGTATTTTAGGCAATATCTTGGAAAATAGATTAAGAATAAATGAAAAAAAGATCCAAAATACTCTAATGTTCATCTTTAAAAAAACTATAAAGTGAGAAGTAGTATTGAATGAAAGAGCAAACTAGAACGCTAATAACTTTTACAAGAAATTGAGAATTGTTAATTCCAACGATCAGAATGTCTAATGAAGCAACTTGTATCTTTCATTTTATATTTTCTTTGACAATTTTCAAAATTGAGTGCAAAAAATGACATGATATGGTTTGTTTCAATTGTAATTGAGTAGTTATCAATCTATATAATCTACAAATTAATGATTATTTTTTAGAGTAATTTTTCTGTTGCCAAATTTGACATTGAAATTAAGAAAAGCTTCTAACAAGTTCCAATGGAATATAGAAGGGCTGAATACGGCTCTTATAGGCTTTACAGCAAAGCTTAGCCGTAAGTTGCTCATGAAACACCATCAGGTTCTCAATGACCTTTTATGAGAAAGTGGAGAGGCATACTACTAGAAGATTTTTGGTTTAAGTGGTGGATGGTGTGGCCTTGGAAGAGGACTAGGAAAGAAGTAGAATTATTGTAGCTCATATGGTATAGAGCGGTCATTGTCAATCATTGAAGAGGTAGGATTGATAGGATGGTCAATACGCGTTGTCCTATGTGCCTGCAACATTTGGAAGAAATGGTCCCCTCCATCATGTTGGAGAGTGCCTCTTGGCCCAGAGAGCATGGCAATGGGTGATTCACATTATGAACGCGGCACTAGTTGGACGGGAGGCGCAAGGGCCATGGTGGACATTCACATGGTGCCAAAGCATCTTCTTTGTAGACATCCCTTGCAAATTCAACTCAATCAAAAGGTTGTGGCTTGAGCTTCGGACGACGGTGTTGTTTGCTCTTTAGATTCATAGGAGCAATTTTGTGTTCAGTTGCCAAGTGTGGACTCCAGAGCATCTACTTGACCATATTTGGCGAGGGGTGATTGATTACGGCAGAGTGGAATGGGCCAATGTGTATAGCCCCAAACCTTGGGCGCTAGTGGTCAAGAAGAAACTTATGGGTACCTGTGTGGGTTGCAAATTTTGATTTGGGTTCTTTGCAAATATAATTGGCAGTCAACCTTGTTGGCTAATGTCAGGGCCGAGGGTTTTGTATTCCAACAGCCGTGAGCGGTGGCCCAGCAGGTCAGGGTGTCAACTTAGCTAGAAGTGGCAAGCCTTAAGAGGCTTAACGGTTGCCATTCTCTGCCTACAAATACTTTTTTGTCTTGGGTCATATCAGGCACGGGGGGTGCACTTAGTGTATCTAGTCCAAACTACGTGCGAACAAAACTTTTACCCCCTATATTATATCCTAAAATTTAAATAAATGAAAACAAAAAAAATATGAATATATTTTCCTAATTTGAAAGTTTATGTTTTGAATTATTGATATTTTTATTTGCTAATGATAATTAGTTACAAATTTTTGAAGTAAATAGATACACTGCAGAACTGAAAAATAACTTTCACACCCCTATAGTATATACTAAAAAATTGTCTAAAAAATGAACAAAAAATTCCTAAAATAATTCTCTATTGAAAGTTCATTTTGAGTTGAATATTGATGCAACGGTCATCTAAATGTGTTCTCTATAAATATTTGGGTTGGAAAATATGCCATTTTAGGTTCATTTTCAACCTCTTCTAGAAATCATTCCATATTTCATTTGAGTTGGAAATTTTGGCAATAGAGAACTATAGTCATTATCAAACAATGTTCAAAATTTTAGTTTGAAATTATAGTTTATTAGAAACCACTTGTTCGCACGTGGTTTGTAGTAGTAGAACCAAGTGCCCTCCCCGAGATATCAGGTTTTAGTGTTAGATTGGATTGGGTATTCTCCCTACCAAGCCATTGGCATGTTGTGACTGACTGGTATGTTTTTTATTCCTTACAATGAAATTCCATTTCATTTGTGTTTTTTAAAAAAAAAAAAAAAAAAAAAATCTAATTTTTGCAATATTTACTGGAATAATGTGAAACAAAGCTTTACAAATAGATTATGATGATTAGCATATATTCTAAAACATTTCTACAAAAATTTCAAATTATGAAGTCAATAGAGGTTGCTTGAATTTCCAAAAGCCAAAAGTAGGACCTTCAAGAATAAAGATACATTGTGTAAATTTGAAATAAAGTGAATTCTTGAAGAAAATGTGAAATAAATTATATATCACAAAATGGATTTAAAACATTTGAAAATCTACACTATAGTTTGTATTGTAATTATTATATTTAAAAAATTGTACAATATACTATAGTATAAATCATCATTGTCATAACCAAAATTTTGTATTATTTCATAATTAGAACATGGCTAGAAGCTAGAAGCTCAAATTTCAATAAATATTTGATTTTAGGAACTCTTAAATTTTCAACTTTGAGTAAGAACTAGGCTTATTATATTTCATCTTGTTTATTGGATTCACCTTCAAAAATCATCATTTATATGGTTGAGCTCCAAATCTCAAGCCAGAGCTAGAAGTTGCCAACAAACATTAGAAAAGAATCTTTCGTGATCCATTTTAAAGTATTTAATTTGTACAAAGTCAATAAAACTTCAATGATAGAATTCTCACCACCATTTGTCTTTAATAATTTTATTTTTTTAAATATGTGCGGAAAATTGCAATACGTCCATTCTATGTTATTCATAATTTTGAAATCATGCGGTAAGTGCCATTTGTGGTATTGTGGACACTCAAAGGTTAACCCCTGAACATCCAGAGTCTTCTCTAAAATTCATGATTCAAAAAATCATTATAAAGTATTATTTAGAAGAATATTTTGGAGTTTGTACACAATTTAAAGTTGTAGATTCTATTTTTATGGTGAGATTCATCAATGCTATCACCAAGATATTTTTATAAATTTTGAGAGGAAATATTCTAAATTCCTTCAAAATTTGATTGTACACAAAATATTCTCATTTTTTGAGAAAATTGATTGGAATGGATTTCAAAAGCGGTCCTCTTGATGTGGTGATTTTCTGCAATTTTTGTGTTATTTAAATCTATGACTTCATTTTTTCAAATCCAATTTTGAATTAGAGTCCATGCAATTTTGGCTTGGTCAACTACTTGACATACTTCTACATTTGCAATTTTAGAAAAAAATGTGCTCTACTAACACCAAATGCAACCATTTGATAGGACAAAAACTTGATAAAGTATCCCCATAAATTAGGATGACTTTCATCTAAGCAATAATGAGGATAAAATTTGAATTTCAATCTATTTGTTGTCCAAAAAGTAGATGTTAGAGAGCTTAATTAGGAGTTAAATTGCAACCAATAATTATTCTTCTTACACACCAGTATAGTGATTATACGTTGAGGACCCTTAAAGGTATGTACGGAAACAAATATAAAGCATTATATTTGACTCTTAGAACATGACATATGTTTTAAAATATGGTAAAACATACACCATAAATTAGATTGATAACTTTTTGCTTAGAAGATAAAAGGTAGATGATGATGAGAAATATAGCAAGAGTACATAACATCCAAAAATGTTCAATAACAAAGCCTAAGGGTTCACAACGCAAATGAACAATTCTAGCTCAAACAATTAGCAAATTTTGTTTGAATGCCTTGTTATGATCTATACCTTATGACAATCAAATCTAACACCATATAAGTATAATACTTGTCATATTTAAAACTATTTTGAGATGTGGAAGGTGCAATAATGATCCAAATTGGGGGTGCCTGGTGTCATTAGATCCTACTATCAATGACGAAAAACTTTTGTCCATAATGTATACTTCAATTTTTGAACCTTCTGTATCAAATACAAAAAAGATACCACATTGTGTATGAAATTGGAATTCCTACTTGCAAAGATTAAGTCTGTCACAAGTTCCACATCTACTTAAAGTTCTTATTAATGCTTTCCAGCTATGAGATTGTAATCACTACCTTGTAGACCTCTACTAACTCCTAAAGTTCCATGACTATATTTTCACCAAAAAATGCTCGAGAATTGCCATATTTAGTACAAGTACCAAATTTTTGAAAAAAAAACTCTTTTTGATACATGTAACCATAGGATCTTGTATTATGCTGACTTAAGAACATACACTAAAAATTTGAAAAATTTCCATCGCTTGGATTGCAAGATAGAAGCATTCAAATTCATTGAAATCATTTTTTTGGCCCTACAAAAAAATGGGCAGCTGCACTTCATAAGCTCACTTTTCTATGAAAAAATGTTCTAAATGGTAGGTCTTGTTTGAATTCTTCTTCCTAGACAAGTTGGCCATATGCTTGAAAAATTTCACATCATTTGGAATTGTACAACACATAGGAAAAAAATAGTAAGTAGAAAGAAGTAGAGAATGATTCAAAATACTAAATTGTTAAGAATTTAATTATAGAATTGAAAAATGCCAATCCCAATGGTTCCAATGTTGTAATAAACAATCTACATCTTATTATTTTTTTATTTTTTTAAAATATTAAAAATTGAATAAGATAAAAGACTTCAAAGTTTATTTTAGAATATAAAATCTATAACTGCTTGCAAACCAAAAATCCTCATAACTTTTGACTTTGTGATCAAAATAAAATGATCCAAAAAATTTCATATATATAAATTTAGAAAACCAATTCAAATTTTTGTTTATGAAAAAAGTATTTTTTTCTGATTTGTCCAAACTCCCATTTACAGAAAAAAAATAACATATTAGGTCATAATTTTAAATCATACTTTAAAATGTCATAAAATTTTGTTCATATGAAAGAGATTCTTTGTTGACAACTTCTATTAAAATTTGGACCAAAAATATGGAAATCTCCAATCACACGTACCTGCCTAAAATTGCTATGGAACCAAAAAATACATGCTGGTCTTTTATGGGTTAATTGTATATACCTAATTTCAATCCTTTAGCTAAAACCGTTCATTGTAGATTCTTATCTACACAAAATAGTGAAATTAGGTTGCCCCATACTAATTTCTGGACAGTCCATACTATAGAAATATTCATTGCTTTTGTAGAGTGATGCATTCAATTTAGAGCCATATATATGACGCAGATTTGTGCACCAGTCCAAAGCTTGATTCAGAGAGTAGCATGCATCTCCATGTGGAACAAGCATTGATCCATAAGGTAAAAATCTTAGGTAAGGCAACCTAACTGACAAGGCAACCTAATTTCACTATTTTGTGTAGAATGTAATCTTTTCAACATGAGAACCTAGATCAATAATAGATACACCTATAATCAACACTTTGGAAAGTTATTCATATGGTATTCAAAAATACAAGCAAAAGAGTTCCAAATCCTTTTTTAAATGCCATCATCATCCAAAAAGAAATGCAGTCATATTAATAATAGGAACCAAGCTAAGATGTTTATTCAAATGATATTAGGTGTAAGGTAGAGCCACCCATTCCCAATCAATGACCCATTCCCAACCTATAGGTGCATATATTTTTGCCCAAGCTTAGAATGTTTTTTTTTTTTTCCTTTTCAAGGTTGGAACTAATATATACATGATACATATTCCAAGTTGTGAGAAAGAAAGTAGGAAATAATGATTAGGAAAAAAGTTATTGAATGATTGAAATTGGAAGAGTCTAGATGTTGGCTATTGATCCAGAGCATTTTTTGCCTCCCAAAATTCCTAGTAATTTCAGTTCAAGCGATAAAACTACCAATTTTTTTGCAATCCTTGTCATTTCTATTGATGTACTTCTGAAAAATATTTGTTTTGCCTTTACTACTGTAGATCATGTTGGAATTCCTTATTTGGTTGGTTATGGGTGGCTCTACCTTATTTACTTCAATCTTCAATTCATATGGATGCACTTGCAGACTTCAAGATAATGAATCTAGCCATTGAGCAATAATATCTCCTTAAAAGTATCGGGCACAGCATTTCAAAAAGGTTGAATGTCGGTCAAAATACTAAAATTCAAAAATCACCAACCAAAATGCCTACTAGGTGTCTATATATCACTAGAAGAAATCTCTCACATTCTAGCTTATGTTTTGTGTAAAATCTAGCACAATTGTGTTTAATTCCTAAAGTTCTAAGGTCATTTTTTTGTCAAAAAACACTCAAACTGCCATTTTTGCTGCAGAACACAAAAAAAAATATTTTTTTAGAATCTAACCATAATATCTTGTGCTTCACTTGTCAAAGATCACGTAATAAAAAGTTCATGAAGTTTGACCGTATAGATTGGAAGATATTAGCATTCAAAATTGAAAAAGAAAGTTTTTTTGAACACTGGCTTGCAATTTCAGATGACTTTGACCGCCATTTGTGGATTTTTTTGCACTACAAATTCTGAATTTAAAATTTTTTATGTTGAAGAATTGAGTTGAAAGTCTAGAATTTTTTCTCAAAAAACACACACTTGATTTTCATTCTTTATAAAATTGTTAAGTAGAAGTAGGTCCAAGATTGAAAAAAACACTAAATTGTTAACAGCTCTAATATGAGATTGAAATACAATAATCCCAATAGTGAGATTGTTTTAGCAAGCAAATAGAACCTTGTCAAACAATTTTTTCTGAAAAATTGTGAAAATTGCATTCAGAAATGAATCCTACAAGTTATTTTTTCTTGAAGATGCTCTAATTGCATGAAAAACAAGATTGTCCTTAACTTTCTCATTATCAGTCCAAATAGAATGAATCAAAGCTTCACATGTAGACAAAAACATAATATTTTAGGGGTTTTATTTTTATTTTTTTATTTTGACTTTTTGCAATTCTTTTTGTGCTACTTGTCAAGTTCAGATCTAGGCTTTTTATGATATAACTTTTGCTCCCGGTCACCAATTGCAATAAAAATTATATTTCCACATAGCTAATCAGATTTCCTATCTTATGAGAAAGTTTCAAAAAAATTCATTAAAATTCAGGTCACAGCAACCTGCTTGAAATCCAATTTGTCCCCCGAGGGGACAATGGGATTTTAGGGGTTAAAATTACATTGTCACAGTTCTATAATTTTTTTGACATTTTCAACAAGAAACATTAGATGGAATGTGTGAGATTTCTTCCTGTGGTATCTTGTCGTATGTGCCATATGAATGTGGATATGGACACCAACACAGATACATTGGATAGAAACATCCTCCCATACCATTTGAAACTCCCTAACTTTGAACATTTCATATGTGTTCATATCATTCTCCCTATTTTTTATTTATTTTTAAATCTTCACAGGACAAGGGAAACTAGGTGCCTTCACAAGCCTGTCACTAGTCACTATCCCCTAAAACACCAAGCATCACTAGTCACTATGGCATGTTTATACAATTATACTCACAACAAGGATATTAAGTTAATATTTGTACGTCCTTCCAATTTTTTCAGCATCACAAGTCAACAAGTTAATATCACATAGGTTGTATTTTTGTAAGCTTGCAACAGTATGTAACCCCTCTTGTCCCCAAAATGATGAGCCTGATTGGAGTGGTATCATTATATACTTCTGCTGCATGATGTTAAGCTTACACGGCAAGACAATAATTTCACTCCAACAACACAGTTCCAAATTTGTACTAAAAAAAATGGGATGAAAGAAATTGCTATGACCAGGACAGACAGCAAGACCCTGGCCACAGCATGTACTCACTATGACAGGCAGGGGTGAAATGCATTGAAGGGCATTGGAGGGCTGTTTCAAGCCCGTTCCCCTATCTGGCCTGATTCTGTGAATAGTCAGTATGAGCTGTTAAATTTTTATTTTTATTTTTTATTTTTATTTTTTTTCCAAATATCATTTTAAGTAATTCTTTTGTAGTTTTTATTTTCAAAAAATGACATGGCACAGCGCCGGCCACATCAGCCAACTATTGAAGCTGCTTTCCCGTAGTTTGAAAACGCAAGGAACTCTCCAGGAACTCACGGTCTCCCAATGCCTTCAAATGTCATCTAATGACCCCCTTGCTTGTTCTCCAGAGTCATTCCAAGTGTGCGTGTAAAATAAAAGACCCCCTAATTTGTGCTTGAACAATTTACAATATCTTCCACACCTCTCCTACACCTAGCTAATTTGAGGCCTCTGATTGCAAATGTGAATTCAAAATTTGAAAATTTTATCATGTGTGGAAAATTAAAAAAAATCCAGCATTTCCACCATGGATGAGCGAGGTGTTGATCAGTTTACCCCAGCCATCACTACACACCAATCCCCTTTCAAAAATTGCTTGCTCACTTGCACAAGTTCAGCATCATTTTATTGAAGAGAGAATTCCATCCTTGCTACCTTTGTTAGGAATTAAATCCTACAAAAAATTAACATGTTTCTTCCCGAGATCCTACCATAGTTGTGTGGACTATAGTGGTGAGCACCTGCCGCATGTGCCTTCATTTTGTTGAACATATGCTTTAGACAATTGAAAGACAAAATAATGTGTATGATGAGTTTTTTTTACCTTAGAAATGTATTGACCAAGGTTGTAAAGAAGAAGCACTTGAATCTAAACAGTTTTAACCCTAAAGTTCCATGACTATGTTTTCATCGAAAATGCTCAAAAACTATCAATTTTAGTACAAGTACCCAATTTTTGAAAAAAACTCTTTCTGACACATGTAACCATAGGATCTTGTAGTATGCTGACTTGAGAACATGTGGTAAAACTTTCAAAACTTTCCACCACGTGGATTGCAAGAAATAAGCATTTAAATTCACTAAAATCATTTTTTTGGCCCTCCGAAAAACAAGGCAGTTGCACTTCACAAGCTCACTTTTCTATGAAAAAAGGTCCAAAATGATGGTTCTTCTTTAAATTCTTTTTCCTAGACAAATTGGCTACGTGCTTGAAAATTTTCACTTCATTTGGAATTGTACAACATATAGGAAAAAAATAGTAAATAGATAGTAGTAGAGAATGATTCAAAATATTAAATTTAATAACTAAATATTAAATTTTTGTTTTTGAGAGAATTGATTTTTTTTATCTACTTGAATTGCCTAGTTACGGGAAAAAAAAGTAACATATTAGGCCATAACTTTTGACTCACATTTCCAAATGTCGTGAAATTTAGTGCTTATGAAAGGTATTCTTTGCACCCACCATATATGAAAATTTCAGCCTAAAATATAGAAATTTCTAGTCACACGTACCTGCCCAAAATTTCTATATAGCCAAAAAACGCATGCCAGTCCTTTAGGGGTTAATCCTTCGATACAGCTACATTATTTGATGGGAGTTCTGAGCTTCATGCAATGTTTGGTTTAATCTTTTTTTTCAATCACAAATTGAATTGTGAAACTTAGAACTTTAATCCTTTAATCCCTTAATGCCCAAAGCCTTCTCTGAACTTCTTGGATTTTATTCAAAATTCAACAAAAACCCAAGTTTTGATAATATTGTAAATGTATGAACTCAAACTCGATGTATAATTCTGGACCACAAAAGAATAATGAATACAACAATGTCATTTATGAATTGAATGATGATAATTTTTTATCAAGAGGGTGTTCAAATTATAAAAGTGACGAAGTCTTTCGATCATGTCAAACCTAAAATTGAGGTCATGGAAAAAAAATTAAAGGACAAAATATGTATAACCATAATCAAAATATGACTTTCCAAAATCTAATCTACATTTTCTTAAATGAAATTTGAATGTGATCATCCCAATCTATTATATTTGAGACACATCTTCAAGAGGCCCTAACACTAAAAGATCAAAATTTGTAGTGAATACCTTGGCACGAAAATTTCAATAGAAATATTGTAGATATTCTATAAGGCTAAGAATAGAAATTTAAAGGGTATTTGACAAAAAAAAATACCAAAAATATTAATTGGGTAAGATTTCATTTTCTTCAAAGTTTAATTGACACCCAAACACAATAGAACTTCTCTTACTGCATACTCTCTTAGTGCATAATATGCAATAAGAGAGGTTCGTGGGTGGGGCCAATTTCAAATAATTAAACTGGAAGGTAGTGTAGTTGGAAGCCACATTAGTCAATTGCCATTACTACAATTGTACAACTCCATAAAACCTCTTTTAGTATATAGTCCCAATACTATGCACTAAGAGAAGTTCTACTATATGGTCCCTTGGGCATTTAATCCTAAAGTTCCATGACTATCATTACAGAAAATCACAAGCCTCAAGTGGGCCATTCCAGAGTAGCTGAAAAGATCCCACAACAACATTTAAATTGGATAAAGGATTGCTTTTCCCCCTATAGTCGTTCACCTTGCACCGCAACATCGGATGTGTCAATGGTTCAATATCCAAGTGCAAGGCATTAAACAATCAGAATTTAGATATTGTAATGCACATTAACCCTAATTATTGCATATCTTGTACTCTAACCAAGTTTTGGAAAAGAAGTCAAATGTCAAAATTAGTGCAATGACATCTACTATCAAGATCTTTTTTAATGGCAATGTGATAGTTATAATTCATGGACAATTGGTGAAAATGAAGGGTGAAGAGGTTGTTTATATAGAAAAATCAATTGTCCATGGTGAAATCTCAAGAATATGGGATATTTGAAGGGAGATCACTCATTGTTCAAATTGAAGAATTGTGTTTAAAGTCAAATTTCAGACCTTATTTAGGCATAGTAGAATAATTTTTTTCAAAAATATTTGAACTACAAACATTTGGAGAATCAATCTAGTTTCTATCTCCAAAAATCCGTTTGAGGATTGGAGCCTCCAATAAAAAGTAATGGACAAAATTCTAAAAAGGTGTTTAAATGTCAAAGAAAAGTTGCTTTCAAACCCTTTCAGAATTTTGTCCATAACTTTTTATTGCAGGTTCTAATCTTCAAACGGATTTTTGGAAATAGAAACTAGATTGATTCTCCAAATTTTTGTAGTTCAAAGATTTTTGAAAAAAATTATTCTACTATGCATAAATGAGGTTCAAAATTCAACTTTTAACACAATTTCTGCTTTTTACTTAACTATGAGTGGTTGTGCTCTTATTAGTTCTAATTTACATATCCCACATGGATTGTTGTACCTACTACTATCCCACTTGTATAAATATCTTCCCTTCTCAACTTCAAATTCACGAAACTATTTGGCTTACAAAGCTAGTTTGAAATCACTACACAAAATAGTGAAATTAGGTTGCCTTAACAATTAGGCTGCCTTCATTGAGAGAAATTGAGTAACTTATAAGCCATTGCTTGTACACATGAAGGTGCCTGCAATTCTCTAAATCCAAGCTATGATTAGTGTACCAACCATACAACACACATAGTTCTTTCATTACTTCATTCTTTTATAATGGTTGTACATATTTATATAGTGTTGAATGTCAAAAAATTAGTATGGGGCAACCTAATTTCACTTTTTTTGTAGTGATTCTAATTTTTTTTTACAATTAGCATCAAAATCTACTTAATTTGGGTAAATATGATTGAATTTGATTAATTACCAAGTTAATCAGACTTGTACTACAATCACATTAGTGAGTCCTGACATCCTTCCCAAAATTCACACACTCTGACTACTCACTGTAGCTATATGCCTACTTGCAAGATATAAGCATTCAAATTCACAAAAATTATTTTTTTGGCCCTGCAAAAAATCAAGGTAGCTGTGATTTACAAGCTCACTTTTCTATGAAAAAATGTCCAAAATAGTGGTGCTTCTTTTATTTTTTTATTTTTTTATTTTTTTTTTGAAATATATGGACCATTTCCATTGACTTTGATTTCTTTTTCCTAAACAAGTTGGCCAAGTGCTTGAAAAACTTTACATCATTTGGAACTGTACAACATGTAGGAAAAAAATAGTAAGTAGACAAAAGTAGAGAATGATTCACAATTGTTGAGAATTTAATTATAGAATTGAAAAATGCCAATTCCAATGGTTGCTATATTTTAATAAACAATCTACACCCTATGATTTTTTTTTTTCAAAAATATTGAAAATTGAATAAGATAAAGGACTTCAAAGTTTATTTTAGAGTAAAGAATCCACATCTATTCGCAAACAAAAAATCCTCATAACTTTTGACTCATTGATCAAAATGGAATGATTCAAAGCTTTTAAAATATATATAGTTTCAAAAAATTAATTTCAAATTTTTACTTATGAAACAAATGATTTTTTCTCATCTGCCCAATCTGTCCAATTACAAAAAAAGTAACATACTAGGTTATAACTTTTGACTCACATTCCCAAATGTCAAGAAATTTAGTGCATATGAAAGATATTCCTTGTCCTTACTTTCTATTAAAATTTGGGCCAAAAATATGTAACCTCTATTCACACTTGCTTGCCCAAATTGCTATGTAGCCAGAAAAAGCATGTTGGTCCTTTAGGGATTAAGGATTAAAGACCAAGGGATAGTCTAGATTTACAAATTATTGTGGACATATATTATAAAATGAATTTAGAATAATAATTTAATGATGACTATAAGATAAAAGTTGTAATATATGATTTGTAGAACAACTACCATACTAAAAATTAAAATTAAAAAATTTGGAATCAAAAATTGAAAACTATTTTTGAAATAGCCTATGGATTGATTTTTAATGTTTTTTGTTAGAAATTTTCAATGAATTCAAAATATTAAGTTCTAGTTATGGTGTTTTTAAGACTTCATTAGAATTAAAAAAAAGTTTGATACAAGAGGGAATGTAGATTTGGAACTTTTGTGAAGAAATAATTCATAATATAAGAAGGATCTGGAAATATGATATTCATTTTCCCTTTTTTTTTTTGTATACCCTTAAATGAATCAAATCAGAACATTTAGCAACAATTATACGGCACCAAGTGACCAAGCTAATTACAAAAAAATAGAAAAATTCAAATTTTATGGCATATTTTGATGTAATTCATCTCTTTTGTATAGCTTTGATCCCAATGTAAGCTCTTTATAGCATTCATTATCCTTCTAGTGGATGCTAGCCTCTAAAATCTTAAGGCCTATTTTTCATCAAAAAACACTCAAAACTACCATTTTTATTGTAAAGAGCAAAATACTTTAAAAATTGTTTTTTTAGGCATATCTAACCATAGGATCTTGCGCTAGACGAGTAAAAGAATGTGTGGAAAAAATTTCAAAATTTTGACCGTGTAGTTTGCAAGATAATTGCATTTAACCCCAAAGTACCTAAGTCTTTCCAAGTGTGTTTTTCCTTTGAAAAAAGAGCATGAGCATAAGCATAGCTTCTTTAATGAAGCAAATTGTTTGTTTTTCAAAAGCTAACCATATAGATGTTTAGAGAGCAGTTTCTTATTAGTGTGCTTACCAATTTTGAGTGTAAATTGCATAGGAGTTGTGAGATTATACAAGAGAAATGTAAATATCCTATTTTTAGTATGCTATCCTTCCCCACAATGTTTGAGAAATTTGCATATAAGAATTTTTTGGGGGGTTGAATGTGACATGAACAATTTGAAATTGCATTCGCACACTAAAATGCACTTCTAAAAAACTTAAGTTCAAATGAAGAGCTATCAAACTCATTACACAATCCACCTTGTAGTTGTTGAAACGCAATTTTATTCGATAAGTAGAAATTGTAAATAATTCCAAATCAACACTTGCATGTTTAAATTTTCAACGGTAAAAATCATGAAAACACTTTACTCCTTCTACTGGAACCATTTTCAAAGCAAATGGATAAATACAACTTTTTAGATATCAAATCAAGTGAAATTGGTAACCTTTGTTCAAAGCCGGGAAATCAAGTAAAGTTTGAAAGCTTTACTCTTCCACAAATGATACATATATGCCTTTGAGGACCTCTCAAAAATCAAATATTTACCTTTTTTAGTGAAAAATAGAAGTTTCTAATAGTTAACCTTCAATACTGCCCGTAAAAAAGTTTTAATCAATCAAAGGAATTTAACTGCCCATGCCCAAACGAGCCTAAAATTTTGGAGCAACTTTATTTAGTCGCTCACGCAGTTAGGGGTCAAAGTAAAGAAAACAAGTTTAGTTTGCACCGTGCTCAATTGTATTTGTTGACTTTGAATCATTTTAGCTTGAAACTTTTGCACTACTAATTTTCATTTTTTATATTTGATTAATTGAATTGAAAGTATTGGATTTTTTTCAATAAAAAAACACTTAATTTTCATTCATTAAAAAATAGTTAAGTAGATTAAGGCTTAAGATTTAAGGGAAATCTAAACCATTAATACTTCTCTAAGGTGAAATTGAAATACTTTTTAGCTCAACAATGAGATTGTTCTAGCAAGAATTTTTAACCTTGTGAAATTTTTTTGGTTGAATTGCAAAAATTGAATTTAGAATGAATCCTCCCAGTTTCTTTTCAAGAAATTATGTGATTTCCCCAAAACAAGATAGTCCATAACTTTCACATCACTAATCTTAATGGAATGAATCAAAGCTTTCCATGTAGATAAACATGTTGTCTATGCAAAATAAAATATGAATTTTTAATTAATTTTTTGTGAGGAGAGGTATGCATACTGAACTAAAATTTAGACTTATTGTGCCATAAATTTTGCTTTAAGGCACCAATTGAATTAAAAACTATATTTCCACAAAGCTAGTGTATTTTTTATTCATACAAAAATTTCCAAAAATCATGGTGAATATTGAGATTGTAGGAACCTACCCCAAATCCATTTTGTCCCTCAAGAGGACAAAATGGAACTTTAGGGATTAGAGAGATGTCCATAATTAGGCAGAAAGACCTTATTTCATAAATAAGCCCTAATTTTGTTGTCTAAAAAGTGCATGCAAACAAATCCTTTGAAATTTCTTTCCAATGTCAAGTCCCAATGCATTGACCAATAAGATTCTTGTTTTGGAGGAATGTTTAGGCATCCGGAGGTCATTTGAGAAGTTTTGAAATAGACATTAGAGGACATTTAAGGCCTCTAGAAGACTATTTCAGGCTTGCTCCCAATGTTGTCCCGATTTTGTGAACAACCAGTACAATTTTTTCTTCAAGAAAAGGAATTTTTTTCCCAAATATCAATTTCCTTAGATATTTGCTCAAACACCATAATCAAAAAAAAAATTCTCAAATAGTCTGAGCAATTTTTTTTTATTTTTTAAATGATGTAGCACAGTGTCAACCACATCAGCTAGCTACTTCCTTTGCGTTCCTATAGTTTGGGAATGCAGGGGAACTCGTAGTCTTCTAGAGGCCTCAAATGTCCCTAATGTATCCGCTTAAGTTTGCTTTTTGTATATTTTTAAAACATATTTATAAATTTTTTTAACAACTTTTTGGATGAAAATGATTTAAAACTTTCCACATTGCATAATATTCCAAATCATTTAAATTAGTTTTCATGGCTAAAAAGAATAAAAGAATCTTATAATTTGCATGTTTGGTGAAGAGTTTTAATAAATACAGTCTAAACAAATAGACTCTAGAGTCTAAAGGACTAAGGACCTCATTTTAGAATTTTGAAAACTTGGGCATTTTCTATTGAACTCATGCCTTGAATTTTTCGTATGAATATTTCATGATAGCTCTAAATAATCTTACTTTGCATACAATATTTGTTTCAAGTTAAAAATGAATAAATAATTTATTTGATTGTATAGATTGATACCTACAAAACAGGACTTTGAACTATTCAATCCCAATCAACGAGATGAAAGTTATGACTTACAAGATGTTTTATTTTGCACACAATCAAATTAGAAAAACGATATAAAATTGTTTGATAATTTTTTTTATTAAAAATTACTCATAGAATATGCATTGTCTATTAGAACATGATTACTATTGGGATTGACTATTCTTTGTTTCTTGTTTGAGTTATTTAATCCCTAAATGACCAAGTGACTAGTCAACAAACACATAAAATCCCAATTAGTTGCACACAAAATCAATTTTGGTCAGATGTTTAAGAAATTTTGACACAAGGTGTAAACATATAAACCCTTAGTGGGAATGTGCTTTTTTGTCTAATTGGATCTCTAATCTAAAGTTAAACTGACTTGAACTTTTCTAGTAACTTTTATTTTCATGTGCAAATTCTCCTTTTACTTATGAATTTGGCAAGTATGTAACTGATATGATATGATATAGGATGCATTTGTAAAAAATCCACCATATTTAGTTCAAAATTTTCTTTCTAGGAAGAGTTAAAGTCTATTAACAGTATTGGGCTAGGTCAAAAAAAATCTTCTAACTTGAAATGTTATAGTCTTTCAATTTGTACAATTAAAGTTTGTTAAATTTTTTTACCACACATTCCCATAGTAGCCTAGTATAACTTTTGTCCGAATCCCATGAGAATGCTCTTTTGTCCTAAACTTGTGGAATGACCACGTACTCATTACTCTTAATGGCTTTGACCTTGACACACTAGTGAGGTGGTTATGAGTTCAAACGTGAGTGTTGATTGGGTGATTACAATCATAGTCTATCCAACTACGGTGTAGTGAAATGACCTCGTCATCATATGGACTTGAGAATTTATTGAGAGAAGAAACAAATTGGTTCTTTACAATCCGCTTTCCAAGGTTTATCTCCTAAAGGAATTATCAAGGATGGAAATTTGTTAACTAGGTCCTTCACGCTTAAATAGATGATCCATTCCCAAGAGGCGCTTCATTCATCAGGTTGGTCTTTCTTTCAAACTGCAGTTAACTAACCTTCTTTACCTTTCCAATTTGAAATGTCCAAAATGTGGAGGATGTTTGTATTGTACATACACTCATCCAACTCCACTCACTTTCTTGACAAAATTAGAGCATTGATATCACAAAGAATAATGTGTCAATTTTTCATTGGTCCATACTTACATGCTAATAGATACATGGAAAGGTAGTCATAGGTTGTTAGTATGATGTTTATGCCTCCAGTCTACAAGTGGTTTTGTAATTTCAGGGTTGACACTTCAAAAATTCACAGAAATTACAATTTTGATCGAAAATTTATAATTCCACTTGAGTTTGATTTGTAAAACAAGCGCACACCTCTGGAAAATACATGCCCTTCTTGGAATTGGGCCCAATATATTCAGATTGCAAATCAGGGTGGTAATAGGCTTGTCTACCTTACTTCCAAACTCCAAACTGGGAACTGTGGGTCTTCAGTCTTTTAGGTTGTTGTCTGAAAATTTAAAACATTGTTTCGCGGGGCTGGCTCCCTTGGTCTCGATGTGCTGTTTCATATATCAATGGAATTGTCCGTTTATTAAAAAAAACAAAAACAAAAACAAAAAACAAAAACTCCAAAACTGACGCCCGGTTAGCTTAGTTATTAGAAAAAAAATTAATTCCACCACCACCAATTCCCCAGTCCATGTCATCCCACGGCATGTGGAAGAATCAATTCCACCTTCCTCCTCCGAAGTTGGAATCCCAGTCCACATTTAACAAAGAATAATAAGCTGCTGTACTGTACAAGGAAAGTGGAGGAGGTGGCCGACTGTAGGAGACTGTAGGAGACTGTAGGAGACTGTAGGAGACTTGGGGAGCAAGACTTGAGTGGTCTAAATTAGAATAGAAACCCCCAATTGAGTTGCAATCCACTTGAGTAGCAGACAATCACGTGCTAGGTGCTCCCAAAGAACAACAAAAATGAACTACTACTACAGGACTCCTTGACAGCATGCAGTGATTGGTCAGAACAATCATCCATCCAGCAATCGTGTCTGTACGTTCATGCATTGAATTGTCTAACAGTGCAGCAGTAAACTTCATGGAAAATTTGGCAAATTTGATGTTTCTTAGGGGTGGTTTGGGTGATTTCATCTACATTTTTTTTCATTTTTTCTAATGTAAATGGTAACCAATATCCCAAAGGCAAGGTAGTTTTAAATTTGAATTTGCCTAAGAGTTAAACATCAAAGGCCATGGATGTTAAAATTTGGAAATTTTGAATTCACATTTGTCATGTAGAGAGATTGAGAAATACAAAATCAATTAACTATGTAATAGGGATTATATTTTTATAATTTTTTTGTCAAGGTAAGAATAAGAGTTTTTTGCATGTTGAGAGTTGGGTTGAATAGTCCATACTGTAATTTGGGTAGAGAGAACCAATCCATATACTTGATTCCTATCAAAAATAGTATAATTTATTATTTACCATTGATAGAAGTTTTGAATAAAAAACCCTCAAATAGATGAGTGATGATACAAAATACAAAATTAAACATCTACAAAATAGGAGAAGAATTTGAATTTGGAAAACAAAAGTGATGAGATATGAAATACAAGAATGGGGCTATGAATTCAAGCTTATGGAAGTCTAGACAAACCAGAAAATAAGCTAAATGTTGGAGACTATCCAAGAAATCTAAGTAAAATCATGGCCAAAGCAATAATTGTATGGGTTGCTTCTTCTTAGTCCACCATCATATTCTTGCTAGCATATTTTTTTGGCAATTAACAACCAAAATTCAATTTTTCTCAAAGGTCAACAATCAACAGCACTAGCATGTGAGCCTAGAAATAATGAGCCTATGAGTCTTGAGCCTAGGTGTAAATAGGTACCCCAAGGTACTTCTAATTGAAGTGCCTAGGTTCCTAGGCTCACAAGCTCAAGATCCTAGATTCACATGCTAGCAACCATGGGTCAAGCAACAAAGATATTTGGTGGGGGACGACAGTTCTCCAATTCCAATCCAAACCTGGATCAGGGATTTACCCAATTCTTCTCATTAGAATGAATCAATATAATCCAAATAATTTTTTATAATATTATAATATAAAAAAGTTTGACTAAGATTCTTCATCTTCCACTTGATTTGCGGAATGAGCTATAAGGATGAACCTACCTCATTGATGACAATAATAAATATTCCAAAGACCATGTCACTTTGATTCCTAGATAGGGGATGTTGATTTAGATTAGAGCATCACCACCCGGCTTGCAAAATACAAGCTAGGTTGCAAGCCTGGCAGTCCATTTTGCAAGCCGGGGAAGAAGGGTCGCCCCACCCGTGGCCTCTTAAGAGACCATCGCCATCCAATGAGCTATGTCCACATTCACGGATCATGTCCTTGCTTTTTGGGAAAGTGGAAAAGTGTTTGTCTCATGCGATTTGCAAGCCGGTTTGCAAGCCACCCTTTGGTTTGCAAAAGAGCCCGGTTTTGCAATCCACCGGCGGCTTTTGGCTTGGCCTCTTAACAAGTTCATCCATTATGCAAGACGGGTGGGGCAATTTTGCAAGCCTCTCTTAACAAGTCATCCAATATGCAAGACGGGTGGGGATGCTCTTATGGACCTCCTCCCTACCGTCCCAATTTACCAAATGGCCACATGCGCACCCAAAGTGGGACGGGTCGGGTCCTCATCTGTCCAGCAGCAGGGACCAATTCTCACGGACTTCTCGCACTCAAGTACCGTACAGCCCCTTGTGAAAAAAGTGCTTGTGTGGACTGTAGTAGGCGGGAACGGAGGGACAGTTGGGCACAGCATGATGGACTAAAAAGCAGCAGCAGCAGCTGCAGTCCGGAAATCAAGCGGGGGAGACACGGCCACATGGGCCGACCGCGACCCGCGGCCGACCTTCCAGCCCCGAGGGAGACTGAATGACCCGGCCCAACACGACCAAAGCACAAATACTGTATTGTACAGTACTACTGTACGTAGGGGGGAGCCGTATGTCCGTATTCAGGGATGGGTTCAGGATGATGCCGCGGCCACCGGGGCCCCAACGCAGGGAAGGCCAAGCCACATACGGAACAAGCAGTGAAGGGCGCGCTCCAATTGGACAGAACTGGACTGAAAATCAAGTACTCCGTACGTAAGACTCACAACTTTGAATAGGACCAGCAGCTACCATTTTGTTTGAACCTGCCAGCAATGGTATTTTTTTGGTGGGAGTGGGCAGGTGAGGATGGCGGGTTAGTTCATTGTAAGGAACTGGTTGGAGTGTGAAAATGGAGGATTCAAAACCAGAGAAAAAAAAATGGAAGGACCTGTGACCAAGTGGTATGCAAAAACACTGAAAGGGTGGATATGGAGCTGCCATGAAATTGTCATGTTTAACCCTTGAACGTCGAGGAGGCCATTCTATGGCTGATGGATGACAGAGAATCAAATTGAATAGGACAGAAGTGCGCTTATTCATCCTCCCAATTTGTTGTGAAAAGGGGAGATCTTCTATAGTAGCTTGACTTCCAATAGATACTTTTGAATTTTTTAATGTAGATGATGTCACACGGTGACAAAATAGAGGATTTCCACGGTGACCGGCCCGTCGTTCAAGGGTTAAAATGTCTGCCATTTTGAATTCAAGGCTAACACCTAGATTGGAGGTAGATATGTTCTTGGATAAGGTGGGAATGGCTTCAATTGAGGGGCTTGGAGTGCTTAAACATGACAGGGATTAGGGGTATTGTTTTACAATTGGTTGTAGCGGCCAACCCTTGCTCCATTGTTTGTGTTGGCATGATCTAATGAAATTTGGAGTTTAGTTTCAAAACCTGAATGTCTTTGAAGGAGGAGGATTGTAGCCTTTGTGAATTTGAAGTTGAAGGAAAGTGGCCTGTGAGAGTTTGATAGTAGAGGAAATGACGGGAAATTTTAATAAGGAGGGGATGCAACCGGTGCCCTTGGAAAGAAAACTTTGCTTTGTTGGAAACAAAGAGGAAACAAATTACTGGGGCAATTATGAAAACTTCTTGAATGTTGGTTGCTAGTTCTTTCACGCCATGAATTGCCAGTTCTACTTCTATTTTTCAATTGGTAGAAAAGCCTAAGTCTAGTGAAGCACAAAGTAGAACCTTGTGTACAATGCACATGTTTTCCAGTTTTCCAATTTAAAATTGATCTTATTTCTAATTGGCGCCCCAGTTTGGATGAGCAAAGCCTCTTTGTCATTGTCATTTGCAATTGATATGACTTTCACTCTAAGCATGGAGTTCCATATGGAGTCGGAATTGGAAAAAAATAAATTTAATTTAATTTTTTAATTTTTTTAAAAAGTAACTACTCCATATACAAAATTTGTATATTTTTAATTTTTTAAAAGTAACTAATCCATATACAATTTTTTTTTAATTTTGGAATTTTGGAATTTTTTAGAAAACAAGAGGATTCAACATCTTCCTTAAAATGAAACTTTCTTGAAGTTATAACTTGTAAAAAGTTATTTAAACTTTAAACTATACAAAACTTGCATTGACTACGGTATTCAAGTTCATCATTGAAATTTCATCTGAATGTCATGTGACAATGAAAAAGAGGCTTTTTTGAGCCTCAAATTTCTCTATTTGTGCATGTGACTTTGATTTTATCGAAGTCACACTACTTGAAAAATTATACAAGTGTCAACTAATTTTATTACTATTTGTATTAATTTCTTGAAATTTGTAATTTTGCAACAATGATGATAATTGTGTATTTGGATAATCAATGTAATGTGAGGCATGTACACCCAAATGAGATGTAACATTTTTGAGCTTCAAGGCTTAGATCCTTTTCCTTCAACACATTGTGATCCTATTGAGAACTTCTCCTTGGATTCTTGCAACACTTCCAAGATTTGGATTTACAATGCCATTTTAGGAAATACTTTTTTTTTATGTTAAAAAAATATTAGAAGCACTTTCAATTCCACATATTAAAAAAAATGTTTGAATGAACATTACTGTAGTCAAAAGTTTTCAAGAGCAAATAGTGTAATGGAAGATGACAAGGTTTGGGGGCAATCAATGGGGGCTCAAAACTTGATGCTTCAAAGATGTCTCATGCAATGTGTTGGGCACTTTAAATATTCAAATTTTCAAAGTCTCCAAGCAAAAGAATCTATAAAAAAAAATTTGAGGTTGGATTTTTCTTTAGTTTGCTACTAATCTCATTTAATTAGAGCCAATTCATTCAATTTTCACTCTGAACAAGAACTATTGTACCATTCATGCCTTTGATGACAAGCCTATTATAAGTTTAACATTTAATCCAAGCAACTATTTTGTGGTCATTCTTTGTTTTCAAGCATCATTTAACAATGCTACAATAACTTTTAATAAAAAAATTCCCATATAGAGTAAAATGAATTGTTGTTGAGTGGGGGTACAACAAGTAATTCTCTGTTGTTAAACTATTTTAAAGAAGTGAATCCAAAGTGTACAATATAATTGAAGGATTGAAATTTATTATTATATAAAAATTGTGTTGCAAATATGATTAAATGTTTGACCACTTTGTGAGAATCAATGTAAGTCAAAATTTTACCCAATTATAATAACAATCCACACGCTAAATATAAGAATTGAATTTTTGGTTAATTATTAAAGTGAAATGCTTGGAAATTGGTTTCAAAATATTTGTAAATGTTTTTTCAGATTTCATAGTATAAATAAATTTCTTTCATAATGCATAATCAAACCTCTTTTAAAAGTTTATACTTTATAGCACATCTAAATATTGTCCATGGGTGCGATAAAATGTGTTCTTTCAAAAGAGATTATATTATGTGCCACAAACAAAAATTGTCTACAATGTCAAATTAAAAAATGTATATATTAATATTTATTAATTCAAAATTGATAGTGTAGACAAATCTATATCACATCTAAGTTTTGTTCATGAGTCAAGTTCACAAAATCTAGAATAAAAAGTTGCTATTCCAATAAGTAATCACTCTGTTATTATTATATATTTTCACGTAACACTACAATAGCTGCTTGAAAAGGCTTCAATCTGTATCATAGTAATATGCTATTATTCTTATTGCCCCTATAGGTAAAAGAATTGTAGCATAGCAAAAATCAATATTATGATATGCAAAGCCAATACTCATCAATCCAACTCCAATCAAGCAACCAAATCCAAAGTAGCGGGTGATTGCAAGAAACCTTGTACTATTTCTTGTCCATGTTGCATGCTGATTAGTTTCTTGGCTATAACTTTTGCATTTGAATTCCAATTGACTCCAAACTCATAGACAAGGTACTTATAACTATTATACACCTTGTCTAATTTTTTTGGAGATTAAAAAATAATGTACTATTTAATAATAGCTCTCAATATTATGTCACACTTGCCAATTTTGGGGGATTTTGTACTATTTAGTATCCAAAAAAACGACCTTGGAGTTGAAATTTGGAGGAGATGGTCTTCTAATAGACTTATAGCTACGAACCAAAGCATTTCTAAAAATACTTAATTTTATGTGGTGTAGAAGTCCACAAATTGAGCTTCATTTAACTTGCATTTTGAAACATATAAAACATACTTTTGGTGATTTCTTTGGTGAATGACCATCTCTATAGAGTTGTTAGAAATGACCAATTTTTGTTTTATTTTAAAATTGTATATCTTATTTTTAACTAATTTAAATATCAAAATATATATTTCTTGAGTTTTGGCACTTTTCTAGTTCTCCTACTTAGAGAATTTTCCTATGCTTTCCCTTTGGTGGTTGTCTTTATCGTAAAGGTGTATACATTAGCCATATTTTTAAAAAAAATTTAAATTTATTTTTCTAATTTTAAAGTACTTCAAAAAAAATCATGAGTATTGTTGCAAAATTCAACAAATAGTACAGGTGTTTCTTGCAATCACCCTAGCATAAATGAACCCTGCCTTGTGAACTCCCATTGATTGTTCACCTACTTACTCATTTGCAAATGACCTAATGTATACCTACCTTCAATACAACCTCCCTTGTGAACGTTCATCTCATAATTTGGTTTTCATCCCCAAAAATCAAATTATGCATTGCAATATCAACTTTCAAATGTATATCATCCAAATTATACACTTCTTAATACACTCTCCAATGTCCAATAAATTCTCAGAAAGAGCCTTTATTGATATCAACCCAATCAACCATTAGAAGAGATTTGAGGCCTCCAAGAGCCCGCGAGTTATCCTGCGTTCCCAGGCTGCTGGAACGCAGGAAAGTTGCTGGCTGATGTGGTCAAGATAGTGCCACGTCATTTTTGAAAATAAAAAAATAATTTTTTTTTGGCTTGAAATGATATTGGAAGAGAATTCTTATTTTTTATTTTTTATTTCATTTTATTTTTAAAGTCTGATAGTCCGTATCGGATTAAAGGTCTGGCTAGATTAGAGAATGGGCCTAAAATGGCCCTCCAATGCCCTCAAATCTCTTCTAATGTAAGTGCTTGATTATTTGATAAGATCAACTTTCAAGCTTCTTTTTTCTTTAATCCTGGTTAAAGGGATCACACCATCACTTTCCTATTGTTAATGCTTTATTTCTATTGGCTTCATTATACTAGATCTACAAATAGATTGCCCAAGGTTTTGTAGTCATTAGAATATTTTTTGGCAAGCATCCTCCAAAAATCAAATCGGGGAGTTCATGAAGTTATAACTTCACAATTTGAAAAATTATAACACAAAATTGAGAGTGAGAAGTCAAAGGAAAGAATAATGGAAACGTTGCACATTCAATGGATTGAGGGAAAAGAGGTGGAATTATGTATTGAATTGCTTGATGTACCTCATAGCGTGCACTTGGAAATCATGGCCCAAACTACCAAGTCATTGCCAAGTCAATAACTAATATGAATAATACCAAATATTCCATACCCAAAGCAAGAATTTTTGGCTGTGAAAAAACACTCCTATTCTTCTTCCATTATTATGGCCACCATTTTGTAAGTTTGAAGATCATTTATGAAAAATTTCCCCCTATTATAGATGTCATTGTGTCTTGTGTCAATATTGACAACCAGTTTGCTTTATAGAAGTCAAAATGGATGAATTTTAGTGATTTCCATCACTTAAAGCAATTTCCATTTGTCTAAAGTACGTTTTTGGTCATCCACAACTTTCTAGAATCAATCCTAGAAGGATAATGCAAGACACTAAGTGTCTAATGAATGACAGAGAATCCTTCTATGTAGGATAAAAGTGCAAATGTTCATCTTTAGAATTTTGTGTGGAAAGGGAAGATCTTGTATAGTATTTTGACGGCCAATGAATCTTCTTCCATTTTCTTAAACAAATGATTCAGACGGTATTCAGAAGGCTAATTTCTATGGTGACCATCCTCTCCTTTTGGGGTTAATGTATGATGGTTCTACTAAATTAAAATACCCAAAGTTATTTCTCTCTCTTGACTTTTCAATGTCCACTTGCCTCACAATCAAGACCCCTTGGGTTTAGAACGTGGAAGGACTTTGAATGAACACTTGCAAGACCCTGAAAAGACACGGCCCGGGTCCTCAGGGTTTAATATATTTAGAAGGCAATGAGATGTTGGGAGCTTAACTACGAATACAGACAATACATACACCTCGTCGTATAAGCGCCCAAAGATACCGCGGCCACCAGTGAACTGCGAAGGCATCTATGCCCGAACCGAACCTTCGTCGACCTTCAGGCGAAGCTGGTAGCGAAGGAGAGCTTCAATGTGGTGGCAGATGCACATTTAAGCGTTGGATCGGACTTGAGCTCGAGCAGTCGGTAGCCTCGCTTTCTTTCTTTCAATTGATTCCCGAACGCGTTGTGAGATTTTTGCAGTCAGAAATTGACACTCAACAGGCTAAATTGGCCGTTCTTTGGTTATAGTTTCGTAGCGGTTTGGAGGCCTCATCGCTCTGTGTTGGAGGTGGAGGCCTGGTGTTCTTGAGGAAGCGCTTAAGTTACTGGGAGCAACGAAATTTTTTCAAACTGGAGACAGAGACACAGAGAGACCATGTTTCGGAGATTAGGAAGCATTTGATCACAGTCGGTTCTTGTGCGTGGCGTTTTCTGGTTGCCGGAGGGTTGTGGACGTCGTGGCCTGAGTACTGAACTAGCTTTGATGGCATAACTCGAGCGAGAATTTCTGGTTGTTCAGCGGCGCTTGTAAAGTTGTAAGTCACTCTACTCTGTGCTGCTAGGTTTTGATAACCCTGCTTTGAGGATTGAAAGAAAGTCTGATGTCGTGTTTGAGCTTGTAGCCGTGTGCTGCGGGTTACGCTGCTGTGGTTTTCGATCGTGGTGAAGCAGTTGGAGTTTGGAAATTTGGCGGTTGAATGGTCCACATTCTTTCATTTACTGTTTCGAAATTAGCCTTATAGATTGGTCGTCCGAATTTTTAATGTACCCGATAACTGGCACTCTGAGGTCACGCCAAGGCAGGATGAGAGCGTCTTTCAGTGTGTGCAGTACCGTTAACCTTGAGCGCAATGATTCTGGTACACCGAGTATAAGTTTTTTCTTGTAAGGCTGCTGCATGACGAAGAATGAGATTCTTCTGCGAAATATGTACCGGTACACTCTGTGGTGCTAGGTTTTGATGGCTATTCTTGAAAATTGAAGAAAAATGTGATGGCTTGCACGCATGTGTTGCGGTCGTCCCTGTTGTGGTTAATGATCCGTTGGAGAGTGGAAATTGAGGTTGGAAAGCCCGCATTCTTGTTCATACGGTTTCGGAATTAGTTTTTTTGATCGTTCGTCCGAGTTTTAAGAGTTTTAAGTGATGCCTAGCACTGTGAGGTCACGGAAGAGCGCTTGTGCAGTACCAGTGGCCGCGTGCGCGGTTTCGTGGCAACACTGGAATGCCTGGATATAAATTCTCCTGTGTAAGGCCACTGTTTATTGTTGGCATTCAGTGCGCAATTTTGAGCGATTCTCGATTTTGTCGGATGACCCGTGGTATCGGTTTTCCAAGGTTCCTTGTGGCTTGATTCAGTCCGTGGCAAGGGTATGTATGTACCGTCGTCTACTTGCAACAATTCATCCCACTAGACTAAGCTAGCCGTATCCGTTGTCAGGTTGCTTTACTATGTTAGAACGAATATGTTGGACGCCACTATAGCTGGAACAACGCCTAAACGCTTGGGTATTATAGCTCAGCCTTGGTTGTGGTGGTGAGGTCTTTTGATTGCGTAGACGATTGGTTGCTTGTGCAAGAGCGGTCTTCTTTGCTGAGTCCCTAGCTCGGTTCCTTATCGTCTATTAGACTCACACGATCCTGATGGTGACATCATCAACCTTGCCTGCTTGGGCGCGAGCGACGTGTAGTACGTTTGCTATTCAGTTTGTTCCGTGGTTGAGTGGTTGATAGGCGTCGATCTTCTTTGAATTTCGAATCCTGCTCCCGTGGTGTGATAACATTCTCGAGTTCGCATTTTTCAGGAAGTCACATGAGAGATTGCACGTGGATCCTACTACACGGTTTTAAGACCCGGGCGAAACCATTTTCTTGATAGGGTGCTGGCCTCGTGTGCGAGAGGAGGAGTTGGGGCGACATTGAGATTTCAAGCATTGCTGAGACCTCTTGGCGGGTTCAGGTGCTGCGAGCATGAGTTTGCAGTATCGGGCGGATTTGGGGACCATTGGGCTGACGCCTGGATACCCACCGGGTAAAGACAGGGAGTACTTGACGGACACCGCAAACAGCCAGCAGCCGCCAAGTTATTACGGCACACAGAATTCCTATGCGGGCGGCGAGAGGCAGAATGGCGCGTATGGCATGAAGATCAAGAACCAGAGTTCGCCCATATCTCCGCTGTCTCCGCCAGACTCGTCTCAGGCGGTTTCAGAGAATGGTCCAAGGAGGTCGGGAGGTTGGAGCTCGACGTCGTATCAAAGCGAATCCTCGTCGCACAGCGACGCTTCTCTAGAGGGGCAATCGAATCAGGAAGAGACAAATTACTACGGACGACAGTACCGTCACAACGATCAAGCGAAGGCATCGGTGGGATATCAGAACAGCCCGTCGTCCGTTTTAAGGCCCATGCCACGTCCTGGCGGGAATGGTCAGGGCCACCAAATGTCGAATCAGCTGCAGCAGCAACAGGGGTTACGGCATGTTCCGGATGAGCTGTATGCGCAAGCTCAGAGCAATTATGCAAGGAAGAACCCGGAGATGGCGAATGTGCTGCAGTATCTGGAGAGCGCGCTGTTGGACGATGATGATGATGATGCGGGCGGTGAGCTGTCGGGATCCCTGGGCGAGGGGCACGATCCGTTGTCAGAGGCGAGCTGGGCCGATACGCTAGAGGAGCTGTTGGCTGCGGAGAACGGCAGCCCGACCGTGGAGCGCTCCACCGTAACGTCAGCGACGACCCAATCGGAGCAGGGGGAGCAGTACCGCCGAGGGAACTCGGCAGGGTATGTCGGAACCATGACAGGCAGGGTAAGGCGGCGGCCCTTGGGTTGCGTGTGACATCCAGCTGCTGAGAGATCTGTGGTTTTGATAAATGTTCGTGAGTGTTTGGTAGGCAGGTTGGTAGAGGCGTTGGGGCTCAGGTTACTACTGCATTGTGCCGAGGTTTGCGTGATGGTAGCGCAGAGCTCGCTGTCGATACACACTGAAAAGAAGGTGTTTGAGGGAGATGAGGTGGTGGTTCGGGGCAGTGGACATGGTTGGAGTGATAGGGTTTGCTTTGTTGATGCAGGTGGAGGAGCCAGCACCGGAAACACGTAGCCGACCGGAACAGTTGCTGGTGGCGTGTGCGGAGGCTGTATCAAACAATGACATGCCGTTGGCGAACGTGTTGATAGCTCAACTGAATCAGGTGGTGTCCATATACGGCGACCCGATGCAGCGGTTGGCGGCTTACATGGTGGAAGGGCTGGTGGCTCGCGTGGCCGCATCCGGGAACAGCCTGTACAAGGCGTTGAGGTGCAAGGAACCCGTGACTCGGGACCTGCTGTCGGCGATGCAGATCCTGTACGAAGTGTGCCCATACTTCAAGTTCGGGTATATGGCAGCGAACGGAGCCATCGCGGAAGCGTTTCAGAACGAAGGCCGAGTGCACATTATCGACTTCGAGGTAGCCCAAGGCACGCAGTGGACCACTTTGATCCAGGCGCTGGCCGCCCGACCCGGAGGTCCACCACACCTGCGGATCACGGGCGTGGACAACCCGATGCCAGGGTCCAATCCGAGCGTGGGCGTGGAAATGGTGGGGAAACGGCTGGGAAAGCTGGCCGAAGCGGTGGGAGTGCCGTTCGTTTTCCATGCGGTGGCAAAGAAGGCGTCGGAAGTAGAGGCCTGGATGCTGGAGCGGCAGGCAGGCGAGGCGCTGGCAGTGAACTTTGCACTGAATCTGCACCACATGCCGGACGAGAGCGTGTGCACGAGCAATCCGCGGGACCGGATGCTGCACATGATGAGGAGCCTGAGCCCGAAGGTTGTGACTCTGGTGGAGCAAGAATCCAACACGAACACGGCGCCGTTCTTTCCACGGTTTCTGGAGACCTTGAGTTACTACACGGCCGTGTTCGAGTCTCTGGACATCACGTTGGCGCGGGAGAGCAAGGAGCGCGTGAATGTGGAGCAGCAATGTTTGGCTCGTGACATCGTGAATGTGATCGCGTGCGAGGGCGCGGAGAGAGTGGAGAGGCACGAGATGACGGGCAAGTGGCGGGCACGCATGACGATGGCGGGTTTTCGGTCGTATCCTCTGAGTCAGACCGTGAACAACACAATAAAGACGTTACTGGAGTCGTATAGCGACAAGTACAGACTAAAGGAGGAAGGCGGAGCACTGTTCCTGGGGTGGCAGAATCGGGCTCTGATTGTTTCGTCTGCATGGCACTAGACGCGATCCGTGGCCATTGCGGAGTGTATATAGACGTGTTTCCAGCCGGTGCTGTTGGATATATTGTGAGTACCTGACTGATGTAGTAAGGGTGCATTTGCGCCAGAAATATATATCTGCTGAGGAATTTCTGGTCTGTGACTGTGGCTTGGAAACGAGCTGGAAAGCTGCATGTGTGGGCTTTTGGGGGTGTCGCGTGGTGTGGTCAGGTGGTGGTGGTTGAGTGGATGTATAGTAGAATCGACAGGCAGCGTTTTAGCGATGGAGGTTAAGTCTGATTTTTTTTGGAGGCGATGTCAATGACCTGTCAGGGTTGGGTTGTTTGAGTGGATGCATCGTTGGATGTACAGGTAGCTTATTAGCGATGGAGGTTGACTTTGTGGGGGTTTCGTGCAGACGATGTGAGTGGCATTTCAGGGTTGGGATGGATCAGCGGTTGTAGTTTCAGTGGCCGGTGATAGAAATAGTTTGGCCGACTGATCCAGTTCTTGGTGGTGAGTGCATTCTTCACCATTTTGTTTTATTTCCAAGACTTGACAACGACAGAATATTTTGCTTGAATATTGCCTGTACAGTGAGAAACTTCCTGCCGCACTGAATAATAGTATGAAATAATGGTATGAAAACGTATTTGACGACGTTTCAATGCACGGATGTAACAAACACCAATGCTCGAAAGGTACCGCGGCTGCGTACACTAGACTGTTGTGGAGTTGCAGTGGTACAGGCGTCAAGAACAGGGTCCTCGTTCGGGGTCATACTCTCGCTCGCTTAAGACTTTTGACTGCTGACTATTGATTCGATTTTAGTTTTAACAGTTTTTTCCCCAGAATGACCGTCTCATCAACAGCAAAAGTGGTACCGATATCGTTCAGTGGACTATCTTTGGATCCCAGACCATTCTCATGAAAATCGTAGTTTTCACTACCTGTATGAACACTGCTAGTCTTCACATTTGACCACCTATGAAATATTTATCAATTTTTCAAAAGCCAGTTGACCAAAGTACATGTGGAATATTCTCTACTTTGCTCATCTTTTACTAGTAATAAAAATGACAATAAGCCTGAGTACGTGCAACGTGTACAGGATCGATACTCAATAGACAAAGGGCTTTCCTACCTCATTGTTATACATCAATGTGTAACTTACCCATTATGTAAGATTTTAAGATTTTAGGGTCCATGGCCATTTGGATGTCCCCACCTTTACCATCGACAGCAATTCCCGGCAAACTGTAATCACACGCCGCAACAGCAACTAGACGTACTCGTCTTCTAGAGCAATCTGCTAAGAATATAAGATAGCTGACGACTCCCTTAACGCTTACTGTGGAGTTGGCGACGTAGGAAAAGTAAAGTAAAGGTAGCATTTTTTTAGGTACCAATTTTTAGAACTCGGTCTGAACTAAGAGGAAAACTTGGAGCTTTGACATGCCAGTGGAGCAGCTTCTGAGTATATTAACTTGAGCGCAGTTCCATTCAAAGTGGTTTCTGCAATTGAGAGTACAGCGTTGATCTGTAACTGGAACAATTCCAGATTTCTACAATCTTAGCTCGTAGCAATCTCTTTATTTCACAGAGTATCATGAATCAGCAAGAACTCTAGTCCACCTAGTCAGACATGCCCCTAATTTCTTCCAGCAAGCTGACAAAAAACTGTACCGTCTTAATTCAGAGACGCCAATTTTCACGCGGGTTGACAATGGCTTGTTGATAGTCAACTTGTATTCTAGCGTCGCAGCTTCAATTTGAATACTTCCGAGCGTCAGAAAGCTGCTGCAAGAAGTCATAATGCTGCGATGAACGTGACTAATCAATGGCTGCTGGGCAGGAGCTAGTAGAATCCTGCAATGAAAGATTTCCACCCTGTAATTCCAGGCACCATTTCCCACGGATGTAAATAAAATCTTTCTCAAGCTTCTGGAAAAATGGCACTTGAGAGGGACGGAAAACCCTAAACCCCAGCGAGTTGCGACTTTGCCATTCCAAGGAAGCATGATCAGCGTTGGAAGTGGAGCTTCGTGGGTTGGCACTGATCGCTAGGCAAGGGGTAGTGACAATAACGCTCGTCTTTGATGCACAGGAAGAGGCGCTCGTAAGCCGACCCCATCTTGGTCGCAGTGAAGAGAGACGCCGCGTACTCTTTACAGGCCGCCCCTTTCTTGCGCAGCACCTCTTTGCCGTCACTGACAACCGTCTCAAGAGCACCCACGAGCGCTTCGACATTCGGGGAGAATGTGTACCCCAAGGATTCATCAACAATGACACTTCTCGTGATGCTGGAGAATCTTGTGGCGAGCAGCGGCTTCGCACATTGCATTGCCTCCAGAAGCGTCAGGTCCAACCCCTGCGACCGCAACGTCGGGTTCACGAAAACGTCGAGCGCGTTGTAGAATTCAGCAAGCTCAGCAGGCGGTAGGGCGCCGATCATAATCGCGTTCGGCGCGAGCTCCGTGTAGCGATCGCCCCATGGACCTGCACCGGCCACGAGGAGGAAGACGTCTTTACGCATCTTGAGAATCTTGGAGAACGCCTCGAAGAGCAACGGGTGGCCCTTGTCTTCGACAAGACGACCCGCGGCCCCGAGCACCAGGCTCGCGTTCGCGGGCACGCCATGCTTCGCCCGAAACGCAGCGCCCATCGCGGCGTCGGGGCGAAACTTCGTATCGTCCACGCCGTTGAAAATCACGTTCACATTCTCCACGGGAAGCTCGTAAACCGTGCGCAGAACGTCTCCGACGTAGTCGCTAATGGCGACATGGTGACGATACTCTTGGAAGAAGCGAATCTCGTCGGAGACGCCCGTCAGTCGCCCGGTCATTCTCTGCAGCCGCTCCGGCGTCCGCGCTTCTCCTGCTTCGCGAAAAACAAGATCCGCCACAATGTCGGTGTGGACAACCTCGAATGCAATCCCATGCCAAGTCGCCACCACGTTCTCAATTCCGCGCGCACGGCGGTGCATGAGCGCCACACTCTCCGTGTGCACAATGTCAAACGGAATCGTCGCATTGAGCATCAGAAAAGCTTTGAACGCCGTCTCGTGGTCATACTTCCAGGCGGCATTCCCCTTCACGAAGTGGATATGGAGATTGCCGTCCATCACTTCCCCGACTCTTCGATCCGGCCCGACATCCACCGTGACGACGTGCACCTCGTGACCGCGCTCCGCCAACACTTGATGCAGCGTCATCGCGTGACGTTCTAGTCCGCCGGGCGTGCCTCCGATCGGCCATGTCTTCACAAAGAGCGCCATCTTCAGCTTTGCCGGCGGCGGGCCGAAACACAACCGGTTCCACGCAAATTCAATCTTCCGCAAATCCCCGGACCACGCCACATCGTCTCCCTGTCCACAACCAACGGAGAGCTTCCCAGCGGTCGCTAACGCGTCGGTCAAGCCTTCCAGCGTCCCCGGCACCAGCATCAACGCCAATGTCTGGCAAAGCAACGCCCCGGACACGACCGTCGCCCAAACACACATCCACGACACAATCCTCATCTTCCCCGAGCTCGCTTGCGCTGCCATCTTGCCACCATAAAGCTTCGCCATTACACCAAAACCGAATCCTTCTTTCGAGACAAGCTCACATAACGATCACAGACTCGTTCTTACGACATCCACATGAACAACGGCGTCCAAGTGTCACAAACTCGTGCTCGTACACGAGTTCACCCCTTGATCTCTCATTGCAGAAACTTGACAAAACAGGGGATTCATGATTCAGATTTGTGTCGTCAAATTTACGACAAGCACGACTTTCCAAGTTCGACATGTCCTGTTGCTAGTGCGTGAAAATCTAGCACCCAATTACTTTGCAATTGAACAGGTTCACGTTGAATCGAAAAAGAACGCCCAAAAAACAAAACCCAGAGATTGCGGGACAATGATAGTAACAACCCCGAAGAACTTGCACAAATGCACTAGGGCAAGCTTGGGATTCACATTTCCCCTTGACAAGTGTAAAAGATGCAGCACTGAAGGCGGTGACTGATCCGTCTTCGGAGGTCAACGATGGAAATTCTTGTCGATTACTGTAGGGTTAGGTTTCCGAATGCATGAAGGCATGTGCAAAAGCAGACACCATAGCCGCGACTCTGAGCTGTAACTTGGAGATCTAGAAAGCTAGGAATTGGGAAAAGATGACAACAAGGGTAAGTGACAACTTCGTTGGAGGAGTGAGATCACTGAAGGTGGGTTCTGGAATCTGGATTCTAATTGTAAGTTATATCGATCTATTTCGACGTCTACAGTAATTCTTCACGGGTTCTTAACTTACTTTCCAGCTCAGAATGACTGTAGGGACTCGGCTACAGCAGTGCGCTACCATTTCGTTTTCTGATACTCACCACTTGGCTACTAACAGCAGTGGAAATGGTATTTCTGCTGTGAGAGGGCTCTTTTTGGACTGCACGAGGGGCTTGAGATCAACAACTGACGGTTGGTTGAAGATTTGACGGTTCATTTTTTCTAAAAATGTCAATCCGAAATCAGACAACCATAAAACCATCCATCTATATCCATACCCTTTAGGTTGTTTTGTTTTGTTTTGTTTTGTTTGTTTGGTAGGTACATTGAGATCTCCAAAACTGTGCGACTCACGGTCACGTGCTTGGTACCATTGGAAAGCCTTTGGCAAGGATGGGTGCACCGACTTTGTTTCTTGGCGTTGGGACCTACTGTGTGAAAGTTATTGAATTTCAAAGTTTTTATGAGTTTAAAAATTAGTAAAAATTCCTTTTACTTTTATTTTGACTATGGCAACGGCATAGGGTACACTAGTGTTAATTGAAAAACAATCTTTGTAGAAGTTCATACCAACTTCATTTGAGCAAAGTAAATTATACTTTTCAAAACATTAACAACTAAGAAAATGTTAGCAATGAAGTTATGTTTTATGATTTGAAGGCTCCTATCAAATCACTTTTACACCATAGGTTGGAACGCCGCGAAACCAAGCCCGTGCACCCCTCCTTGCCAAGGGCTTTCCAACGGTACCAAGCACGCGGTTGGGGGACGCACGGTCCATGATATCTCAATGTAACAAACAAACAAACAAACAAACAAACAAACAAACAAACAAATAAAACAAAACAAAACAAAACAACCTGTCTTAAGGTATTGACATTTTAGTAACAACAAAAATGTACTTTGAGGAGCTTGAATATTGAGGAATTGCAAAGAATAATAGTATAAGGTTTGAGAAAACTTGAGTTGCACCAACTGTGAAGTAAACTAAGCAGGTTTGGCATCTCTCATTCTTCCACAAGTCCTTTGCTGCACCTCCATGGCACCATCTTGTTCCTCAATTGTAAATGCATAAACATTAGAGATTTGTCGTGATGGGAGTAATCCGGTGTGCGATAGTAACCCATTGCTACACACTTACAAATCATTTCGTGTTTTTTATGGTACTTCTGAACTTTTTTCTTAATCCCTAAACTCCCATTGTCCCCTTGAGGGACAAAATGAATTTTGAATAGGCTCCTATGGTTTCAATTTGTGTGGTGATTTTTGGAAACTTTTTGTGAAGATGGGAAGTTACATTAACTTTTATAAACTATAGTTTTTATTTCAATTGGTGCCTAGATGCAAAAATTATGCTACCCCAAGCCTAGAAAGGAGTTTCTTGGGTAGCATAAAAAAATCAAAGGAAGTCAAAACTAAAATTTTAAAATTTTATTTCTCATAAAAAGTGTTTTTGTCTATATGGAGAGATTTGATTCAATCTATTTGAATTAGTGAGGAGAAAGTTATGGACAATCTTGTTTGGGGGCATTTTAAACATTTTTTTGAAAAATAACTTGTAGGATTCATTTTTGGATGCAGTTTTTATAATTTTTCAAAACAAATTGCACGGGTTTTAGTTAGCTTGCTAGAACAATCTCACCATTGGAATTAGTGATTTCAATTCCATCTTAGAACTATTAACACTTTAATTTTTCCTTCAATCTTGAACCTACTTCTACTTAGCAATTTTTGAATGAGTGAAAATTAATTGTGTTTGATTGGACATTTTTCATAGACTCTCAACCGAGCTCTCAACTCAATTTTTCAGCATAAAAAAATCAAAAATTCAAAATATGTAGTATAAAAGCTTTAAGCTATGAAGATTTGAAGTGTTAAAAATCTATTCAAACAAGGTCAAAATTCCCGATGATTTCTTCATTTCAAATGCATATATCTTACAATTCACCTTGTCAAAGTTTTGAAATTTCTTCCACACCTTTTTATACTATTCTAGTGCAAGATCTTACAATTAGATATTCAAAAGAAACAATTTCTAAACTTTTTTGCACTTTGCAATAGAAATGGTAGTTTTGAGTGGTATTTGATGAAAAAATTACCTTGGGAGTTTAGCAGGGTTAAAAAGCCCCCCAATTTATGATTTGGTTAACAATTGGGGTGCTTATACGGGGTAGACCCCGAGCTTCTGAAATAATCTGAATGATGATGGAACTCCGTGCAGCCAAAGCTAAGAAGATTGTAAATAGCTGATGATGGAATAACTTTCTTGACGGTCATGCAGAGTTGCTGGAATTTGAAAACTGATAATTTGTACTTCATTGCTCTGTTTTTTTTTTTGTTTGTTTGTTTTTCATTGCTCTGTTTTTTTGGTTTTTTTCCATTGCTCTGTCGATGTTTGTCCTTTCATCAATTCACATGTAAGGTTCACCAGCCCATAACCATCAGCTTTCCAATTCCGTCAATAGTCCAATTCAATTTCGTCACCCACGTTGGTCAGTTTTTTTTGTTTTGTTTTTGGAGTAGAGTTGAAGTGGCGACAAACAAAAAAATGATGTTGCCCAAACATTTAGTATTCAATTGTATTTTGGATAGAACTTTTTTTTTCATCCATGTATTTGGATGAATTTCATTTAAAGTTGGCAACTTCATCCAATTATTTCAAAAATTGGAACAACTTAGGCGATTTATGGTCTTTTTTCTTTGATTTTTTCCTATAGCCTTGGTGCTAGGCAAAAAAATTTGGTGCAATTTTGCTCCATTCGCCGGAAAAAAACACACTAACGTTGGTCATAATTCCACCTCACTTTGGGCTTAATTCCATCCAAAAAACATCTAAATTTGTTCTTTTTATGACAAAAGTAGAGAATCTTATGACAAAATTAGAATTGTTATGACAACAAGGGGTAACGTGTCATTCCATTAAATGTGAATACTTTAGTACTTGGCTTGACGGTTATGGGTTGTTTAGGAGACGTTTATGACTCTAGTCTATGGTCGGATCTGTAATTTCATAGCTGAACATTTCAAAAATTTATAGAAATTACAATTTTGATTAGAATATTATAATTCCACTTGGATTTGATTTGTGAAACATGCACACATGTCTAAAAAATATGTGCGCCTCTTGGAATTGGCCCCAATATATGCAGATTGCAAATCATGGTGGTAATAGGATGGTGTACCTTAACTGAAGTTAAGTCAAAATTGGACCCATGCGCACTGAAAATCTTGAACAGTGGTTAATCTAAGAAGGACGCCATAGGCACTAACTTGAGTGTCTGATGGATGACCTCATTTGAGACTTTACAATGGAAAAAAAGGTTTTTTTATCCACTAGATTTTTGGAAGGTTGTTTGAGAGTACAATTTCAATGAATGGTATTGCAAATTCCCTCATTATAGTATTATTGACTTTCTAAAAAAGATGATGCATAATCTAAGAATCACCCTTATAATGTATTTTGGCTATTTCTTGCTATTTACTCTTGATGTGAATTTGATCCACAAAATTGATATTTTTGAATTTGAGTCCAACTAATGAATGAAGTTTATCAAGTGCAGTTTCTACTCCAATTAGAATTTTTGGAAATTTCAATATATTATAGAAATATGAATATTGAATCTATAACCATGGTTTGTTGATTTTCTAATTTTAGATTGATATGGTAATTTTGGTTTACACTATGATGTTCTACACTATAATAAAGATCTATAGGAAAAATTTCAAAAATTTCAAGTATATTTTGTATTTTATATGAATTTTATTCATTTTTTTGCAAAAAAATATTCACAAATAATTTCAAATTTTTCCAACAATTTCAAATTTTATGACTTGTAGTAGACATATGATTTCATCTAGAATATTTAGACAATGGAATTTGAAAACTTTTTCTAAGGACAATAGCTTCACCGTCTAAGAGGTAATAAGTTTAATTTTTTTATTCATATCTTGTTGCAAAATGGTAGCAAACAAAGTGATAGACAGTGAGGCTTGAAATCAATGACCATGGGCCCATCCTTCTAGGTTAATTGAAGTGGGTTGCATGACTCTTTTGAGTGGTAGTTTTCCACACTTTCCACACTTTCCACACTTTCCACCAAAACCATCATCTATGAATATCCCTTGCATACGGATTTTAATTGTGGGAATTTTGTAACCAAAAATATTAGAATATTTTGCAAAAAATTCTCCTATTATGAATCACTAAGTTTGTATCTCTTGAAACATTGTGACAAATTGTCACATTTAGTGAAAACCACATATAAATTATAGAAAGGATACACGTGTCAATTTTCCATTGAATGTAAACTTTTGAGTCCCAAAACTCTAAAGGGGTACAAGTGTAAATGAACTTGGAAATTTCTACTCAAAGAAATACAGATTAAGTGTCAGAAAAAGCCATAGTCGTTATAAACTCAACGTGCAGTTTTATTCAAACAGAGCTTAATTATTGGCCTAGTGCAACTAAGATCTTGAAGAACCCTAAAATCTTTGCAACTTCTCTAATTTTGTAGACAAACATGCGAGAACCTTAAACTTTAATCTTTTGAACAACCTCATCTTCAATCTCATTGTCTCCTTCTCCTTTTCTGTCGCCTTTCTCAAATTTGGTTTGCAGTGGTGAGGCTTTACTGGTGTCACATTGCATTTTATGCCCTCCTTTGTAAAGAAGAATATATATGTTGCACATGAAATGAGTGATCAATGTCTCAACCATATTTTTTATCACAAGAATTTAACCCCTAAAGTCCCATTGTCCCTATGAGGGACAAACTGGATTTTGGGCAGGTTCCTATGAGTTCAATTTTTAATGAAACTTTCTGAAACTTTCCCATAAGATAGAAAAACTTATTAGCTTTTGGGGAATGTAATTTTTATTTCAATCGGTACTCGGGAGCAAAAGTTATGCCCAAATAAGCTCAAAATAGGGGAGAAGGGGCAGCAAAAAATTTTTGCAAGAAATTTAATTTAATTTTTTTAATTTTTTTTTCCTTATAGATTATATTTTTGCCTATTTGTGAAGCTTTGATTCATTTCATTTAGATTTTTTATGAGAAAGTTATGGACAATCTTGTTTTTCGGGCAATTAGAGCATCTTCTTGAAAAAAACTTTTTCTTTTACTTTGAATGCTCATATCTTTCAATCCGTACGGTCAAACATCACAAAAATTTTACTACATGATCTGTAAAAAGTGTAGTACAAGATCCTATGGTTAGTTTCTAAAAAAAATATTAATTCTGATCTTTAGACAAACGCAACAAAAGTAGCAGTTTTGAGTGATTTTTGACAGAAAAATGGCCTTGGGACTTTAGGGGTTAAAAGGAAATTTGTACCATAAGAATACAAGAATTCAAAAGGATGTTTACACAAACTAGCAATAGTATATACAAAGACAAACAATCTCTTCATTCACAAATTCCAACAATTTAGTCCTAAATCCTAGTCCCTAAACAAAAGAATTTTCAATTTCCCATCCAAATAACTTCTTGATCACTACTTCTAACAATTAAACTAGAATGGTGGGTGAAAAAGGCCCTGGTAATTAGAGATAACATAATCAATTGTTGCTTCAAAATTTCAAACGGAAGGCTTCCTACTCAATTCTCAATCAAATGTAATGGATAATATCAAGTTGGAAAGCTACTGAAAATGTACTTCTAATTCGCTAAAATACACCACCTAATTCAAAGCATTAAGATCGTAGGAAGGAATCACAGGTGCATGGTACATACACAAACAACCTACATAGAGAGCCAACAACCAATTTGAATTTTTCAAGTTTCTAGGCCAAATTTATGCAAGTGGTAGCATTTATCCATGCTCACTTGGAAGGAATTCAAGAATATATACTTTCAAGAAGCTTTGCATTAGCTTACATTAAGTCTTCTATGTTTTGATTCTCAATCTTTGAATTACAGTGACTAGTTGAAGTCTTTTGGCTAAGATTTCAAATAAAACCAATAAGGCATTTGCACTACTGTTCTGGTTTAAAATGTTTATTCAAGCCAATAATAGTTTACACTAAAAAAACAAGAAAATTTCCTATTTTCCATCCAACCACCTCCTAGTTCACAACTACTAACAATTAAATCCTGAATAGTGCATCTAAACTTTAAATTTTCACTAAACCATTAAATAGACTCCTCAATCATAGCTTTTGATAATGAAACTCTAAAACCTAAATCCATAACTCTAAACCCTAAATCCTAAACAATATCACGAGCAATTATAGAAATAAAAATGGGGATAAAACCCGACTTGATTAAATCAAGACACCGAGCAGCAAGTGCAAATTTGGAGTAAGTTGTTTCAGCTCCTTGATAATACAGTTGCAATTCATTCTAGCCGAAACTCTAATACTGCCAATCTATAGCCAGAATATTGAACCTTCCAAAAGACAATGCTCACTACCCCCCCCCCCCCCCCCCCCCCCCCCCCGAAGTTTTATGTGACGTTTTTATGATTTTAAAGAATGGATTTTAGTAGACGTCCAATAAAACAACTTCTTACATTGAAGGTTATTATTGACATAAAAACACAAGTTGTTTTATTGGACGTCCACTAAAATCCGTTCCCTAAAATCATGAAAATGTCACATAAAACACGGAGTTCTTATAATGGCTTAACCCTAAGCATCTAAGTAGTCTGGATGGTTTCTCAAGATGGTGCAGGAAATCAACGGCCACTAATTTTTGAAGATCAATGGCAGTTAAGGGGTGTTCACATTTTTCGCTGTACAAATTGATGGCGGGTGTGTGAAGGTCGGCGACATTTTTCTTTTTGAAGATCAATAGCAGGGGAAGAGGGGGCGCAGGGGGAGGGGAATTCTAAAAAAAAATAATGGACGGTGGTTTTTTTTCCAGCAGAGGCAGGCACAGAGATGCTGAATCTTTTGGCCTCATTGTCATTGTGGAAGGATGTAATTCTGAAGAATCACCTGGTCAAATTTCACAATATGATGGTATTGTCGTGTTTGGATATATTATTGACATTTTTGATATTAAAATATTGACAATATGTCTTAATTCTATTTTTATCAAATGCATTTGTCAATGTTTGTCATATATTTTTTCATTATTTGATAATACACTACCTACATATACTTAATACATTCGTGAATTATTGGATTTCAATTAAAAGTAAATATTCAAAATAATTCAAAATTTTAGTATCACTATGTTGTCATATCATATTAACCCCTAAAGGACCATTGTCCCTTCGGGGGACAAATGGGATTTTGGGCAGGTACCTATGGGCTGAATTTTTGTTGTAATTTTTTGAAATTTTTTTTGGAGATAGGAAAACTGATAATCTTTGTGAAAATATAATTTTTTTTTCAATCGGTGCCCGGGAAAAAAAGTTATGCCCAAATAAGCTCAAAACAGGGGAGAGCGGGTAGCAAAAAAATTTTGCAAAAAAGTTGTTATTTTCTTAAATTTTTTTTTCCTTATAGATTATATTTTTGTCTATTTGAGAAGATTTGATTCATTTCATTTGGATTTTTTATGAGAAAGTTATGGACAATCTTGTTTTTTGGGCAATTAGAGCATCTTCTTGAAAAAAATAACTTGTAGGATTCATTTTGGAATGCAATTTTGCAATTTTTCAAAAAAGAAAAGTTCCACATGGTTTAGTTTTTTTGCTAAAACAATCTCACCATTGGGATTAGTGCATTTTAATCCCATCTAAAAGATATTAATATTTTAGATTTTCCTTCTATCTTGTACCTACTTCTACTTAACAATTTTTTTAAGAATGAAAAATAATTTTTTTTGAATTCATTTTTTTTCCCTAGACTCTCAACTCAGTTCTCTACTAGAAAGATTTAAAGCTCAAAACTCTGTAGTGCAAAAGATTTAAGTTAAAAATGTTCAAAGTCAAAAAATCTAGTCCCGCAATGTGCTGAAAAGTTTGTTTTTTTCACTTCAAACGCAGATGTCTTGCAATCTGTTCAATCAAAACTTCTGAAATTTTTTCCACACATTCTCATACTAGTTAGGTATAAGATCCTACGGTTAAATGTGCAAAAAAAACAATTTTTAATTTTTTTTTCTCTTTGCTCTAGAAATGGCAGTTTTGAGAGTTTTTTGGCAGAAAAAAGGCCTTGGTCCTTTAGGGGTTAAATCACCCTACAATCCAAGCAAATGTACTATATACAAGTCTCACAAACTTGAATATGTCGGATTCAGATTGCGTTAAGAATAATTGTTTTGGTTGCTAAATACAAATTACAATGATTTGTGCTAATTGTATATTTCAACAAATATCTTCAAATCTATTCAAAATAGATGCAACAACAGTTCAAATTGCAACCTATAAGGTAGTCTTGCTCTTAAACCAACTATTTAAGAGCTGATTGCCTTTTTGGAGATGTTGAACTCGTTAAAACAATATTCAATAAATTTTCGTAGGAAGAAAAATGGAATTGGCATCTAATCCAAGTTGTTTTGTATTTTTGGAACTATTGTCGAATTAATAACAATTTTTTGAAGTTGAAACGCAGTGATCACTAAAACCGAACCCCTCCTGGTGATGTAAACTGTTAGTTCACTGAAGAAAGCAAAACGTACCTTTGTGTCATGATCGCTTTTAGAGCCTACTCGCTTTTACTATAGACTACCTTAGATCATCTAGGACTATAAATAAAATCTAAAGTCTTTGATTCATTAAGAATCTTCAAATTCCATTCAAATTAATATTTTCTACATTTTTCTCTCTATATAATTTTTTTAAACACACATATGTCAACCTTTTACAATACCAATGGGAGTGGGTCTTAAATGGTATACAATGACATGCAATAAAATATTCAAGTCATCAAGGCTCAACAAAAAAGCATAGGCGATTTTTGCAGTGAATATAAACCTCCCTTCAACAACTGAGTCTATGGGGTGGTTAGCTTTGGAATTCATTTACTTCCAAACCATAATTGCTTTTTTGCTTCAAGTCTTTTTTGGATGTAGAAAGGTAAACCAGCCCATTGTGGTCGGATGACCCATAGTGGACACCTAATGACCCCATGACAATTTTTTTGGCCACAACCAATGTCTAACCTGACACCAATGGAGTGATTAGTGACCTTATTAGGAATACCTGCTTTTTCACTGTAAATCATTGTAAGGTGTGACTTTTCATGGCCTTCTACATTAGAAATTATTGTGACCAATTTAGGTGATTAAAAAGAGCATATTGGATACACTTTTTGTTGGTTATGGGGTAGTCTACTGACTCTTTTGGACAGATCACTTCAAAAATCCGTATCAAATTCATACTTAGTTTGAAAAACATAATTTCAATTGCTCTCACTATTTCTCACACTTGTCTTCATGTGGGAAAAAATTTGAAAACTTTCAGCAATGGCATGAGGGTAGACTCCAAATTTTGACTACAATGGGCTGGTTTACCTTATACAGACGATACTTTCATGCCCACTGATTCGTGGCGCATAGAGTGAAACTCAACAAAGCATAGACTCAGTCTTTGAAGTGACTGCATATGGCTCCTGGGGAATTTCTGGTCTGTGACTGCGGCTTGGAAACGAGCTGGAAAGCTGCATGTGTGGGTTTTTGAGGGTGTTGCGTGGTGTGGTCAGTTGGTGGTGGGCGAGAGGATGTAGGGGAGGCAACCCATTTCCGATCACTTAAGGAATTATGCATATCTACAGGGCGGATTTCTTCAGTAGGGGAATTTTCTAGGGTGCAAAAATAGAGTTCCAAAGGTTTCCATAATTTTTCAGATTATTTTTTCTCAAAGTGTATTAATTATGAATTTTTTAGTTGAAGATTCTATTTGACCCATTATGGTCATAGAGACTTTCCTATTTTCAATCAAGGGCTGGTTACAAATCCACTAAGGATTGATTGCAATATTGAGAGTCTTGGAGGAATCCTAATGTGCCACATCTGCCTTGGGAATCATGCCATAATTAATCACAATTCATCTCCTCCTTCATGGAAAGAGAATAACATACATAATCACAATGGGGCGTCGATCAGGAATGGGTTGCCTCCCCTATAAGGTAGGAGATTCTAAAATGGAGCGGGTTCTAAAACCAATCAGGCTCTAGAGGTACATTTTGCACTTTCCAATGTACAAGTGGCATGCATTTGAGGAGGTGGTCGGTTTTAGAGCCCACAAAAATGCACTTTTCTGCAACTTTAGAAATTCATAACTAATTCTACAAAGCTTCAAAAAAAATGAACCAACTTGGTTTAGATGCCAATTTCTCTTGCCTTTCAAGGAAAATTTACTGAAAAATATTTTAAGAAGTTTTACCTCCCCAAAATTCAGCTTCAGCTCTTAGATAAGCGATTTATAGACCTCCTACCTTAGTAGAATCGACAGGCAACATTTAACAATGGAGGCGATGTGAATGTCCTGTCAGGGTTGGGTATGCATTGTTGGATGTATTGTACAGGCGGGTACTACAACTTTTTAGCAATGGATGTTGAATTTGGGAGGTTTCGTGCAGACTAAGGTAAACCAGCCTAACGCCACCAGCTTTCTATTTCCACCATCCTAGTTTTGGCCCCATTTCCGTCACTACATTCATCCAACTCCACTCACTTTCCTGACAAAACCAGAGCATTGATATCATCAAGATTAATGTGTCAATTTTTCATTGGTCCATACTTACGTGCTAATAGATACATGGAAGGGTGGTTATGGGTTGTTGGTATGATGTTTATGACTCCAGTCTACAAGTGGTTTTATAATTTCAGGGTTGACACTTCAAAAATTCACAGAAATTACAATTTTGATTGAAAAATTATAATTCCACTTGGGTTTGATTTGCAAAACAAGCGCACTCCTCAGAAAAATACATGCCCTTCTTGGAATTGGCCCCAATAAACTCAGATTGCAAATCAGGGTGGTAATAGGCTTGTCTACCTTATGTGAGTGGCATGTCAGGGTGGGGATGGATCAGACTATTTGAGCGGTTTAGTTTCAGTGCTCGGCGATAGAAATAAATTGGCCGACTGATGCAGTTCTTGGTGTTTTTTATTTTGTTTCCAAGACTTGACAACAACAGAATATTTTACCTGGATATTGTACCGTGATAACTTCCTGCCGCACAGAAGAATGGTATGGAATAATGGTACGAACACGAATTCAGTTTCAATTCTAATCCAATTTCAATTATTGTTTCGTACAGCAGAAGAAGCTCCCGTAACACTAAGGATGACTCCGGTACAGATGAGAGTCGGGGCAAATTCGTAATCAGAGCCAATGAATATCACAAATGATCACAATTGTGCACACTACAACTGTGCACTGTGAAAATTGCTTCAGTCCAAGTCAATCATCTACTTTGAAAACATACATATTTTGAAACATTTGCATCAGTAAAACACAATCCAGGTAATGTTTCCTCAACCAACCAACAATGCGTAGAGATTCAAAGGACATTGAAACTCTTTCCACAGTATCTTCGCCCTTTGAGCTGTAGATGTTGGCATGATCTAATTTGGAGAAATTCGCAAGTAAAACTAAAGTTTGGACAACCCCTGGATGCTACTCCGCAAAGGCTTTCCGACTTTAGACCCTGAAATGCGGCCGATATAATCACAAATAAAATTTCCAGCTTCTTCTACTTGAGCAATGTCAACACCGGTCTTGATTCCAAGACCGTCTAATAAGTAGAGTACTTCCTCAGTGGCAACATTGCCTGTTGCGCCCTTGGCATAAGGGCAGCCGCCTAAGCCAGCTACTGAGGAATCCACCACAGTAATGCCCATCTGCATTATTGCCAAGACCCACGTCATGAGAGATTGTACGTGCACCACAAGCACGATGATTATATATTGTTTCAAATATTTGTAAGAAGGATGGAAAATAGGGAAATGCATGCCAACTAGCAATATGAAGGAAATATTTTCAAAATTCTTGCTACTCCTGCTGCAGCTTACATTTAAATTTGACAAAAAGCAAAATAACAGTTCCATTCAAATCAAAAGAAGTTCAGACTAAAAGTGTCCTGAGAAGAAACTTTGATTTCCACATTGCAGGAAACGGCTACAGCTGTGCTAATTCATACGGGGTGAAGATTCGTACCTGAAGAGCAACAACTATGTTGACAAGAGCTTGTCCATAAGTGTTGTGCAAATGCACTGCCAAATTAGACGCAGGAACTTCTTGCAACACTGCCTCAAGCATCCGCCTCACCGTTCCTAAAACAGAGAATCTAATATTAGCGCCAAGAAAAACATAAAATGATTAAGCATGTTCGAAGAACTCTACACAAACTGAATCGAAAGAAAAGCTTACCAGGATTGCCGATCCCAATTGTGTCACCGAGTGAGATTTCATAGCAGCCCAGACGGTGAAGCTCGCTAGCCACATAAGCGACTTTATCAGGAGAAATAGGACCTTCGATAGGGCACCCCACAACACAAGAAACGTAGCTGCAAAAGCCAACATGATACGAATCCAATCAATAATATTAAAATTTCAGATACTCTTTCATTCATTGCCATTCAAAGCAAAGTGATCTGCAATTTAAAATGGCATACCCTCGCACAGGAATATTTTGCTCCTTGGCAGCATCGCACACTTCTCGAAAACGATTAATGCTTTCCTCAATGGTACAGTTGGTGTTGGCTTTTGCAAACGACTCCGAAGCGGCAGCAAAAATAGCTACCTCTTTAGCCCCCGCGTCTATTGCTGCCTTAAAACCCTGCCTTACAAACATACGAGAAGATCACTACCTGATGTGAAGCATCTAGTAATAATAACAGCATTGCAAGCTAACAACAGGGTGCTCAATCAACTCGTGAATCAAACAACTGAGGGACTTCCAAAATTTCGAGCTTGATTGGCAACAGTGAACGAATCAGCTCACATAACTATTACCTTCAAGTTTGGTACCAAAACAGGTAATCGACTTGGTTCCAACTTCCGAACAGCAGTCATCACATCCTTCGCATCTGCAAGCTAATATAACAATCAACTTTCATGTCAGTAGTCTAGACATCAAATCTAAAATTATGCTCAGAGATAGTTCTGACAACCCGGGGCTATGAGAATCCAAGAACAATATAGAACGTCGATATTTTTTCTTCCTAATTCCACTCACAATGTCATAAGATGTGCTGCAGGAAAAGAGCAACACACACCTGGGGGACCCACTTGGGTGATACAAAGCTTGTGGCTTCGACCACAGGTAGCCCAGCGGCAACAAGCCGTTGGATGAGCTGAACCTTCACAGATGTAGGAACAATTTCCTTTTCATTCTGCAAGCCGTCCCGAGGACCCACTTCCACTATTTTCACATAGCTAGGAAGACCTGGCACCTGCAGCACATTAAGATTATAATACGGGAAAGACAAAAAACAACATAAATCCTGAGACAGAACATAGTAAGACACCAGAACAAGCTAATCCTAACATTCCTAAGGTGCCACATCTAGTTGCAACATCTACCTAAATGCGACACTCCAAAATCTTTGCACAATGAGAAGTTGATGAGAATGTAAACCACCTCCCAATCAGAACTCATGTCGGTTTTATATCATCTACCAATAAAACTTCAAACCCTCATAGCTTTTCCAGAAGGCCTCCAAGTAATGCATTCTCTGGTGCATTGGAATCGTCTTTGATTGCTAGCAAGAATATTTTAAAATGTGGCAATTCTATTGTTGGAAACTACACTCAAAACGTAAGGTGTCGTGATTACCTTAGTTGACGACGGTGCGCCCATATTTGACTTGTAACCTCTAATAGAAGAGGTTGAAAATCGAAGAGAATCACTGGATGATGATAGTATGGAGACATCCGCTTCTAGCCGAGTTCCCTTGGCACCCGAAGAATTTGACGCAACTCCCAATCCTCTCGAGGTAAGATTTGTTCGTCGAATCACTCCACTGGTCATTCTCCAGTAAGTAACTGTTTGCAAAAGCCACCTAGCCCTTGATCCCATACCAACAAAGCTCCAGAACTACAGGCGTCTGTCGCCACACAATCATGAACTTCGTACACACGATCTGCTAACAATTAACAGCTATCTCCTTGCCTATCATACCATCTCTCATCAGAGTCTTCTGTGGCAAAAGCATCCGCTAGCCAACGTTGCCTGCTCACAAAATTCCACACCGTAAGTATTCCTCTTAGTGCAGAATTCGGGCTTACAAGCAACCAAAATCAAAACCTAGTCCTCCTGCATATGAAAATGAACTCGCACCAGAATTCTCACAAAAGAACCCTGAGCCCTAAACACAAACAACTGTAAACAACTGACACTTCTATTCGACGCGCAAGTCAAACCTAATCCTCCAACCCCCCTCCTCACCATCGCCAGGATGCTTACCTCGTTCTAGTTCACGATATTGGCGCTCAACAATCGCTCCAATTCTACAACGAACCATCGTTCTCCAGCATGCGGATATATTCGTAATCGGGCGACTCTTCACCTAAACTCAATGCAAGTTCGAAGTTGGCCCCAAAACGATCACAAACTTTTAGAAACGATCGTAGACCGCATCCGTCAAGCCTGCTCAAGGACGAAGTGTCATAGCTCAGAATATCAATCCTCCGCCCTCCATCAAGATACCAAGAGCTAAAAGAAAAAGTTCTCTCCGCTTCCCCTCAAATTGAAGCGAAACCCAATCACGAAATCGGTGCTTGTAAATGATCATGAGAACCTTATCTCAGATTCCACTGCAATTGGTGCCTGGCTACGCTCGAAGAGAAATAAATCGAAGATTTATTGCTACGGAGACAGAGCTTGAACACGATGATCAAATCCAGCACGAGGCCACGCGAACCTTGACCTGGAAAAGCAAGCCCGGATTTCCACCTCAGATTTAGAAAGGTCCACGTCCCTGTAAACCAATCACGAATCACGTGATGACATGTGGTACTTCTTCATACTCCCTCCGTCCTCAAAATGATCTTCCTGTTAGACAAAATGTCTAGGATTAAGCTTGAAAATAATGATTTTTTAAATCCGTTGTGACTAGTAACTAGAATTCCATATTTTCCTATCATCCTGAAATTTTGAGTTTTGAATTAGTTTTCAAAGTGCGATTTTGGAGGACTTAAAAATAAGATTTTTGGAGCATTTTCAACAAGCACCAATGGCCACTAGATTGTTCATTGTACACCCACTCAATATCTAATTCATGAAAAGAATACGTCAACAAACAATTGAAATTTTAAAAAGTCTGAGTTGACTCAAGACCAGACCAACCTCTTTTATTCGAAACAAGCCCTGATATGAAGGTGAGTCTCCAATGGGAGGGGGTCAGCTCACTTGGGAGGGGGTCAACTTGCTGATTTGATGGTTGTGCCTCCAATGAGAGGGAGTTAGCTGTTTAATGAGCTCCCTGTTTAAGCCCTACCTTAATGATTGGGCCATGCCTCCAATGAGCGAGGGTTGCTTTTTTTTCAATGCCCAATTTTAAAGGATTTGTTTAAAAGGATTTGGCCACTGTGCTTCAAAGCTCCCTACCAATCCCCTTCCTTGCACAACAAGACGATCATTTTGGGACAAAAAATTATCCGCAACAGGAATATCATTTTGGGATGGAGGGAGTAAAAAATACTCAATGAACAATACATTGTTAACCATCTTGAACCAATTTCCCCTTCAAGATTCAAATAACCCTTCTTCTTGATTCCTAGGGATAAATTTAATTAGTTTAATCTGGAGAGAGTTATTGGTTGGCTTGGAAATTGCAATGTTAGGGGCTCTCACTTTGGGGCGACCAAAAATGACCTCCAATGTTGGTTAACAATGTTATATAATCATATCAAATAGAGTAGTTTGTACTTTCTTGATTTATCAAGAACTATTTTAAATAGGCAAGAACACCGCCAACACCAATTAACACTATTTAGTCTCTTTGCAAGGACCATTGAAAAGAGGGTCACCAATAAAATTAAAATACAATTTGGGGGAGAGAATGGGGGCATTGATACCATGCAATAAGATTTCAACCTCATACATTAATTTGAGATAGCATCTTGTTGATAAATTAGTTTCACATGTACTAAGGCCTTCTTTATGCAACACACAAAAGCCCTAGAGAATAAGTTTTCGATTAATAAGAGTTTCAAAAATTGCCTAATAATATCATTATAAATTCAAATTTTTAGCTATTAAGGGGCATATGGTTTTACTTGGAAAGGATGACATGTATCCAAAGCCAAGCCCATAGATTGGTTTTCTCAAATCCTAAAAGTTGACCTTTCTAAGACAAACCATGGTACTTAGTATTTTTTTTCTAAGACTTTTTAGGGATGACTTCCATATGAAATTGGAGGCAGGTGAAATCCACCAATTAGCAGTAGAATGGGAATCTGATTTGTTGGAACTCCCATTCCACCATTGATTAGTAGGCTTCATCAACTTCCAACTCCATATGGAAGTCAGCCCTCAGAGATGCTTTACATCTAAAGATTAGGCCATTCCCCTTAAGGCCAATTACACAAATTTTAACCTTTTGTCTAATCACAAGCGTGGATTTCAGACCTCTTTCACAACAAATTTACCCTATTAGGACCTATCAAAGTGCAGCACCTTGAAAAATTGAAAATAAAATCCATAAATTGCCCATTGGTGCACTCCAGGAGTCAATTGTGAGCAGGTGATCAGGGAGTCAGAGCGGACCCATGGACTGAGGCTTGGGCCTTTGGTGTAAAAATGAAATAAATCCTTCACCAGGCCACTTGTGGCTGGTGACTTGTATTTTAAATTCTTTACAATGAAAAACCCTTTCATTGGTGTCAGAAAAATAAATTTAATTTAAATAAAAACATTCCCACCTAATCCCAGTACGGAGAAGGAATATTCCTAAACCTGCACGGAAGCCCTCGCATCTTCCCCGAAGCTGCTCCCCTCATCACCCTGGCCTAACCAGGAGTTCATCCGTGGCGACATCTATACCGTCCAATGCAACAATCCAACGGCGAACAAGGACCCACCCAGTCCAGTAGCCAAGGCAAATGAGTCGGGCTTCGTCAAACTTCGGGGTCCTTGTTCCGTCTATGGCACGATAGGTCGACACCCCGGGATCGTCAACCTCGAGATCTCTGTTTGCTCCCCGGTGTCGAGTGTCGACATAACTTACATTGCATGCGGGATCCACAGCTTCAGATGCCGCATCGGAAATCGCATCCGCAGCGAAGGTACGCTTCGCCTGCTTCCGGCGGGGCGCAAAACGGTGCCGGATTGCGTCCGATGCCGTGAATTTAGGGTTTTGGGCAAGATTGTTACTCCACGAGTCGTGGAATTGATGAGCTTGGGGTGGAGGTTTCTGCGAGCTTCAGCTTCTCGGAGCTTGTGCGTTGAGTGGTGTGTTGAGGTTGTTTGGTGGATTGCCAAGACTTTGTGTGGATTGCAAGGTCTTGTGTGGATTGGGGCAGAGAGTGGAGTTCTGTGAAGGAATTTGTGGTTTCGTGTACGCTAAAGAATGTCTGTAGAATGTTGTCCTGAAGGAACACTGAGACTGCAATGCAATTCTTGTGTGGAGCAGATGATGAATCTAAGTGAGATCTGGTGTGTTGGTTAAATTAGGAGGGTGGTAGATCGTGGTTGTGGTCTCCGGGAGGTGATTTTAGGAGGGATTGGGGCAGAGTGGAGTGACATGGAGGGATGTGCGGGTTGAGGTACGCTATAGAATGTCTTTTAATACACAAAAAAGGCACAACAAGCATTGAAGTCTGCAATTCTCGTGTGTAGCATATGCCTTATCTAATTTATATGAGATATGGTGTATTCGTGGTTCTAGAATGGTGGTTGATAGTGGTTATGGTTTTCTAGGAGGAAATTTATAGTGACTTTGGGTCGTATTTTGGTTGTGACCGAAGCATTTTGGGGAGAAACTAACTCGCGACACCATTCATTCTATTTAGTGTCGTCCATAATTTAATTTGCGACCAAAATAGCGTGATTTAAACATTTCCTTTGGTAATTTAGTGTGATTTGGACCTCCTTGGAAATAGGGGGAAGGGAGGCTTTTGAGTGATTAATCAGTCAATCAAGCATAATGTCTACTAGATAGTGTACCATAGACTGAATAGAATAGACGGGTAGTGATGAGTAGCTTCGAGAGCAGTTAGTTATTTTTCACTTCAAGCATTTGAGTTGGGTCACTCGATTGCCTGTACATGAAATGAGAAGGCCGTGCATGGACGAGTTGGATTGCCCCCAAAGCCCCAACCAACAAGGTGGTCTGAGTGTCAACAGGATTTTCTCTCATGGTTTCTGTACCCTGTTCCAAATGAGATTTACAGACGGCCGTGCAATGTTTCGTAGCATCCGTAGATCATATTAATTATGAGGGTACCGATTGTTAGTTGTCCATTTCCGGACGTTTACAACTGCTGCTGAGAATTAACTGGCGTTGCAGTACAAGATTTAGATTAAGGAATGTTCTTCGGTTATGCCGGATACCTGCTGTCATTTGCTGTAATCTATTTCTTCTACGGTTTCTCGTTCTAGAAGCCTGTGCAGTTGGTTTTCTAATGTGCTTGGTAATGGTGGACCACGAGTCAGCTGAAGCCTTTATGTATGAACGCCGTTTGTTCGTCATTGTTGCGAGTGGATATGCAGTGAGCTATAGCATGTACTTTTAAAAAAAAATGGATTGCTCTGTGAATTACTTGATTGAGGTACTTGTGAGTGCTAGTCTTATATCCTTTCATCATTCAGCAGGGGTTTTATATGTTCGAATTGTTTTGGTTTGTAGTTCTTAACCAACTAAGGATTGGTTTCTTTTGGTACAGGTTGCTCTAGAATGTTGATGGGGACAAGTACCACAGTGCAGCTTCTATTTTCTCCTTATCGGTGATGGGAGTGATGAGGCTGTTCAAGCCAAGTCCTGGAATTTTGCCTCAATACAGAGGTAGCCCCGGTGTGAGGTAGTAGTCGACAGGAAGGATGTCGTTTTGAAGTGCAGCCTCTCTGAGACTACCTGCAAGTGAAATGAGAGTGTGTTGGGGAATTGGTGCAACAGTTTGGTAAGCAAGAGAAAGATCATAGAGTTTCAAGATGATGGGGTCATCACCAACCATGGCCTCGTCAGATTCGGAGCCCCTTGTGCGTCCGGCAGACAGGGTCGAAGACGAACCAACGGAGCACCACTTTGTTGAGGAAGAGAAGGAACGAGCTTACGAGAGATCCGAGCAAGTCAACGTCAGGTATGGCGCTGAAGAACCCGATGTTGATGAGGAAGGAGGAGACCGAGATTTCCTTCCCAAATTTTCGTGGCAAAAGCTTTGGATGTTTGCTGGACCGGGTTTTTTGATGAGCATAGCATACCTGGATCCGGGCAATATTGAGAGCGATTTACAGTCGGGGGCCACTGCAGGATATGCCCTCTTGTGGCTGCTGATGTGGGCCACGGTGATGGGGTTTCTTATTCAAAAGTTGGCTGCGAGGCTTGGCGTTGCTACAGGTAGTCATTTGGCAGAGCTGTGCAGGGAGGAATATCCTGTATGGGCTCGTATGGTTCTTTGGGTCATGACAGAGATCGCCATCATCGGTGGCGATGTTCAACAGGTTATTGGAAGTGCCATTGCCTTTAGGATTCTTTCGAACGGCAGAGTCCCCCTGTGGGGTGGGGTGCTGATAACTGGCGTCCAAGGGTATGCATACGTACTTTCTCTTTTGTTTTTGAAGTTCCCTTTGCATTGTTTGATCTAAGTTCGGAGCTTAGGATGAGGGTTATGACTCTGATCAAGGATTCACTCTTCCTTTGTGTCCTTCGAACGGTGATGATCTGCCCGGCTGGGAGTCTTAAAATTGATCACTTCCGTAATTTAAGTATGAACTTCTATGGGAATATGTGCGTACTTGCTAGGATTCTTTATTCCTGAGCATAACCGCCTCGTATGGTAGTGATGTGCTTCCAATCAGTAGGCTGATGGAACTTAATGCTTTGAAGTCAGTATGTGAGCTTGTACCTGTTGATGTTGATTATGATTACTGAATGCATAAAAGACTGGTTACTGATTTACTTATTTTGTTTATCCAGGTTCGTGTTCCTCTTTTTGGAGAATTTCGGGGTTAGAAAATTGGAGTTTCTATTTTGTGTATTTATTGGAATCATGGCGCTTTCGTTTGCGTGGATGTTTAGCAAGACCGATCCAGATGTCAAAGCTGTTGCCTCAGGTGCACTAGCATTTGACCCTGCCAGTTTCTGCAAAGACGTCTTTCCCCGGTGGCAACTGATTTCATAGTTACTATGGCAGAGCATTAACTATCTGCCTTGTCTGTGCTATTGGCGCTCTGCAGGTCTTATTTTTCCAACTGTTCCCAGAACGGCTGTGGATAAGGCAGTCGGCATTGTGGGAGCTGTTATCATGCCTCACAATATATTTTTGCATTCGGCTCTTGTGCAATCGCGGGATATAGACACCTCCAAGAAGAGTCGTGTACGGGAAGCCCTTAGGTATTACAATATTGAATCATCAATTGCTCTTTTCATATCTTTCTTGATCAACCTTTGCATCATGGCCATTTTTGCCAAGGCCTTCTACGGGAAACAGGAAGCAGGAATTATAGGGCTTGCCAATGCCGGGGAGTATCTCCAGCAGGAATACGGGGGTGGGTTTTTCCCAATCTTATATATATGGGCCATTGGGTTGTTAGCGGCTGGGCAGAGCAGCACCATGACGGGCACATATACTGGTAAGTCATTAGAATTATCCTTAAAGTCATTTAAGGGGGGGGGGCCGGGGCTGAGCTTGTTTCGGAGAAAAGTTGGGTGAATCTAATGAAGATAGACTTGGCATTCACAGGACGCCCATGGGTTGCCACGGGTACTAGTCATGAGTGTTGAGATAGACTCGAGCAAAGTTCTAGGACCTTATTCGTAGACGTGTCTGTTGTGTGGCAGGTCAATTCGTTATGTCTGGTTTTCTCAACTTGCGCGTGGAGAAATGGATCCGAACGGTGGTTACACGAGGTGTCGCCATTTTTCCGACTGTCATCGTGGCTCTCATCTTCAACAGCGCAGAGAACCAGCTGGATAATCTGAGCGAATGGTTAAATGTGCTGCAATCTATTCAGCTACCTTTTGCTCTTCTCCCGTTACTGTGTCTAGTCTCCAACTCACGGATTATGGGTGCTTTTGTTATCGACAAAGCTACCAAGGTACAACATTGTGGCATGATGCTGTTGAAGATTTAGTTTAACAGATTTTTCAATAGAATTATACTTCCAGAACTTTTAGACGACACCACATATAGATTATTCTCCACGATTGATGAGGACTTCCTTATATTGTCTCAGTGATCATCCCCATGACACATAGGGAAGCTCCTGTACGATCGCAGGAGACAGTCCCATAAATCGCGAGGAGAATTCTCTTTTAGTATGCTGTCTAAAAATTCCCGAAGCAATCTAATGTACTGAAACCTTATTTGTATAGTTGTTGCTAGAAAGGAGCTGGTCATTTATAGCTATGGTCTGATGAGTGTTTTACTCCGAGTTCTACACTGCGTTAGATCTCGTTCTTATGTGCATTGTCGTTGAGTTTCATATTTCGGTTACTCTGCACAATAAATGCCTTTATCTCGTGGGCAAGGAAATCTGATGGACGGAAATAACTATTAATGGCGGGTGTGATTGCAGGTGATGGCTTGGAGCATTGCAGTCTTGGTAATGGCTATCAACATGTACTTGTTGTTAGTGACTGTTTTGAGCCGCATTGTCGACTCTGCATCGGTTATAGTACTCTTATTAGCGGTCATTGTTTTGTACGTGAGCTTCGTAACTTACCTGGTTCTGGAACCTGCGCAAGAGGATGGGAATTGGGTACACTTCAAGCGGATAGTTCTTTCATCTAGGTCAGTCTTCTCTCTTGTGCGCATCCCTTCACATCTTAATCACCTCCTTTCTTCGACTTTAAGTTGCTTTACAACTCAACTTTGATCCAGATCGAATTAAGTGAATTTGGGAAGGAATGACCTCCCCGTATCGCCTTTAATCTCAGCGGTGTTAAGTGATATGCTTTCGATAATTAGAAATAAGAATGGCTTGACGTTTTGTTTTGTTTTTATCTTGGAAGACGTCAAATATCATCGAGGTGTGCAAGTTGCAATACATGTCTTAAATCTTTATATATTATTTAATCTAATAGTTTGAATCAATTAGTAAAATTATAATGGTTCTCCTTTACCTTTTCTGAATTGAATTAAGAAATATTTGTTTTTAAACTCTTATTGAGATCCAGAGTTATGTCAACAAGTTAATATTTCTATCACGCAGTATATCTGTCGTCGTGTAAACTAAAATTCTTCAAGGATTGTGCAAAAGTGAAATTAGAACTATTAGTCTTTGAAGTTTCTTCTAAGTCTTTTGTGCCCATTTTAACTTAAAATCGACTCAAATCTCACAGGTTTCTTTTTTCTCTTTCAGGGTTAGATCCATATTCGAGAACAATAAAGTAATGCAACTGGGAGAGCGAGAGCTTGTGAGCTCTGGTTTTGAACGGTGAGGATAGTGGAATTGTTCTAAACCAGTTGAAGTAGTGAATTCAGTTAAAATAGGGCTTTCAGTTATGTCAGATTGGTTTAAGAACTTTTTAGATAACAGCAGAAAGAGAATGCCTTCCTTAAGTCATGGGAAGGTCTCTCTATGATCATAAGGTGGTCTCCCCATGATGCATATGTCATTTGTTGTATTTGGTTTCCTCCGCTTTTGGAAAAGTGACCGAAATTTGTTACGTGTGAATACAGGGACGACATGACAAGAGGCCCAGCTAAGGATAGCGAAGTAACAACTCTTGTACCACCAGGTAGTGAGGCATCGTAGGTCTGGAACCCAATTTGAAGCAAGAGCATGATTGTACTACCAATACTTTTGTTTTCCGGACTAAGGAGAACAATCTGTGCAATAGTTATTTACATCCCCGGTACAGGAGTTCACATAGAGTTCATATATAGGCCCCCTCGTAGAACGTGGCAATTCATCAGCAGTTGTGAACGAAGTCATTTTCTTGAGAGCCCGTTCTTAGTTATGCCCTCCATTGTCATTGATAGTGGTGTTCAAGGATTCTTTTCCAATAATTTAAGCCTCATTCTTCTGCATCTTAATTCCCTTCTTCTCTATGTAGATAGGATGACAATCTATACGTGAGTTTTGCAGCAACTTTAGCACTAGCGAGAATTTTGATGCTGCCCATCCTTTCCAGTTTAGCTGTTCTATGGTTTGGAACACCTTCATTTTTTTTAAATAGTTGCCAGAATACCAACGCTTTCATTCTTGAACTCAAACAAAAAGGATGTTACAGAAGGGGAACATCTTTGGATACCCTAATTTTTACTTGAGTCACCAGTTGGATCAAGGTGTTTGCTGCACTCTTCAAGAATGTTATTAAGGATGCTATTAGGGATGCTCTACGAAATTTCAGTCGAGGTTTGCATCAGGAATGTGATGGCTATTAAGTTATGATTATTATCACACTGATCATCTTCATGTGTAGTCAGGTTCTTTCGTTATGAGTCGGTAGTACTGATAGCACTCGCTTATCATGTTCCACGAATGCTTGCTTGACATTTTTTATTGAGCAGTATGCTAGTACTAATGCATGTAGCAAGGATATTTTTGATGCGAATCAGACCATAAGTTATCTCCATCTCCACTTGTACGATGTGGTATCTCAGTAATTTCCATGTACACAAAAATATAAAGAACACAATTGCCAACTTTCTTGGAGACCCCTTCGACAAATGTATTCCCAGTATTCCACGTTTGTTTGTTGTTCTTCCGATTTCATTTGTCAAAATTGTAAGACCTAGTAAAAAAAATTATTCATTTGTGGAAGGGGTCAAATATAAAATAAATTTTTGTGACACCTCAAACTCTTCCGTACTCATCCGTAACTAGGTAGAACATTTGTGATAGGCACACTCAATGGAAATCCTCCCAACTACGTTAACCAGGTAGAAATATGGAGTTGTTACCACAACTATCACAGTACCTCCTAGGTGAGCAACCTCCTAATCAACATCTTCAATTTGCAACCTGTCGATGTACATGTCATAATACTTTGCAGCTGACTCCAGCTCACCGATTTCAGAGTAGCAATCTCCGATGGCCCCATAGGCTTCTGTGTTCCCCGATTGTTCCTTGGTCCTTTCAGATATCATTAAAACCAGTTGATGATATTTAATTGCCTCCTTAAACTTTCTCTGCCTCTGGCATGCCGCCCCTGTTTCAAACAAAACATCAGAATGTGGACTTCACATTCACATTCTCACGGATAATTGAGAAAACATCAGAATCGTTGCCATCTCAAGGCACATACATCACACGAAACTTACCCATTCCTCGAGCAGCTTTCTTCTCTTCCACAGTGTCTGATAACCTCTTGGCAAGATTGAAGGCTCTTTCAAACTCAACAAATGCTTCAGCAGGATTCAATTCACGCAGAGACCGCTTTCCGGATTTCAAAAGATTCATCACCTTCTCTTTCTGTAGATCTACTGGTTCTGCTACAGCAACACCACTACGACCTGCTGGAGGTGCGTACATCAAGCTAGGAGCGTATGATTCTACGCGTGCTTGTCTCCTGAGGTTCAAATTGATCTGCCGCAGTTGAGTATTGATGATCAGTATCTCGTTTTTCCTCTGTCGTGCGATAACGCCTGCAATCAGTAATCCTTTCAAAATCAGATGACTTACGAACATCCAGATCACAATTACGTAGACCGCATTACTGATAGGAATAGTCCACATGCTGTATGGAAATCAACATACGAAATGATAGAATTTTAAGAACACCAAAGTTTTGCCCTTTCAACAACAAGGAAAAGTACTCAAGTCTGAATCGAAAGGAATCAGAACTGAAACCAGCAGAGCTGATACTGGTCAGAAGAGCCTCATCTCACGATCATCGCAAGGTAGTCACAAATGATTCAGCAAAATATTCTGAATGTCTACATCTCTGACCTCCAACAATTGCTCCAGTCAGTGCAACTGCTTCCGCGATGCACAATGCAGTGATAAGGCCGTTTACATTGCCTCCAGCAGCGTCCACAAGGAAATTTGGAAGAGATTCTGCCCTCGCAGTGCACTGCATTAACAAGTTCCCCGCAAGAAATGCCAAACCTACTTTCGCAGGCCCTAGTCGCAGTTCTTTCTGCAGAACCAGAGAGAGAAAGGCAAATATGAGGCACGGCAATCAAACACAGAGCAAGAAACTAAAGCTAGTGTTCAAAATCAAAATCCAGCTTCTTGTACTTGTGCCATATTTTATTCGGAAATTGCGACACATGATTTCTGAAACCAGTGAATTTCAAAAACTCCGCAAGAATTAATGCCGAAAAATCGCAATCGACACAATATTAGCAAATAGAAGAACGAAGAAGACTCCCATGGCGATAAACCAAATTCCACATTCAATTTCCAGCTTCCTGAACTTAAAGCCAAAATGAAATGGTCCCCGTGATTTTCTTTAAATAGTGAATCTTTTAACTCTACACAAAGAAGAGTCGCAAATCAAACACAGAGCATGTCAGGCGCGACAATCAAACACAGAAAGTAAGAACGAAAAGCTACTTTTCTCGTTCAATTTCCAGATTCCTGTACTTGTGACAATAGTTCTACGAAAAATGAGCTTCATAATTTACTTCCCTAGTGCATCTCTTACAGTAACGCCGAAAGGTCACAATCCACACGACATTACCAAACAGTCGAAGAATGAAGAAGACTTACATCGGAATGCTCAACGGATGCGATTATTACAGCTTCTCTCCGGGAATCACATGGTGCACACCTGTAGGCACTGAGATCCACAGAGCGCTGAAAGCTCGTCCGCACGCCAAAGCATCCATTCGCCCCCGACGACAGGCTCGTAAAACCTCCTCTAAACCTACTCCGACTGCGAGAAACCTTCCCTAATTGAGAACAGACAGGCGACAGAGACGACCACTGCACTCCGCAGGCTGCCTCCATCGCTGCAGCCAGCCGATACTTCGCACGCCAGTCACTCGCAGGGAATTCAAGCCCGAAAATAAATAACGACACCAGGGGCGTCGCCTCCTCAAATCGACCGAAAAAAACACCAAAAGAAGCACAATCCAAAGACAAGTCAGACCGGAAACACGACGTCGGAAAATGCCGTCGAGAAGTAACAAGCGTAACGAGCTCAGCGGACTTGGACAGACAAAGGGAAGTCGACCGCCATAGCCATATCCGTCATCAGAGCTCCCAAGCTTTCGTCTCCTTCCTTAGAAGTGTAGATCGTCATTGCCAATATCTACGGATATGTAGATTATCTAATCAGTATCTGAAATCCGGAAATCTAGATTAAGCGAGACAAAGTTATGTAAATCTAGGTAAGGGAGAGTATGATCAATATCTACAAAACTAGAAATGGAGATTTACGAGGGGACTTATCCACATAAAGAACGAAACAGTTAATGCCCTGCTTGCGTAGGTGGAGGTGCTGACTGGACTTGTTCGAGTAACACGGTCGTAGGGCTCTACCCCGCAACCATTAGGTGCACACTAAAACTCACCCTAGTTTTTGCGGCTAGTTAATACTCTGGCTCCTTCTGGCACCTTGTGATCTGTGCTGGTTCTAGTCAATGCCTGTGAACTGCCAGTCACGGGCTGTTTTTTAATTAACCCTGTAAGTCCACTGGATGGATGTTAGTGTTTCAGCAGGGAGCTGTTGAACGGTTTAGATGGCCCTCATGGCCATGTAGAGCATCAAACAGGGTTGTCATGCCTCATGCCTCCCATGCCTATGCGCCCTGCCCCCATACGTGCCCGTACATCCCTGGGGTTAGTGTTTCGTTGCTGCTGGCGTAGTCCAAAGCGGCGACGATAGGGTTTAGGGAGAAGGACTGCGTGAGGGTTTAGTGTCAGGGGCTTAGGGTTCAGTGTTCCGGTGCTTGCCTTTTAGATGCAACATAACACTATTCAAGTTTGCTTATAATTTTAGGCTCTAACAAGAAAGGATACGAGAAGACGGGAGTATAAAAAAGAAGAAATAATTGAATAAAGCATTCCCAAAATTGGATAAATGAATAAATGAATAGATGAATAAAAATAAAAATAAATTATCAAGAAAAAGAAAGAAAAGGAAGAAAAAAGGGAACAAAAATTAATGGACATTGGTAAAAAAGAACAAAGATATAGAATTCCTTCTGGATAAATAGGGTTTCTGTATTTTGGAGAGCAAAATAAGATAAAAAGAACGTGGAAGAACAATTTCGGACATGGAAGAACAATTTTGAACATGGAAGAAACTTTAAGTTCAGGTATGGCGAAATGGAAACTTGAAATAGAGATGACTCAAAAATAATGAAGAAATCATTTGGGAGTACTATAAGTACACAAATAAAGAGAAAATAACAAGAAAAGAACAAGAATTAAAAAGACCAAAAAGATTAAAAAGATTAATAAGATTAAAAGGACTAAAAAGATTAAATTATAAACGGACCTTCTTATTAGAAATGCTAAATACAATACACATTTTATATTTTAGGGAAACATTAGTCCTTATGCATATTTTACAAGAACAAAGCGACTAATACATGTAGATGATTCTGATATTGCCCACATGTACAATGAATGAGAATATTTTATAGCCAGAAATATATTAGTGAGAATGATATGAAAATCGTTTTTGGATGGGTTTAGAGTGCTCTGATCCACTAGCTTCATGAACTTTTTTTTGGAAACTCATCATTTTCAAACACCCATCATAGTTTTGTCGACACCGCTATAGTATGATAATAGACATTTTCTCCACTTGTAGGATACGTCTTCAAAGTAATAGGATGTTAAAAAGGAAGAAATGGCCACCAACCACCCTATACATATACACACGAGAAAGATAACCCCATAGAAAGCTGTGGTTCATATTTTCACCCCATAGAAAATATGAACCACGACTTTGTCTTTTAAAATAATATAAAGCAACTGAAAAGAATGTCCCTTCACTCCAAAGAAAAGAGTGTTAGTGAAACCTCCAAAACAAGGGGGGGAAGATGTCATTTTCCATAGAGATGCGTCTCAGTGGTTACTTAAACCACTTTACTCCAAACCTGTTGTACTGTGCTTCAACATGAACAAAAGATTTATGGTGAAAAAATGAATAATGTAAAAAGGTTTCATGCGTCTGTGCATAAGTTTGGATGCCAAATACGTTGATGATTTGTACATCCAACAATGTGGAGTCATCCATGGAACTATTGTAGGTTGAGGGTTTAAACATAAATATGCATTGGATGTCCTTGTCTTCCCCGCACATATAGGTTGTAAAGGAAAAACAACCAATTTGTCACTTCTTCAATTGTACCTTATTAGATGAAGGAGAAGGGTGTCACTTTGGAGTTCATATAAGTAGTATTGAGGACATTAATTATGGGAATGATGACTCTCCCACAAAACACTCAATGGTACTCAATGGGGGGCCAGCCCGTTATGATACCGAGTTAGTTGTAGACACCCACGGAACAAACGACAGGCAATGTTTCGGACTCACTTGATTGATGAATGCTGCTTCTTCGAGGTGTTCTTTGCAGCTCCAACATCTTCCAAACACTTTCTCTGTGGCAGGGCGATGCGTTTTAAGGGGAAGGGAAGGCATCCACCACCATACTCTAAGGAGCAACCGAATACTCGAGCTGTCGACAAGCGATGGAGTGCGCCTATAATGGACGTCGCTTCCTGCCGCCCCAACCCGTTGCTTCATCGAAGGAACAAGAATGATGGGAACAATGATGGGGTGCGCAAGAAAGGCCAGTCGAGAGCGCTTGGGGAGATACTTCGAATGACAGAAGTCAGCTTTGCGCCTCATCTACAGTAGGTTTGTGCTTTCTTCCATCTCGTAGCAGGTTTGCGCTCTCTTCCGATCTCTTTTTTTCCGAGTTTCAACTCTGCATTTCTGTGCACTCCGTTTTCTGGGTACCGTAAGTTTAAAGGCAGGCACGTTTTAGGTCAAGCCTTTGTGGCTAACCCCGCATAAGGGCGGAATTGAGTGCAATGTTAGAAGATGCACCGGTCGGGAGTTGAACGACTCGGTATGGGAAGGTTTAGGAATTTAGGGTTTAGGGGAAAATACTTCCGTCATTTTTGAGCGCGGCCAATGATGCACGAAGCGCCCGAGGCTGCCATTGCTAGGTAAAGGATTACAGAATTTCAATGCGCACAAACGTTTTAGGAATTTACTTCACGGCGAGAGAAGCGGGGACACACAGCATCTGCGGGTGTGGTTTTAGGATTCACCCTTACGTCCTGCTGCGTTGTAGAAAGTACACGGTCCAGAAGTGATGAGGATAAATGCTTTGCAGGCCAGGGTTTAGGTATCCAAATTGGGTTTACTACTACAAGCTAGTGTTTTGGTGGGGTGAGCACGTTGGGTGGCGGAATTGGTTCCAGATAGCAGACATCAAGGTACACATTACATATTGCTGCGCCATGGGAAAATAGAAAGCAAATGCGCGGCTGGGCGAGGGCAATTTTAGGGTGGATGTGTCTGCCAACTCGCGTGGAGGTGCTGAATTGAATGATAAGGTAATACATTGTAAACGCTTTGTGAGCTTATGGTGTACCCTTGTTTCCTTTGTGGGCCTGAAGTTTTACTATGCGGCATTGACGGTGATTGGGTTTAGGACGGTGACGTACATGCAGTTCAGGTTCTAGATGCGCCGCAACAGAAGGGAGGCTTCTGGCAGAGCATCACCATTGATAAGCATACCTTCGATGTCAACTACGGCAGTTGTCAAGAGTTCATGCGATTGTTGAATGAGTTCACAATTTGGGCGTGGACGCAGGAGCGTAGGCCAAACCAACCCGTGAGGAAATTCCTTGTCTGCATCCACTGCGGCAAGAACAGGTTCAGCAATAAAATGAGGCTGAACAATCATCGCTAGAACTTGCAGTGTCCCGTTGTGAAGGACGACCATGGTAATCCAAAGCAATTGCTGCCATATCCGGACCAAAGGTGGGGACAAGGGAAGGTACCGGAGGCAATTCAAAAGGACAACACCATGGATGCGGAGGCCCAGGTTGCCTAGGTCAAGAACCTCCCACCGGTGGCGGATGATGAGAAATACTTTCAGGCTCTTGATAATCTGGGGGAGGAGGGCGGGACACAGACAATGAAGCCACAAGAAGAAGTTAGGACGCCTGGAGAAGCGGAGGTGGGGGAGGCTATGGATAGTCAGACTAGCTTGCGGAAGCGTAAACTTCGGAGCGCCAGCGGAGCAACACTGCGTAACAAGGATCCACTTGATTTCTGGGAGATGAGTCCGAGCAAGCGGGGTAAGGGGACTTCAGTGGTAATGAGGTCAAAAAAGGTGCTGTCTCCAGATAGCAGCAACGGAAGCCCTAAGACCCCTTGGAGGCAGGTTCAAAGCGACGATGTAGGGGAGTGGGTAGGAGGCACGGACAAGGTGGAAGGGAGGGAGTACGAAACGCGGAGGTCTGTAAGGGGTGAAGTTAGTGTACGGGGACAAGAGACAGGGGACCCAGGCGACGTCTTGGTTGGACCTGATCCAGAAACGAGTAGGAGGGAAATGGTGTTTGAGGACCAGAAGGGAGTGGTGCCGTGGTCCAGAAACTACAAGGAAAATGTTGCACTTCAGTAGTACTGGATGTCTGGCAAAGGGGGGCCGAAGCCGAAGATATATTATCCTCTATTGGTCGAGTCGATGTCAGGACGAGCGGAATGACTACACCGTGACAAGCATGAGGTGAAGATGGCCGCCCGCATGAAGGCCGACGAGTTAGGAGCGCGATTCACGAAACCACTTTTGCCGTTATGTCGTGCACTACCGGACATGTACCATCTCCTTCAAGTCTGGCCAAAGCTGTTGGATTGGTCATAGGAGGGGCTCGATGGACAAAAGTTCACTGCACGAGTCGCGCAAACGTGGAAGACTAAGAAGTACAGAGATGCCGTGCACAAGTTAAGCTCCTAGTGGCTTTGTGACACTAAGGTGAGATGTTGCAAAACGCACTTTGCCGATACAAATTAGTATTTCAAGCGTGCTTTGAGTTTGTCCACGTTTTTCATCAGAAAAAGAAGATCAGTGTTCTGAAGGTGTCCTGAGTTAGTCCTTCCGCTTAGAAGGACGGCTGAAAAAGCTGCACTTGTGGGGACGTGCAGGTGGAGGAGCACCCTGATATCTTCAACGCTCTCGGACGGGCCGTCAAAGAGGTCTGCAAATGTTTGAAGTACAAAAAGGTGCCGCCGGGCATGGAACTCATGGCGGAGTACCTACAATACATAAAAGATGTGGCAGTGTGTAGGGATAGCAGACGCACTGCGAAGGCCGAGCTCAAGGCGGAGCAGGAGCGCATAATAGATGAAGCGGTGTCAAAATTCCGGGAAGAGATACGGTGGAAGCGAGAGGCCTACTTGTGGGATTGGTGCCCCATTTGGATAACACTGTCGGAGAATAGTGGTGTACAAAAGAGCCTATCGAGCTTTCCATGGCAACATGATGGTAAGAGCAGTATGGACAGATCATCTAGGAATTGAGTGCGTTCAGTGTTTTGATGTGATTTTCCGATTGGACCGTACTATTTCTGAATGAGGGTCGAGGGCAGTCCAGTGCGGATGCTTTCCTAAACACTGTCTGTTCTTGCAGAGGAGGAGGCCAAGGAGGTCCGCAGGAAAATCCTCGCCCATTGACCTCCAAGGGTAAGGCTGAACCCATTTGTGCAAGTGCTCCGAATGGCAGTGCACAACGTTTGGGGCAGGTGGAGGCAATTAACCTGTCCGAACTTCGGAATGCCGCGGTAGGCGATTAAGAGTATTTGCAAGCGCGAACGTGATATAATGGTGGTTGTGGCCGTCTTCACGCAGGAGGCTCCGTTCCGCTTTAGCGGGATTGTGTTTTGGGAGTCGAAAATCGTCCACCAGACAGTCATGAAGTATGCATGCATGGTCAGTGAGGGTTCAGGGTCCCAAGTTCTGGACGGCGTCATGGACTGGGTGAAGAACGTCCGCATGAGGGCGCTACAGGATCTAGTGCGTGATGAGCCTGTAGTGTTTCGTGAGTCCTGAAATATAATGCTGCACAAGCATTGGAGGGGACCGGGGCAAGCATTGGACGGCGTGCCTGAGAATGCGAGAGGACTTGGATATTGGTTGGGTGTCGGATGTTGTTCACCCGAGGTGGGCAGCTAGGGTAGGGAACACCAGACGGGAAATAATCCAACTCGTGCAAGGAATGGACGCGGCAATCAAAGATGACAAGAACAAGAGGTGGAACGAGTACGACACAGAGCAAGAAAGGACAGAGGAGGCAGACAGGGTTGAGCAGGACGTGCATAGGCCTTCGACTATGGAAGAAGACCGCGGGTGTGGAAACACGCAATATCAATATTTAGAAATCCGGATTAGTTTAGGATCAATTCCGTAAATATTTTCAAAAATTTGTAGTAGTGAAGCCGGAAACCGGAACATCTAGTAGAAACTAGGTAGTCAAAAAGTTCCAGCTCACCAATACTTGTAGAATAGGTAACAAACGGACTTTGGCCGGAATCTGTAAACTGCAATGGGATCTGGATTCAAGAAACCTACGAACTAGGGGTTCGGCCTATAAAAACTAGGGATCTGATTGCAATGGCGGCGCATTAAGTGGCCGAACCAACAGATGTCGGTTGCTAGTCGAGTACTTAAGCGCATGGGTCTTTCGTTTTTCTCCCTCTTTCATCCGCTCGAGAAGGTGTGTGCTTGCAGGTTTTGGAGCGCGTTTTTAAGAGTGAAAGATTGGTGAATTAGATCGGATAGGGAGAGAAGGAAAGGAGGGTGCCGATTGCACCGGATTGTAGTTCCGAATGGCGGAAACATTGACGCAAGGACAGAAGGCTATTCCCTCTGTCAAGCTCCTGTACCTAGTTATTCCGTCGGACCCCCCTGAGCGCTTAGAGTTAGAGGAAGATCTCTTCAAACTAGGGTGTATCGGGTTCATCCGGCACCCTTGGACAGTTAGAATTGAAGATTTTCTTCGTGAGCTGATTATGGGGACGCCAAATCAGTTTGAGACGACGGCAAGGGGTTGGTGGGCCTCTTGGACGGAAAAGATGTGGGCGGAAGCTTACGGGTTGAAGCAGTCCGGATCCGGAAATGCGACCCGGACAGATAAGTTTTATGAAGGGAAGTTTAAGAAACCGCCGCACCACAAGGAGGATTTCACCGTTAATGACTGTATAGATGAGCGCCATAGGCGATTGTTAGATTTCCTGATCCCCATCGTGTATCCGGAAAAGTCAACGAGGGTTAAGATTATGGTGGCGAATACGATTTTTGGAGCAATTGAAGGCCGGATCGTGAATTGGGCGACCACAATCCACCAGAAGGTCAAGAAGATGGCGGGGGCTATCAATAAGGCCAAGCAGAGTCCGCTCAGCACTTACGTGTTCCATATGTACCATCATTTTGATTTCATGACTCCGTAGGAAGAAGTAGCCTATGAGACCGGAATGCAGATCCTGAAATATGGATTCACAGAAGAGTTGAAGCCGACGGAAGAAGCAGCACTAGAGGAAGAAGAAGAGGAGGATCCAGAACCAAAGCCGCTGGAGAAGAAGAAGCGACAGAAGACCACCAATACGGACGCACAAAAAACAAGTCTGGACGTGCCAGAACTGAATCCGTACCTGATCCAGCCATCACCGGAAACTTCTGATGAATCCGACTTCTATAAAGCCGGAACCCGATGGATGGTGCAGTGTTGGAAGTTGCACACCGAGATGGCAGAGGTGATCACGGGCGTCGCCAAGGAATTGAATGTTGAGACGGACCAGATCTTCAACGAACTCCGGAAGAGACCGGATCTAGCACTACTCCAAGAGAAGGACAAGCAGATTGAGCTGCTTAAGGCGGAAGGGGATCACTACAAGAACAAGTTCTACTAGACGGAGGGGCAGTCGCTCTCAACACGGAAGAAGGAGACGGATGCCCTGAAGTTAGTCAGGGATTTGAAGGTGTTGGTAGAAGAACCGGAACATCAGATCATCCGGTTCGCGCTTTACACGAAGAAACTCGAGAATGACGGCATTGTTACTAGATCCAGAGTGTTGCAAGTCTTGGTCGATTACGAGGCTAAAATGAAGATCGTTTTGGATGAGATGCGGCAGCTGCTGGATCATCTGGATGTGGCCAAGGACGACTTTGGACTACTTCCGGATATCTTCATGGAGTCCCCGAGCAAACACGGAGCCGGAACTTCCGGGACACAAGAGGATCCAGGCTTGAAGTCCCTGTTTAAGATATCTAAGGTACCTTCCTCGAGTCAGTTCCTGAAGTGGGGCACGATAAGTACTTTTGTCCCTTCCTCACAGTCTCCAAGGGAAACCGGAAAGGCTGGGCAGAGGTTGTCGATCCGGAGGGATCTGTTAGAGGGTTTGGGGACGATAAATCCGGCAAGAGAACACCCGGAGGGATTCCCTCATATGTGGCAACCGTCACCAGCATGGGGTACAGAATTGATTAACTTAGAAAATCCGGCTCCAGAGGCAAGACCGGAATCCAAGCCGGAAACCCGGCTGAAGAAGAGGACGGAAATAGTGGAGGTCGAGATCACGGATCTGGATGAAGAACTTGAGATGGTGGAACCTGAAAGGCAACTGAAACTCCGGAAGTCTGAGAAGCGGAAACCGGAAGGCAAGAAGCTGGTGAAGCAACAGATTGAAGACTCCGAATCTGGTGAGTTTGAGTCAGAATTAGAGTCTGAGGAGGAGGAGGAGACGTCTCCTGCGACCCGTCAGAATCTGTCCCCAGCCGCCAAAATGACGCCAGCGAAGAGTTCCGGTAAGCCGGCAGCCAAACAGGGAGCCGGAAGTTCAAAGAAATCTCGGGTGGACAAGTAGTTGACATGGGACTACTTGTAAAAGGTGGGTTAGAATTTAGATAGTTTAGTTCCGGAACTGGATTCCAAGCGTGGGCCCAGTTTTCGGAAATTTAGGGATAAGGACTTTCCGGTTTATTCGGGATTTTCTTGGTGTGTGTGTGGTTGCCTCGATTTGTGGGGGAACCTTTTTTCGCTTTTAGGGTGTTGACTTTGGTTTTGTTTTGGGTTTTTAAGGGCGGGCAAGTTAGTTGCCGCTCATTCCCTCCTAGTTGATATTCAATTGTATTTCATTCTCTTTTCGAAATCTGAGCCCTCGGGTATGCATTTTCGCTCTATCAGTGTATCCGGATTGTATTAATCTGTGGTCTGGGTGTTGAAAGGAAAGGACGGGTGAGGAGGAATCCAGATTTAGAAGAATACGGTTTGAGTCGAGAGTGTACTATTTTAATGTTGTTGGATTGTTGACTTAGGAGCTGCGCACAGTGTCTTTAAACTACCAGAAGAGTAGTCCGGATCACAGAGTAGCGGGAAAGCGAGTCCGGTTGTCAACCCGTGCGGAGGTAAACGCCCACCCAAGGAAGCCCCTACTTGTCCGGAAGATCTGCCAACCTCAAAATTCATCTAACATCTAGAAAGATTACACCCCCGTATTGGTTCCGGACTCTGAGATCTGTCGTTGTAGTAAGGAAGAGTGAAGTATTCCTAAGTGACTTGTTGTCCGGAATCACCATCCGGAAGTTGTGAGGATCCGGATCTTTTTGTCTTGCTGCAACCTCTTAAATAATTGGGTGTTGTTATTTGTGTTTTTTAGAATTGTAGGAGAACAAGAGTGGTGAAGTCCCTACCCCCTCAAAGATCAACTAGTAGACCCTCTGAAGGTAAAACAGAGGTATTGAAAACCGAATTGGAAGAAGAGACGTAAACCGGAATGGAAGAAGAGACATAAACCGAATTCCGGATAGTTTATGTTCCGGGTTGTGAAAGTATCCGGAAAATGTTGAGTAGGTGAGAAGAAAGAAAGATAGAAAAGCCGGATAGCCAGAATATGCTACATACAATTCGGAAATTCCCTGGGACGATATTTCATGTTATCTTAAGCATATTGTTTTGTTAAGGATACTTACGCCTAGATTGCGCGTACAACAACGGGGGCTTCAATTACAAAGAGCACTGCGAGGCCGATAAGCGCTTCGAGCCAGTCATCAACATTGTGGTTCTCTCCAAGCCAAATCCCTACAGCTGGCAATTGGCGTCGGGGATGAAGGGACTATGCATGGAGGAAATATACGACAAGATTGAGGAGGTACAAGCGGTATTGGCATCCATGACCCCTAGTGCTGCAGTCAGCCTCACGGCTAATGAATCCCAAAATAGCAAATCGAATGTGGTCATCTCAAGATACACTACAGGCAGCCTGGTGTCGCACATCTTCTCACCTGCGACGACCGCATCCGTCGTTGGACAAAGAGCACGTCCAACGACTGTGGAATATGTGGCAGCTACTGCACGATCTGCTAATCGTGTGCTCGCTCGCATTAGAGGAGGTTCCAACCTGCGGGTAGCGAGGAAATTATGAGTGCGGGTTCTTAACTCTGAGGTTCATGGAGTTGTACGTCAGGTATTTCCATGGTGAGGAGCCGATCTTGGACCTTTCTAAAACCGCAGAGTTGTTTCGCAATGAAGTCCAGGTCCGTAACAGGGAACGTGATTTACAAGCTAACATGATTGCCGCAGTGGCCGATGAGCTAGGCGAAACGGTCATCCTCGATCCTTATGAGGTGCCCTACCGCATTTATTACGAAGTCCTGGTGGCGGGTGATTCCAAAATGTCACTTGTAGCATGGAAAAGTGGACAGGAGACAATGGAAGACGATGTCGACAGTGAGGCATCGTAGGAAACGGAGATTGTATAAATTATAGTTGTTGAGTATTGGGTGCCCTTCCCACTGTCGTGATGGTAGGTATTTGATTTAGGGTGGGACCGTCATTCATAGAGACAGTGTTTTGTCGACGTAGTGTCTCGAATCCGCCAATTGTGTGGTTGTGGATTTAGGGCTCGATTCAAGTTGTAAATAGTATTTTGGACACTGTTCGAACAATGTTCACTTTCCACCTGATGTAAATATAAAGCACGACCAAATGTCAATTGGCCATTCGTCTGCAGACGGGGACATCAGATTATTGACAGGACTGGTGTCACAATACAGGGCAAGCAAATTCCCAGTTATACTCCCCAAAACCACTCTAAAGCATAACAAAGTGACTCTAAAGATCAAGCCCGCGAGATTCTGTGAAGTATCTAGCCTTATTTAGTCTCTAAACTCAGTCAATGTCCATATTTCCTCTTCCGGTCCTAACACCACAATCGGAAACACAACAACATCAAAAACTACAATTAGACCTTCTTCCCTTTTCTTGATCCGGCCAACTATCCGATCCAGTCTGATCAACTCCTATTCACTCTTACTCTCATCCGGTTTAGTTTTATCTCTATTTCACCATCAGAGGGTTCACCACTTGCTTTTGAGAGTGGCAAGCCCGCCACTCCTTCCGTGACTTATAGTGGCTGAAGACCCACTTTTCTCTCCTCCAGTCTCCTACACTAATCCGGATCTGGTTTGATCCTTCACAGCAACCCAGAGAACTCTCCGGATCACAGGTCACACAAAGACTCCCCGTACGATCCTCTCATACTACAACGACCTTAGTGCCAAGTTTCGTCTTTACAAAGTCAGGTGGTTACAAGTATATTTGTCCGTTCCAACATCGACTAAAGTTCTTCCGTTTACCAACTAGGGCAGTGAGATCTCTCAAGAGATTGGACACTCAACCATATTTTCCATCCAGGAGTTCTAGCGCGACTAAGGAATCCCTCCCTATCCACCTAGCCTAACAACGGCAGTCTTGCCCGGAAACCCAAACTTTAGAAGTGCTGAGGAACTGAAATCCACTCCCAACTCTTTCACAACCTGCTCACTTGTACATAAGATCAAAATAAGAACACCAAAGGAGAAATCACACCCAAACCAACGTGCGCCTTCCTAACTCCTCACTACACAACCCTGCTACACATGAGAGAGACACACAATAAGAGGCCAATAGAAGATATAAGCAAAATTTGGGCGAAAAGACTCCCAGCTCCCAAGTAGGGGCTGGCTTATATACAACTTGATTTACAAAGGCAAAAAGGCCTCCGAAAATCCGCGCGGAACTTCCGGGTCCGATCCTAACCGACCAGACCGGACCAACATCCAATCCAGTCCTAACTATCTTAAAAAAACTACATTCCTATCTACTCTGCAACTCCCCCACCCAGTATAGGACTCTTCCGTTCCGCGAGCAGTTGGTTGAAGACTTTGGTCAAGTTCCTGCTCCGCTCCCCGGCACTAGGATCCGGAAGATCTGATTCTGGCGATGAATCCAGATGAATTAGTTGTCCAAGCCCAAGCCTTTGTTAGCTCTTCTTTGACTCGGGAGTTCGATCTTTGGGCTCCCTCGGATTTGATCCTCCTGTCGCAAATGATTCCGGCAGCGAGAGGTCCGAAGACTAGATCTCTCTAGAGTACATGGACCCGTTCAGCTTCTGGCTGCTGACATCCATCCGGTCAGCTGCCACCATTGCCGCTTCCACCCGATCGGTAAAGTCGGTTAGGATCCAAATTATCCGGGAACCGGATACTTTCTTCTCCTCATGTACTCCCTTGTCGAATAACTCTGCCTTGACAACGGCAAATCCGGACACCCTGAGGGTGGCCTTCACCATCTTGGCCACCTTTCTTGTTGCGTCCGCCATTTCCCGGACTGCAGTCTTATCCTCTTTGAAGGCAACCATCTCCGCCTTCAAAGTGTCGACTTCCTCTAGAAGCCGACAAATCTCTGCCTCTTGCTTCCGAAGCTCATCCGGATTGGAAATATGTTGTGCTACTTTAGCCGGTAGCCTGCTGTCTCTCAACGCACCCACCAGCTCTCCAATACTAGTGAGGGTCCTCCTCTTGATCTCCCAATCTGCTCATATTCCGCAGAGGATGACGGTCAACTCATTGAATGGGTCATTCGGGTCTTTGGCCTCCGGCATCTCCACTTCCGGTCCCTCTTTAGGAGTCGACCGGTTGGTAGGAGGGATTCCTCTCTTGTGAGGAGGCGTCGTCTTCATCCGCTTCCTCATCCTGAGGTGCTCCTCCTCACCTTCCTCTTCTGTCTCGGGTTTGGATCTGGTTACGTTCTCCAGTTCGTCATCCAAACCCAACTCCCTATACTTCAGCATAGATTCCTGAGTATTCCACATCTTCTCCTCCATGTTGGTAAGGAGTTGGTTGCGCTGGTAGAGGTGAAAGAGATAGGGACTCGAAGGAGTGGCCCTACTCTTTCCAATTCTCGTCACAAGCTAGGACACCAGATCGCAAAAGATTCGGGTCCAGTTCACCTTCCGTTCCTTGCTCAGGGCTCCAAAAATGGTATTGCCGAGGGTCATCGTCACCCTTGTTGGTTTCTCCGAGTAGATGATCGGGATCAAGAACTGGAGAAGGCGGAGGTGCCGATTGTTTATGCAATCCGCAACCGCATACCCGTCCTTGCTACTCGGCTCTCCGTGAAACTTGTCATAGATGAATTCAGCCCTCCGTGTCGCCATGCCGGAACCCCCTAACCGGAAGTTGTAGACCTCTCTCCACTTCTCTTCTTCCCACTCGGTTGGATGCCTTCGGACAGTATGGTCGAACTGGTTCAACATTTTGCACTTCAGCTCTTTCACCATCCGCTCCTCTCTAAACCCCCACGGTTTGTCCATCAAATCCAAACAGCCCATCGCGTTGAGATCCTCCATGAGCTCGGTCCTCGCCGGTTCCGCGGAAGGGATGACCAAAACTACTTTCTGGAGCTTAATCTCAGAGGAGGAACTTGGCGCTCCCAGTCTACTCTTGCGAAGTTGAGGCATGGACACTGTGGGAGTATAAAATGTCAAAACCCGGAATTCCAGATTAATTTAGGGGTAGATTAGTGAGATTTTTCAAAGTTTTTGTATACTGAAGTAGCAATCCGGAACAGTTAGCCGAATTAGGAAAGTAGGAAAGTTCTGGCCTAGTAAAAATTGTAAAATGGGTAAGGAACGGATCTTAACGGGATTTGTTATCCGGAAGGTAATCCGGATTCTAGAAACCTACGACCTAGATTCCGGCCTAGGAACTAGGGTTCTGTTTGTGAAAGGTGGCGCATTTATGGGCCGTCTCAACGGGTGTCGGTCGCTGGCCGGCTACTTAAGCCCATTCTTCTCCATTTCTTCTCCCTCTTTCTTCCGCTCAAGGATGCGTGTGTTCTTGTAGGTTTGGAGCGCACGTTAGTTGAGTGAAAGAGTGGTGAGTTGAGATTGGATAGGAAGAGAAGGAGAGGAAGGTGCCGATTGCACCGGATTAGTAGGATTCTGTCGACGTGGATGGAGGAACCTCGGAGACTGGCAGTTACGGCCAAGCTGCTCAATCCGGTCGTACCTACGGATTCGAAGGCGCGGATGCTTTTGGAAGGCGATGTGGACAGCATGGGATGTGCGGGGCTGCTGCGCAAGCCGTGGAATCTGAAGGACAAGGCGATGATCCACGAAGTCGTGACTGGAGCTCCAAATCAGTTTGAGTTGAAGAAGCGAGGGAAGTCGGCAAAGTGGACCGAGCAAATGTGGACGGAAGCCTACTCATTCTGGAAGGCGGGTTCCGGTTATGCCTTGAGGAATGACGGTTACGTTCAAGGGAAGTTCCGTAATCCACCCAATTCGAAGGAAGGTTTTGCGATCCATGATTGCATTGACCTAAGGCAGAGGCAGATGCTGGAGTTCCTAGTTCCGATCCTATATCCGGAGAAGCCGACCCGGCTCACTAGCACGTTGGGTAATACGATTTTCGGAGCAATGGAGGACTGACCGGTGCACTAGGGAAGGATTATTTGGTCCGTGGTGCTCAAACTGGTGGATGGCATGCAGAAAGGTAAGACCAGCCCGATCAGCACCTACCTCTTCCACCTTTACTACCACAACGGGATCGTGAGTGAGCAGAAAATCAAGGACTACAAGGTTGCTGAAGAGATGCTGAAGTACGGCCTGCCTTCGGATCTGGAGAAGCAAGTCGAGGAAGTAGTTCCGGAAGTGGCGCCGCCAAGGACAGAGAAGTTGGAAAGTTTGCGACGGACGTCGACTGATCCGAACTCAAGAGGGAAGTAGCAAGTTCCGGAAACGGAGGAACTGGGCCGGACCTTTGTAGAGCTAGGGAAAAATGAGTTGTTCGATTCCGGAGTAGAGTGGTTCCAGGAGGCCCGAAAACGGTACGAGGACTTGGCTGACTTTGTATGCTTGGTATTGGACGAATTGAAGGTGGAGCCTCAAAAGATTATTGGCAAGGTTAGAAAGCGTCTGAATCCGGCCCTGCTCAGTAGGAAAGATGAGCAGATCCAGAAACTGGAGGAGGAGAAAATCCAACTCAAGACCAGTTTGGGTGTTGCGGAGGAGGCCCTGAAGTTTGCATCCAAGAAGGAGTCAGATGCAATGAATGTAGTGAGGGTACTGATGGAGTTGGTGGAACAGCCCGCGGATCAAATCACACGCGCCCGGCTCTTCAATGATAAGTTAGTTCAGAAGGGCGTAGTGACCGGAAGCATGATCCTCAAGATCCTGGTGGATTATGAGATCAAAATGGAGAACGTGTTGGCAGAGATGAGGAAGCTGTTGGGGTTTCTTGATCCGACCGCCATGGACTTCACACGATTCCCGGAAGTTCTGAGTGCGCAGTTATGGAGGACTCCGGCCAAACCGATCCCCGCCGAAAGGACTCCCATATCAGAGCAAGATCTTCAAACCTTGCTAAAGGATGTTACCACTCAAATTGCAAGTCAGGCGGGGCCGTCGCGAAGAAGGGAGAGATTAATGGCGGACGTTGCTAAGAAAGGTCCGGATGTTCCAGTTGTTTCGGATGCTCCAATGTAGACGGTGATTGTCACGTTTCCCACGCATACGCCCAGGGCTCTAGAAGGGACCGTAGGTACCCAAAGTCATGGCTTCTCCAGTTCGGACAGATTTGACGAACTGGATGCCTGTGATTGAGAATCCGGCCCGGACACATCCAGAAGGTTTCACCCACATGGAGGGAGCATTCGAGGAAGAGGAGGAAGGCGATGACGAGGATCCAATTGGAGCTTCATTAGGGCAATCCATTGAGATGGAGTCGGATAGAAAATTCATCCTATTCGATGAAGAGGAGACTAAAGATACGGCAACTCCGCTGATCCGACGCGCGATCCAGACCCGGGCAAGTGTCTGGAACACCCCCACGAAGACGACAAGAGCGACACAAGGCGGCAGCAATACGAAGAAGCCGCGGAAGAAGTAGTTAGTTAGGATGTTTTGATTTTTGATTAGGTTTTGAATTCTAATTCCAAAACGGATTTTCCGCGCTTGCAGCCTTGGTTTCGGATTTATTTTTAGAATGAGCCAGCAGTAGATTTTCCAAGTGTCTCGGATGGTTCTCTGATTGGCTGCCTGAATTCCCGGGGCTCTTTTTGGCTTTCAGGTGTTGACTTTTTGTGGATTTTTAAGGGCTGACAAGCTTGTTGTGCTGTCATTCCCTCCTAGCAGATTTTCATTTGTATTCCATTCCTTTCTTTTAATCTAAGTGCTGAGTGAGCTTTCGGATTTCCATCTTTGTGTTCAAGTGTTGGTCTGAATGCTTGTGACTATACTGGAGTGTGAGGGAAGAGAGGTGAGGAAGAATCCGGATCTTAGGTAGTCAATTCCATTTGAAAGGTACATTTGCGATATTGTTAGATTCTTGATTGAGTGGAAGTGCACAGTGCCTTTAAACTATCGTAACGGTGATCCGGTTGATTGAGTAGCGGAAGCGAGTCCAGCTATCAACCCGTGCGGAGGTAAGTGCCCGCCCAGAGGAAGTCGCCATTCTCCCAGAAGGTCTGGCAACCTCGGAACGGTCTAGCACTTAACAAACAACCCCCAGTAGGTTCCGAAATCCTATAATCTGTTGTTGTAGTAAGGAGTGGATCGAGTCCTAAGTGACCTACTTTCCGGATCGGGTGTCTAGGAAGTTGTGAGGATCCGGATCTTTTTTCCTTATTACAACTCCTTCAATATCTGGGTGTTTGTTTGTGTTTGTCAAAGTTTAGTGAGTGTGAGAACCAGAGTGGTGAAGTCCCTACCCCTCAAAAGATCAAAGCAGACCCTTTGAGGATAAAACAGAGGTGAAAGAAACCATCTTGATTTCGGGTAGAACTGAATTCGGATTGAATTTCGGATAGTTAAAAGTTCCGGAAACAAGTGAATAGGTGATTGAATTGAAGAGAAAAGAGAATCCGGAAACTTGAAGTGTGCAGTATCATCTTGGAATTCCCTGGGACAATAACTCGTGTCATTTTAGCACAACATTGTGGCTAAAGATACTTATGCCTAGATTGCACGTACAACAAACACGAACTTGCTAACTGGACCCTTCCTGGTCGCTACCTCACTCTCTCCTAGCCGCACGTCCCATTCCTCACTTTCTCTCATCCGATCTCAACCGGAAGACAACACAAACCTGCAGCCCACACAAGCTCGACCTCTCCTGCACTCTGACGCACTCGTATTGAAGTTTCCACTCACACAACGGCTTTGACGCAGACGAAGGCATTAAAGTGCTCAAGGTCAGCTCCAAAACTCAAGGGAAGTAAAGGAGTGAAAATGGGGACGACTAGCCTTTATATAGTCCCAGGACCCCTGACTAGTCATCATGACCTTTTCCAGTCCGATCCATAGCAGTCAGGTTCAACCCTAATCTGATCCTAGACAAGGTCCGGATGTGATTCCGCTCTTGAGTACTAATACTCTGACTGGATCAGATCCAGTTTACCCTTGACTGCATTAGCTTTATCTATCTTCAGTCTTCTTCTGCCTCCTAGCAGGATCCGGATTCTAATTACTCGTTTTCGTTCCAACTTTTAGGTAAGTAAGGGAAAACCAAAAATTTTGGTTGCAACATTACCCCTTCCTCATCTGTGAGCGTCCTTGCGAACATCATTTAGAATTGTTTGAAGAAGTAGCAGGGGTGTACTTCTTTACCCTTGATTCGTTCACCCGAATGTCAAGCCACTGACCTCGTAAATTTTCTAATTGCAGGGATTTGTTCTGGAAAACTTGGTTGACTCGAAAAGGTTCCATCCATCGGGTATGCAATTTACCTGGAAAATCCTTGTGACAATTGTCATAGAGGAGAACCAGTCCTCCTTCTTGGATTCCTACAATTCTTGAAAATGAATTCAATCAACTTCCTTTAAAAAGATGGGATGAAAAAAATGTTATTTACCGTCCTTGAAGTCTCCCTAAAAACATCCAAAATACAAAAAAAGCCCACTTAGGCATCTTAACTCTAGCCTAGAAGGATGCCATGGACATTAAGTATTCAATGAATGACAAAGGATCCTCCCATGTAAGACAAAAGTGCAATTGTTCATCCTTAGAATTTTGTGTGAAAATGAAAGGTCTTACCTAGTAGTGTGATCTCTAATGAGTGTTGTTCAGTTTCTCTATGCAAATTGATTCACATGGTACTAGAAAAGTTGATTTCGACTAGCCCATCCTTCTAAGATTAAGGTAAATCCCTAAGAGTCTCCAATAGGAAGGCAAAAGTTGATTTTGAGTTTTTTGACGCAAGAAGAATCTAAACATCACATCTTCATTCTTTTTGAAGGTTACCTTTCTTTAGCATCCCTACATGAACTCATTTAGAACCTTGTCCAATAATCATGAAGCACCAAATTACTATGTTGGTTGCATTGATGAAATAGAAACAATTTTATTTTTTCACCCTCCAACATACTTGAATATACGTCATCCATTTCTCGGAGCTCCCATTGTATGCTCTTGAAAACATTTATAATCCACCTTGGACAATTTGGGGTCACCATCCCCTATTTTCCAAGGCAAGTCACTGTATCATCCCAAAGCGACAGACCCCATAAGAGCCTGCTGCCATTGGGCTCCTGGACCTCGAAGAGCGGGAGGTCCAGGCGCTCTCCATTGAGCCCTCCATCCAACCGAACCTCGGAATTGGACCTCCAGCCTCTAGCCCTTGCAAATTGGCTTTGCAGAGCTGGAGGGCCTGGCCCCTGGCTTGGAGAGGACTTATTTCAAGAAAAAAACAAATTTTGCGCCTTGCAGTTGCGCCACTTTGGATGACGAGTGCAACATATGTTGTTGGCCGACTCACTTTTTACTGTGGCTAAAGTCGGTGTGGGTCCGAGCTCCCAATGGAAACGTCTTGGATTCCTAGCCTGGATGCTCCAGCTTCTAGACGCAAGCCTCCGATTCCTAGAGGTCCAGGTTTCAATGGAGACTGGCTCTAAGAGCATCTCCTGTAGCCCTCTATCCAAATTGTCCCTTCAATCGAGATCTGTCTAATTTGAAGAAGATGGCCACTTGAATCCCCAACAGTACAACTCACTAAATATACTTCCAACCAATCACAAGTCACAGAACTTACAAAAGCAATAAGTAAGCTATGACAATTGCTAATCCCAAGAGAAAATATAGCATGTAGTGACTGTAAAGGTCTGCACCAAATATGGATTATTTGGTGTGTCTTAGTAAAGGTGGAGCCTGACAAACACTACAATTGATTGCTTATCATCCAAAAATTAGAGGAGAGGGGTTCTTTGGAGGGGTGCAGGAGATGCTCTAACCCATTCCCATTCATCCCCTGAACCATTTCCGTCCGCAGGGCGCCGCCTGCCAACTGCACTCCGACCAAGCGGCGTCCGCCTCCCGCACACAATAACACAACGTCCCTGCTCCCAAAACGCACATCGCCCGTTCGTCGCGACGTCGCAACAACCCCACCATTGCAATCGAGACACAGTGCGAGCTTCCGCATTCATCAACACGAACATCAATGCAATTTCGCACTCAACAATCGAATCACACTCACAAGCACAAGCACATTCGCAAGCACAATCGCAACCCCAACCCCAATCACATTCACAAGCACGAACGCGATCGCAACCCCGAACCCCAATCTTAAGCACTTCATGGCACTCTGCTGTCAACGAGACGATCTTTCAGGAAAGCAGAACCCACAACAATCTGATGCTCTGATTCCCACTGTAGCGGCTCACGAGCTCAAGCAGATCCCGCTTGCCACCGAATCTCCATACCAGCCGGAGAATCTCTCACGATCGAATCCCCCCTCCCCCGGCCCAAGCAAGGCTCAGGCACGAAAACGGCATGGAATTGATGGAAAGGATGCCGCACCTCCGCGCAAGTCGGAGTCACGACTGGGGCACAGCGCTGGTTCAGATTTGCAACGCAGCTTCACTTACAAGTTCGGTGGCATCGAAGGCGGAGCCTCGCTTTCTAGGTCGCGAGAGTACAAGTTTGCATGTCTAGACAGCGAGAATGCGCGACTTTTCAGTGAAAGGGCTTAATTTGGACAAATCTGTGTTATTTCCCGCATCAATATCCCGCTTTCGTTTGTAGGAGGAGCTTTTTGGACTCTGGGTTCTTCCGTTCTGCTTCTGTTTTTCCTGGCTCTGGTGCTGAACTAAGTTAGGTTTCCCATTTCGGTCCCAGATTTTCTCGTTTTCGCATGGACTTTCGGAATCCATTTCGTCGGTGCGGCTAGCAGGGCTTGTGCGAGGTTCGAGGCAACGACTCTTGGGGGGGTACTGTTCTTTTGGTGTCGGTGATTGCGAGCGAGAGGTTTTCGGAGGAGGGGGTTGTGGAATCTGTGAATTTGTGAGTCCTCGTTTCAGCTCTACCTGAATTGTCTTTCTCCACTCTTGCCGTAAATTGTGTCGTCCGAAACAAACTAATTAGGCGTTTTGTACTCGTAATGGCAAATGTCTTCCACTACAGATGCTCGGTGAGGAATTGATGATACAGTCTTCAAGGTACGTGTCCAGAGTGCAATTCCTCCGAGTTTCTGCGAAGACAACAGCCGAATTAGCAAATTGTTGTTGTATCATGCTCATTAGCTAAAAGTCAGGGTTTGTTGCGCAAGCGCGAGGATGTCGATGCTCAGACGACTACTTGAATTGTGATGATGCCAGTAACCGGAACCTCAATTGGAAGACCACAACGGCGAGTGAGATTAATACGTTCCCACACAATCGGGCGCTCAAGAACTGCTTGCATTCCGCGGAGTTTCGAGTGGTAGGTGACCATCCATCAGTTCGTATAAGTGACTCGAGGAGCCCTCTTCTCAGAAATTTATGAACTTTCAGATTGTTTCGAGATTTTCAGCCGCACTGACTGCGCCGTACTGAGGGCCTCACCACAACGTTCGAATCCAACTGAAATTCAACTAGTGAGGCCTTATACAAAACAAAACAAGTAACGGCATGGACTTAGCTACCCTGCCGAATTCTCTAGTCCACTGTCCACGAGTGTTGAAATTTTGTGTTGCAACCAACTGAGAGACCAAGCAGTTGTGATCTTTGTGTTCGAACCAACCGAGAGATTTTATTGAACAGGGATTTCGAAGCGTGCTGTCCCGAGATGGCGACGCAGCGGGCGCCTGTCGACTACGAGGAAGAAGACGAGGAAGAGGAGCTTCTCCAGCGAGCGTTAACGGAGCAAGCAGCCCGCGAAGCAGCCAGCACCTTCCGGCCATCGCCAGCGAGGTCCCCTATCCGGTCACCACAAAACCCAGCAACGAAAGCGCCCCCGCCCAACCGAGCTCCATCTCCAGCAAGCAACAAAACATCTACCACCACTGGTCCTGGTCCGCCACAACGAGTGCCGTCCGGGCCGCTCCCTCCCAAGCGAGCGCCTCCGCCCGTGGAGGAAGACGACGACGAGGAACTGCTCAGTCTCTCGTCGGAAGACGACGCTCCTCCTCCAAAAGCAAAGGCGCCGTCGCAAGCTGGACGACGGGCGTTGCCTCCTGTTGCTGCTGCCAGTGTCGCCAATGGACGGGATGAAGACTGGGACGACGAGGACGAGGAGGACGAGGAGGAGGAGCCATCGACGTGGAAACCGAGCTACAAAGCCGAGGTCGGTAGTGGCGGTTCATGCGTCTCCTTTGTTACATCTAAAATTGTGTGTCTGTTTGTTTTTCGAGGTCTGTGTGTACTACTAGTGCAATTCATCACCCTGTTGAAAGAACCGTCTGGAAAGGAAATGAAGTCTGGGATGTTGTTTCAACCTCTCAGGGGGGTGGAACAGAAGTATCGACAACAATCCAACATTGGGATGCTGTGTCTATGTCTGAGTTGATGGAAACACAAACATCGAAAGCCCACGTTCACTGGCATGTTGTGTCCATTTCTGAGTTGGTGGTAACACGAACATCAAACACATCGAAGTTGGGATTTTGTGTCCACCTCTCAGCTGGTTGACGCACAATCATCAAAAACCGAGCCTTGGGATGTTGTGTCCACCTCTGAGTTGCTTGAAACACAAATATGAAAAATTCAAGGTTGGGATGTTGTGTCTACTTCTCAGTTGGTTGAAGCACAAACATAATAAATCCAGCCTTGGGATGTTGTGTCTACCTCTGAGTTGCTTGAAACGCAAACATAAAACCCAGCCTTGGGCTGTTCGGTCTACCTCATTTGCTTGGAACAAAAATATCAAAAACCCAACATTGGGAAGTCATGTCAACATCTGAGTTGCTTGAAACACAAACATCAAGAACATCAAGTTGGGATGTTGTGTCAACCTCCTCGATGGTGGAAACATCTCAATGTTGATTGCTTTAATCTGTTGTCTCCTTAAGAGTTGTCAACTGGGAGTTTTACCCTCAGTTATGTCTAGTTTCGGTGTCTCGGGAATGAAAGTGAACAATAGTACTCATGTTACTCCGCTTTTGTGGTGTTTCCTGTTGTTCTGGTCTTGTTGCAGCTGGAAAGACGGGTGCGGGAGCTTCGAGAAACGCGAGGAGCATCGGCTCCGTCGCAAATGCGGAGAGCCAGATCGATTGTGGATCCCGTTCTCTCTCGCGGAGACGATTTCGTCGACCCACTTGGTCTTGGGTAAGTACTGTTTGCAGCCCTAATTCTCAACTGCAACCCTAGTTCTAGAGTTTATAGTCCACATACTACAACCTTGTTTAAGGCCTTACCATGCACAACCAAGCCGGTGTTCAACAGGGGAGACGTTTTGAAAAACACTTGACAGCTTGGACCTGCTTTGTTCAAAAATCCAGACAGACCTCTTTAATCTTACCACTTGGGATCCCACCTATGACGTACTTTGCATGTGTGACAATTGTGCACAGTCAATGATAGTGTGGCACGTGTGCAACTTATTCTAGAAGGTCATTTTAGAGAATGTCACACTTGGGAGCCTCGAGTGTAACTTATCTATGCTTGATTTTTGCGACCAAATTGGTAGTTCCTTTCAAACGAGTAGCTCTTGGTGGACCATTCCAAACTGGTGGAGAACTTACGATCTAATTAAGTATTGTTGAGTATTGTGCATGCTTCACTCCAGCTTGCGGTGAGGACAAGTCACGACCTCATGACACTACCTTGTTGCAAGACATGAGGTCGTACATGCCCTTAACTCAAGCCGCAGCACACCACATGCAAGACTCACTTTACCATATATAGCCAACAGCGGAAACAACAACAAATTTGAACCAATGCTCAACTAATTGTATTGTTGCATGCAAAACGAACAAGAGCGTGCCACATACACTCCTAGCAAAGTCTAGGCTATGTTTATGCAGCCGAAGATGAAAATAGGAACCTATGTAAACAAATGCTCTACTAACTACTTGTATTCGTTGTTTTTTGCAATCTGAATGAGGGTGTGCCGCATACACTCCTACCAAAGCAACGTTTAGGCCATGTTTGCACCTGTAGTCCATGACAAAACTAGCAACCAGTGCAATCCAATGCCCTAGAAAGCTAAACCAAAGAGGACTTGCCACATACTCTCCTGAAAACATCGGAGTTTAAGCAACAATCAACATATATATCACCTCATTCACAATCTTGCTCGTTCCCCCAGCTTGCTAAATAAGTTCCCGTTTCCCTCTTCCCTGTCTGCCAGTTCGTCTCGCTTGCCTATGTTGTGAGCTTGCTCATGAAGAGACTTGAAAGCGAGGACGTTGTATGTGTGCAGGGTGTTGAACCCGCGGAGCTTGACCCTCATTCCCAACATCAGCAGGAGCGAGGACAACTCCCTGGCAGTGTCGACAGCGTCTTTGGACCGAGGCAGCAGTCAGCAAGGCATCAAGCGGGGCGGGTTCCTTCGCAGCCACAAGTCCATGAAAGCCCCTGCGGCTACTATCGACATTGCGACTGTGGTGGTGGCCAAGGAAGAGGCCGCTGCGGCTTCGCCCGCGCCCGAAGAAGCACCCGTGCTTAGAGACCCAACTCTTCAAGGTATGTAGGCGCCTCCCCCTCTTACCACTAGTGATCCCAACTACGAAATTCTTAAGTCGCTCAAGTTGCTAAACAATCTGCTAATTGGTTCAAAATTTTAATTCAACACTGGTATTCACAGGCTTTGTAGCTAGAAAATTCTCTTGGTAGCGACTTCGCTAAATTTATCTGCATTTGGGACAATGCAAGTGCTGTCTTGGGGGGAGTTTCAGCAAATTTGAACTTTGTCTCTACTGAGGTTTGCGCATCTATAATCATTACTAATGGCAACTGAGCATAGTTACTATTATTTATATTGGATCTTATTGGCATCTGAAAGAGGATTCCAACAATATTTAGCATGCATTATTTGGACACCGCATAAAGAAGTTATGAATTTTCAAAGTTGACTGTCTAAAGAGGTATTGAAAACCAACAGTAGACTCTCAAACTCTCATGTTTTGATTGTGTACATCTTGTGGAATCAATGTTTAGAAGAAAAATGACACTTTTTTGGTTCAAATCTAGGTGTCACATTTTAGGTAGTGTTAATTATGGGTGTAGATACTACCTTCATAGTACTAGTACAATATTTTGCTTTTGTTTGCCATCTATCTGGATTTCAAAAATAAAGAATGTGACCAACAGTTTGGGGATGAAAATATGATAGGATTTTGTGGCATTGTATACTTAAAACAATAGTTTCCTTCACACTTTGTAGGTGGTGTTCTTTGCGGAGAGGTCTTTAAGTCATTTCCTTTGGAATTCGAGAATGCTTGATGTGTTGGTATGGGTTTCAGTTGTTGTCTATTATGAACTAGCCCTACTCTAAGGACCTTGATTAGCCACTTCATGTCCTCCAATCATGTAGATGGGAGAATAGGGAAAGTAGAAAGTGTAAAATGGTGACTCACTCTCATTAGAGATGCTCCATGAATTGGGGTTCCACAAGTTTGTTGAAAGTGCTAACTACACTTAATAGTGAAATGAGGTTGCCCCAAACTAATTTCTCGACATTCTACACTAAATAACTATGTTCAGTTATTGTAGTAGGATGTAGTAATGTAGGAACCATGTGTATTGCTTGGATTATTGCATTGGTTCATGGCTCAAGTTTAGAGAATGGCATGTGCCTCCATCTATACAAGAAGTGAGTCATGAGTTGACTTCTCTGACAAAAGCAACCTAACTGTTAATACAACCCAATTTCACTATTTAATGTAGAGGACTTTGAAGACTGAGTCCATTTTCCCATTCATTGAGATATTATGGTAGCAATTCCACTTATTAAATTGATGAATTGGATTTTTTTTAATCAATTTGTTGAAAGTAGGCACTAATTGAAGGACAAGGAAGTAGTCATGTCATGTCCCCAGACTTGAGGTGGGGAATGATCACCCCCAATTCATAGCTTCAGGGTTTAGGGTTCTAAACATGCTTTTGGGTGCTTTGTGTTGCTTGTTGCAGAGAAACTTGTTTATCAATCTGACAAGTTCGACCCCCAATTCTTCCTGGCCCATGTACACCAGAACACACCTACTGCAGATTTGGAGAAGGCAGAGGCAGCCTTGAATCAAGACCTCAAACGACGCAACAACGAGTTGAAGAAGCTTGTCAAGGAGAATTTCGATTGCTTCATTTCCTGCAAAAACACCATTGATGGTATGTAAGCCAAGGGGTAGCCTCCTCTTTCAAAAAATTGCATACTTTGATTTAAAACCATGAAGGGTTTTCCATAATTGTTATGCGGCTTGATTGTTTGTGCGAGTGCACTAGAAGAAACCCACGTTTTAGGTGTCGCTTTGTGATTTTTTCAGACGGATTTTAGGTGTGCTTTTTTCTATGTCACCTAAAATTGTCTGAAAAAATCACAAAACGCCACCTAAAATGCGGTTTGCTTCTAGTGGGGGTTGGTATATATAGATGTCGATGTAGTGAAGTGGTGTGAACCCTTGCATAAATGTTGAGCTCTAAAACTAATTTGCATGTTCACTTAAGACTTGGTGTGAACATCCCTTTAGTGTCTAATCTAAAAATAGGAAATATAGCGCTATAGTTAATAATAGTAACTTCATAAGTATATCTTCACTCATCTCATTGTAGTAGAGAAAATCTTTCCTTTCCTTTGGGGTATTTGTGTCCCCTTCCTAGGTGTATGTTTTCTAGTGATTCATTGGAGGTCTTGTAGATAAGGAAATGGCCACTTAATTTGGGCTTTGGGGGCAAGTAGGGGTGTAAATTAAGAACAATAGTTCATTGTAGAAGTTCATAGTCAATTCTAGTAACTTTTGACCCGTAATTCTCTCCTATCATGTTCATTGCTATGCGATATGCTATCATGAGGGTAGTTAGAGTCTTAACCCCATCCTCCCCACTCTTTAATAGAGCCATAGATCATGTTTGACCACCACCATTTTGGGGTTATCTAATTAATACAAACATTTGAATTTTTTTCTTAAAATAATGTAGAACATGGTTTCTTCTAATATTTTTGTAGTAATTGCCAATGCTTGATGCATTTCATCTCATCCTGTTCTATTCTATATATTTTTTGATTTACTAGGCCCCTTGGAATTCTTAATTTGCCGTGATTGTCAAGGTCTATCTATTATTTGGAAAAGGATTGACCAAATGCCGTGTGTGCTTTGGTGTCTAGATATCCATGCCAAGTTGCTGCAGATCGAATCCAACACCGAAGGAGGCAGCACTTTGCACCTCAATAGCTCCATCCAACAAGTGGAGGATGTGGCCAACCGTGCCTTTTCTCCTCTTCTGGAGCGCCAGGTATGCCACCCAACCTCCTAAGGGGAACTTTTCAACAAAATTATCATTATTTGAAAGCTCTAAGGTTTCTATAAATAGTCTAGAAATCAAATTTTCTTACCCCTAATATTTTCTTTTATAACCAGTTAGGTAGTGGGACCTTGACCCTTGAATGGTAGGCCAAGCTTTTGGGCTTGGTTTTGAGAGAATCATTGACAAAAAATGTTTTTTTTATTTTGCGGAAAATTTTCAACCTACTGAACCCACCTACTTCTACAACGAATATGGCTTGCCAAGCACTGGATTTTGAACTGCCAAAAGCAAAGCACTATTTACTATTCACTTTTGCATGCTCTGATCAAACAAGTTTTGGGCAAACAACAATGACCCGTTCCCCACTTCAAGGAGATTTTTTATTCTCCCTCAAGTTGGGCTGCCCTCCAGGCAAAGGAATGTTGTTTAAGAGTAAACATTTATTCTCACCTATCATGGTAAATTGTTACTATGAAACAATGTAGTAAGCATTTCATTAACTCTACTCTATCTTGAATTGCATGAATTCTCGTATTAGTGACCTTACAAATTCACCTAATCCTAGAATTAATGCAGGTTTCAGTACTTTACATAGGTCGACCAGGTGTAGGAGATTCCATATTTTATAACAATTCAATAATGTGGTTTGCAATGTTGTTAAATATCAACCTCCAGTATGGACTCCATGCTGCTTGGACCATAGCATTCTTTAGCAGTTGCGAAAACTCACCCTCAGTCTGACCTGACCTTCTCCACTATAGAGAGCCTCCTTTGTGAGTGGCCAACGGCTGTCTTCTAGTCTTCTTCCTTGAGCTTTGTAAACCTCCCATCATAGAATAAATAGGTCAAGATTGTGCACAAGACAAGAAGAACCTCAGAGGTTGGTTTGTTTTCTGAGGGTATCGAGACAGCAGCTCGTCAAGAATGCCGGTACGACTGTAGCATGAATGATGAAAAGTATAATTCCAACAATGGGATAGGATGGCGTTGTGGTGGCAGGATCAAGTGGAACGAATTCGGTCGGTGCAATCGATGCTACAAAGATTCAGAACGCTGTTCAATTTACCAAGCATCATCAGGACGCACATCAGCAAGGGAGAGTGCGATCAAGCTGTTCGAGAGTACAAGAAGGCCAAGTCCTTGCAGCTTTACTCGGATGTGCGTACACTCCAATCTCTTAAATCTGACCACCTGCGCCCCCGTTTTGTCGAATGGGTTACAAGTGCGCTACTGTCAATAATGTTGTGTCAAGGGTATTATGTACTAGAGAACGGGCAGGGGTCTGCACAACCCCTGCCCGCTCTTTTGCGTTAAGAGTAGGGGGGGCGTATTTGGCACTTGGCAGAATCGGCAGCATAATTGCTCCGGCAGATTTTGCAAAATAAAGAAGCTCCAAATGAGCCGAATGCGCCTCCCCTGTTCTTAACGTATAGGGCAATGTTCGAGGAGGAGGGAAGTTCGCCATAAAAAGGGCAGACGAGGAGGGTGGAGCTTGACGAGGAGGCCCTTTTTTTTGGCGAAATTCCCGACGATGAGGGGCATTGCCCGGCGTAAACAACCGGTGGGCAACGGATTTTCTTGGATGACATAACTAATTTGGATGAAAAATCCATAATGCCCGATTACGCAGTTTTGCCCGCGTAATCGGGCATTACGGCTCAGAATTCGCCCGCCTTTTGAACGGGACGAATCCCAGCGGTGGTTCACGAATTCATCCAACAATGCCTTTCTTCACATTGAAAGTTTGTCTGAGGCATTAATGTACTGTTTAGGACTTGAGGATATGTTTTTGGTGTTTTTTCTGCAGGTGGGTATCCTGAACAGAGTGCTGGAGGAGGTGGACAAGATCGTGAAAGAATTCAAGGAGACCTTATACAAGTCCATGGAAGATCCTCACATTGAGGTTACACAGGTAAGTGGCAACAGTTAGAGTGCAACCATTGTAACAGAGTTTTTTTCAGTGAAGTTAGATTGTTTCAGAACGAATTTCTCTGAACTTGTCTATAAATTTTAGTAAAAATCCCTGTTGAGAGAATTCGTCCAATGAGAATACATCAAGATTGTTTGAATGTGCATCCGCTTTTGAAATCGCCTTTATTGTTTGATTCTTTGAAGATCAATGACCCCTGCCAGCAATGGGTGATTAGTTTCACATACTTGACAATAGCACACTGAGTTCAAATTTGTATTTTAAACTTATTTTTATATATTTTCAAATATTAGTTGGAGACGACGATACGGCTGCTGCTGGAGCTTGAACCAGAATGCGACCCAGTTTGGCATTACCTTACCGTCCAGGTTCACAGCTCAATCCAGCCTTTTTTTTTAATCAAATTGTCCATTTTCCCTCTTTGGTACAATTACTAATGCAAACGAGTTTTTTTTCTGCTTTAAGTTAGAAGGTATAGATTCATTTGGAACTTACGTGGAACAATGTGGCATGATATAAGTTATGTGATTACGGATCTGTCCGCATGTACACTGGGAATAAACTTGTGAGGAAAAAGTTGCTGCAAAATCTCATACATGATGGAAATTCCGGTGGAAATCACGCAATATGCAGTGTTAGTAGTCTTCATGTTATTCAAATACCATGTATGTATACACTAGTAGAAAACAGTCCAAATCAAAACATGTCACTATTCAGACGCTTCGATTTGAACAGTATTTGCTGATTTAGACACTGTTTTCTACTAGTATTCGAAATTTACAAAGGGTCATTTCGGAATTAACACATGAAGCTTCAATACTTGTGATGGGTCTTTTACAGGACCGGAGGATCCGTGGACTTCTGGAAGGATGCAGTCTTGAGCATGATGCCCGTATGGATGCCTTTACTGTCCGGGCCCGGGACCGCGTTTTATCAGACGCTCGGTGGAAAAAGCTCCAAGTCCAATCAAATAAGGCTGTATGTTTCTTCCCAAGAATCTTCTTTTTCAGCTTGAGTTCTTAATTTTTAATATCATGAGAGCCTTCTTTTTGAAGAATGATAGGTATGCCGGCCTGAAACTACTAACTTGGAACCTAATATCAATACTATGGATCACTGACATACATTTAAGAACCTTAAAATTTATGGAAATTAAAAATCAAATCTGTGTATCATTGGCATACATTTACCAGCCTTGAATTCATGTATCGAACTCGCAGATAGTGTTGGTTTGGGGCATGCTTACATTAGTGTGAATTAGAGAGTGGGTTCATTTTGAGATCTGCTCGAGGTTTTGAATCAATTTCGATCTGGAGGGTGCTCTGCTGTGAGCCCCACTGTGCGAAATGTTGTAGTTTCAATGAGTCAAGTCAGCAACGTAAGATTCTGAGTTTTTTTCATGGTAGATTTTAAACTTGGAGTAGGCCATAAGTGGAGTAAATGTTTCTAACAAGGACACAATTATTTTCAATCTAATGAGAATTTTATAATGTACATTTATTGAAGAGGACAAGCCTAGTACGTAAAGGCTTTGCTCATCCTATGAGCAAATTTTGAAAATTCATGACTACGATCTAAATGTTTCTTGTTTTTATTCACAGTTTTAGAATCCTCTTGAAAATATAGACTAGATTTACGTTAAAAAAACTCATACTTATAAGAGAAACCTCTAAAATATGCTAATAGCTACAGCAGTAGATTCCTTAGATTCCTTAGTTTGTCATAAACTTTGGTTTGCTGAAACATTCATGTATCTCCGCAAGTAGGCACCAAGAGTAGCACTCGCTATCTGCACCCACATGGCTTAGTTTGTAGAACTACTCCCAATAGATTCTTCATTTACACCAAGAGTTCATTCTTCTTCATTGTTCACCGAATGTTGCCTCGCCTGCAACGAAGATGAGAAGTTTTTTATAAATGCAAAGTGGCTGTGGCAGTCTGATGTCGACTTTTCATTACTGCTCGGAGAAAGTGAGTCCAAGGAGGGCAGAGGAGTGACATTTGCTGACACCACAAGTAGCGAGTCGGATGCTCTGCTGGGGCGTTATATTCGGAGGCTCACCATGGTGGTGGTGCTCCACGTGCCTCTTTTCTGGCGGCTCGCCCTCTCCGTCTTCACCGGAAAATTGGCCCAGGTACGTCGCCTTTGAATTTCATTCTATTTGTGAAAACGTCAAATGGGATGTGAAACATCATAAGGTGATTTTTTGGTGAGTTCAAGAAAGATCGTCTGCAATTTGTGATAAATGTGGAGTGTATTATGATTTATGGAATAACGTGTGAATATGGAAACTGTCTATTGATATAAACAAAATGAATTTTTGCACGTGAATGACCAAATCCATCGCCACATAGTGTGGTTGGCTTTCAAAAAAGATGGTCTGATTTTTTCACAAATACAGCGTTTCTTGTATTGGTCAACCGCATTCCTTGCCTCAACGAATTGTGTTTTATGGTTATTGTTCCACTTTTGTTACCTGGCAAGTGGATAGACCAAGCAATGGTTCAAAAAAATTAAAATTTTTGGTACCAAATGAAAAGGAGACAGCATGTGTTAAAATGTTTAACTTGGAGTCCTAATTTTTCACTGTCATAGAGTTTGAATGTGCTGCCAAGTGTGCAACAGTCAATGCTGGAGTAGCAAGAGTGCAAGATATTCTAAAATGTCAATTTAGAGAAAATAATAATGAGGTTTGATTGTAATAGTAGCATGTTTGAGCTCATCATTCTAAATCATGAATGTCTTTTATTTCGTACAATTGTGAGATGTAGTTGTATAGATAAAAATTGCACTCGAAGAGTGTTGAATAAAGTGTTTGAACTATTCATTTAATGAAGATTGTGCTGAGGTTTGGAATAGTGATTGTGCAAAGGATTGTACTGAACAGAGACATGAAAGTTTCACATTTTTTTTCTATGTGGGATACAGACATTTATAAGAAGTCACTTGTCTCAAATTTGTTTCAAATTAATCATCAACATTTGTGTAGTGAACCTGAGTTGGCAAATTTGGTGAGCTGAGAGTACAGGGAGCAAGTGCTGTGGGCCGGAGCTTGTCACATAGAGCGACCTCACTTCCGCATGAAGGCTCAGAAAAACGAGCAAGTACTTCCCACACATTAGAGGAGGTGGAGACAATGGTGCAGTGTGTTATTTCTCTTTATGAGTCGAAAGTAAGCCTGGCTCTGTATCTCATTGTGTGGATTCCCATTCCTTGGGAACGCACACATTATCCTTTATTTAATCAAGCCAAATTCTTCTTAATTGCAATAAGTAGTTGTTGTGGGTGCTCATACTTTTCAGTGTTATCCTTTTACTTGTACCATTTTCAACTATATCTCTTAAAAAAGGGATGAAAATGAGAAAACAAAGACCTTGCTACCTTTGAACATCAATCATGGTTCACCAATTTTTTTAGACAATATTAGGTTGATCCTTACTTTGAACTGACCTAGATTCAACACCCTTTTGCTTTGATGCAATTGAAGGGTAACTCTACTGTGAAAATATAATTTAGACGGGACATGGTGGTAATTGATTCAATATGTTGTGTGTCCGCAGGTTCATGCTGCGTTTTTACAACTTGCTGAAGCGAATGTGCTACGTCCCTACATGCGGGATGCACTTGCTGAAGTGTCGAAAGCTTGTGTTTCACTGCGGGCTATGGATGCTGCTCCAAGTAGTGCAGGTAAGAATTTTGAAACAGATAGAATATCGTACTTTACTAGCTGTTTACTAGTTTTTTTAAGCTGCAGCATCGAGACAATGTTTTTTGTTTTTCATTTTAAAATTCATAAGAGCATCTTGTCACTTTTTTTAAAATTTTGAAATTTTTGTGTTTATGTTGGCAGTGCAAATGCTGTTGGCTTTGAGGACCGAAGTGACGAGGGTGTTTGTCCTTCGCATCTGCTCCCTCATGCACACGGCGACTTCTGAGCTCGTGATGGATGAAGATTGGGAGCCTGTTGCTGCAGTGCAACGTCTCTCCTCGCCTTTCACCATTTCCAGCTTACCACTGCGATTCCAAGAGCTCATGGCGTCCACCTTGGATCACCTCACAGAGTAAGCTTCTCCCTCACAAGAAATTCAAGCTTGAAAGGTCTCCAAGGCCCATTCTAGCCACGTATTTTCGCTTTGTTTCTATGAGTTTCTTGTTTTGATACTATCATATCTGACTGCGTTAGTGTTGTATTGAAGTACAACTTCATACAATAAATTGAAAAGAAGATTTGTATTTCAGATAATAAGGGTTTTATGGGACTTTATATGGTGATTATGCATTCTGTCCTCATGGGACCTTCAAGGGTTAAATCTCTTTAGAAATTTTGCAATTTTATCAAACAGTTAGTTACTCCTGTGAGTGTCTTTCGTAATAAGATTTTCAGTAAAATCAGTGTGTTTCAAGAAATCCTAGACTCCATCATAAAGAGAATCTTCTCTATTCTTCACAAGACGTCATCTTACGATCACAATGATCACACAGAGGTCTTCCCTTGGTCCATGGAGAGGTCTCCATATGATCATCGTCATTGTGACTTTAGGAAGACTTCCCCTTGAATCCTGAGAGAATTTGTCCTTAGTATGATGCCCAGAACAACATTTTAATGAAAAAAATTGTTTTGGGAAGGAGGCTTTGAAGTAGGCAATACCTGAGTATGAATTTTTACCTTCATTTTTCCTTTTGTTTACGTAATTCTCTCTTTGGTTTCCGTATACCCAGTTTTCATGCAGTCTTACTTTAGCTTTTCATGGGACATGGGATTCAGGATGTTGGAGAGACTAAACAAAGACGCATCGCAGCTCCATGAGGATATGATACTACAGCTGCATCAAATGCAGGACACAGTTCGCTACACGTTCTTTGAATGTTTCTTAGCTCTCTCTGGTAAGTTTTGAAAACTGAACATGCACTCATGCTTTTACTCAAATGATCAGAGCCCTGAAGATCATAACATTCTTCAACAGGGTGTCATTTTCTATCCATGAAAAGATCATTTAAGCAAAGTTTGCCACTGTTTCTCTGTATCCATCATCGTGATTCCTTTTCACTGTAACTCTTTCTCAAGCTGGTGGTGGCCTCCCTTTTTATTTCTTCCTAGTATTGTCAACTTGTCAGTGTCCATTTCTCCTCTTCTAAAATTGATCTTCTGCTTGAATTTTCACCAACTAACAGTAACATAGTATCAATGGAGTTATCTGAGGGGAACTCCCAACGATGCTAAATAATGTTACGAACATAGAATGGATTCTTCCTTCCACTTTTTCATTAGCCCCAAACGCCCAGAAGCTGCATGGGGCTTTTCAAGTCACGAAACTCAAATTCAGTGCTTCACAATGACAATTCACATATATTACTTAAACCTGTAACAAATTTTGTTATCCATCTACCGGAGTTTCCCAATCACACACATAAAATCAAGTGGATGTGACCGTGTGAAGAATGTAAATAGCTGTTTTCTATACTGAAATCCAAGCGTGTTTCTTTTGCAGTTATGATGGATTTTACGTTCTAATTAAGCGTATCAGATGCATGTTTTCTGTGAATGTTATTGCAAATCACGCAGGTAATTTGGAGAAACTGGCCAATGAACTGGCTTATGCAACCATTGAAGAAGGGACGGAGACTGAGCAAGAGGGACAAGAGTGGGAGGACGGATTTGTGGGTCTGGTAGCAGGAGTGGAAATCACAAGCACCCACCAGCGCTTACTCATGGTGCTCAGTAATGTGGGTTTCTGTCACTCCACTTCCCTTCCAGAGCAAACACGGAAATACGAACACGTGTGGACCTACGAAGGGTCCGTACTTCCAAACCTTGGAAGACTTTGATCTCACTTAATGCCCACTTGTCATCTATGTGTTGTCATCTATGTGTTGATAAAAACTTAATGCCCACTATTGATCAAAGCAACAAGCCTGAGATAACAAGAAATCCTACACGTTGAGTAGTGCAAAAATCTTTCCTCTATAACGGAGAAGCACTCAAAATCAACACTGTACCCTATTGCAGCAATTTTTAGATACATTAGTCATTCTAGAACTTACATCTCCATAGACCATAGATAGCTTATTGTTTGTTGACCAAAATGATAAGCTATTTGTGGTCTACCTAGATTAACATTCTAGAATGACTACTAGGTTTGGAAATTGTTGCAATTGGATACATTGTTGGTTTTGGGTGCTTCTCCTTTAGTTAATTTATCTCCTTTTTGTTTGATGTTGGCTGTCCTCTAGTCTAAGTATTAAGAAGAATGAAGAGTATGAAGAATTTTTGTATACCTGCTCCTATGTGACGTGCTTAACAAATTTGAGATATGACAGTTTTAAACTACCTCTTTGAGTTGGATTAGACTCTAGGGTGTTGGAAATAGTCACATGTGCAATTATCTCAATTTGTTATCTCAAGCTTGCTAGTTTGTCTTGTGTAATCTTACATAGTGGTCCGTGATTGGATGTGATGTGACCTTTCTTACTTTGTAGTGGGTTTGTTATTTTGTTGTTGTGTAGGTCTGATACATCTAGTAAAGGTGGAAACATGGCCACTTATGACGAAGTGTCAAACACTTTATCTAAACTAGAAAAGGAGATTCTCAATCACTACAATGTTGCCAAGGTAAGTGCACACTTTAGGGACTATAATAATTTGTATCAAAATTTGAGACTTTTTCAAGAACTCGGAAGGTGGCGGGTGCTATTCCGTCATTTTAAGCAATTACTCACACATCCACAACACATCCACAAGGGTGGTAAGGGGAGATTTATGAATAGTTCCAAAATTAATTTGAACACAATTTTTTGGACGTTTTGAGAATACTTTATGAATTTTCAAACCTAGTCATTTACATTTAATAACTCAATATATATAAAATCTAAAAGATTTGATAGGAAACAAGAATAGCTCCCTAGTAGTTTCAAAGTTTGAGAAATCCTCATGAATGTCAAGGTGTCACATGATCATAAGATTGAGTTAAGTATTCAATTGTAGAAACATAATATTTGTCATGTAATATAGGGATGCAATAGAGTTTGAGATTTCCTTTGCCTATGTCTTGCTTTAGGGTGGCTTTATTTTTTAATGATGCATTTATGGTTTTACAAATTCAGGCTAGAGAAATTTATAGGGCTACCGAAGCGTACCTATTATATGATGGCAATCAATGGTCTTCCACTCCTCCAGTGAAAGTAAGTTTTTCTTGAACCTAGAGTTACTTGTTTCTTGAATCTAAAGTTTCTTGAATCTAAAGGTAGGTTTAGGTCTAGAAGTTGGCGTTCCCTATTTCAAGCGGTTTAAATTATTACATCCAAATCCTTTAATGTCCTAAGCACTAAAAATACATGCAAATGTGTAGAGTTCTATAACATTGTGATATTCATTAGTAGTGCTTGTAATAATTCCACTAAAAATGTACACTTGGAGCTACCGTAGGCAAGAAGGTGATCTCAAAATGTGCATTTTCTACATTTTCTTGCATTTTCAACAATGTAAATATCTTTTGGTACATTTTATTAATCTCTTAAAAGCTCCCTAAATTATTTATTTATCCACTTTCCTAAAGAGACACTTTTGGTCAATTAGGCACTTGGAGATTAAGTAGGTCTATGTGTATCTCTCCAAAATCTATCAAGTTCTATATATTTTTTGTTGTGTGGGAACACTTGCTCAAAATGGAAAGTATGTGGGCTCCATTGATTCCAGGATTTTCGGTATGTATTGATGGAGCTAATGCATCCCTTGGTCACCACTCATGCAGAGGTTAGTGGACTTCTAGTTTGCCCAGCATGTACAATTTGTTACAGTTTCTATGAATCAAATGCTTTGTATCAGTGTTGAATCATCTACCCTCTATGAGTGGTATCAGTTGGGAGTAGATAAAAAATAATACTTATCAAGTATGAGCACAAGTGAACACTTACCTAATTGACTGATTCACTTGTGAAGAAGTTACACTTTGTAATATATTAACATTTGTTAAAAATCAAGTGATTAAAACTTTTACAAGCTTACAAGGAGATCATGAACCCGTTTATTGCGCTTACTGCTATGAAGGTCAAAATCATGAAGAGGGAAGGTAACCCTTTTTCCGGAGAACTTGTTGTCCTTAACCCGTGGAGTGTGCCATGCAGGTGTTTGCAGGGGCAAAACCGTATTTGGAGAAGGCTATCAACTCTCTGGTGGAAGCAGTGATGAGTTCGTTGGTAGCTGTTTTCAACGATAACAAAAAGTCGGCGTTCCACAGATTTGATATCAACGGATACGTCCAGCTCATTCTTGAGGTTTGTTGCTCGTATACTTTACTTCCTCTATTGGTTAATAATATGTAATCAGCTCGTCATTCTAGACATATCTAGTGCTGAAATTACCGCGATGTATGCACTAGTATCTGAAACCATTAGACTGAGTTTCTAGAGCTCGAGATGCAATGTTAGTGCCCAAGTTGCTTGACATGCCTGGCTGGAATTGATTACTTCTTTCGTGCAGCTGGAATACCTGCAAACTGTTTTAGAAGGCTACTTGACTACACAAGCGTATGATCTGGCTGCAACCTTCCGCGGTTTACTCTTGGACAAGGTCCTGGAGACTGTGGCTGAAATGTCAGATCAACAGAACCATAGCCGAGGTTCGGTCAGAGGGGGAGGTCAAGATGGTTACGACTACGGAGGAATGACACCTGAGGATTTACGAGTAAGCCAACTTGATTCTTCCAAATGCCAACGGAATGACCAGTCACGAATCGAACCCCTTTCCACCTCAAAAATGATCACTGACAAGTTCCATTCTCTGAGTTTCTGCAGGGCCTTGCACAAGACCACATTCAACGCTACTTACCCATGGAGCTGAAACGGACGCGCTTGAACGTGTTGTGCTTCATGGAGGCTCTGGGGGAACACCCTGCTGGGCAGCTTGTCGGGCGCCGTGGATCTCAGATGTTTCAAAGACAACGGACGACTTCTGCACATGGGAGCAATGCCTTGGGTCGCCGAAGTGGATCCTCCAGCTTGACTGACTCCGAATCCGGGAAGCCGGGTGGGGGCTTACCGCCTCCAAGTCCTTACTCCAGTGTCGACTCTCCCAGGGTTCCAGATCGCTACTTGCGAGCGCGTCACGACCCCAGGCGACCCTCATTCAAGGCTAACTCTCACATTTATGTAGATACTGATGAGTTGAGATGATAGTCGTAGGCCTCCATTAGTTTCTCAGGAGGGGAGGGAGAGGGAGAGGAAGAGGAAGAGGGTGAAAAATTAGGGGCCCATCAAGTTATTCTCAATTTATGTTCATAGAGTTGTGTAAAACAGAGCTGCGGAACCCCAAGTGGCTTAGTGAACCTTAAAAATCCATTGGCTGGAACAGGCATACGGTTTGGGTTGTTCTTATGTATGTCACAATGGTGCAAAGTTCTTGTACTTACTTCTACTTAAAAACATTTAACCCCTGAAGGCCCAAGGCCTTTTTCCTGCCAAAATACACCCAAAACTGCCATTTTTTTAGCAAAGAGTGAAAAAAGATTAAAAATGTTTTTTTGCACATCTAACCATAGGATCTTACACCTAACTAGTATGAGAATGTGTGGAAAAAATTTCAGAATTTTTGACTGCATAGATTGCAAGATATCTACGTTTAAAGCAAAAAAAAACAAGTTTTCAACATATTGTGGGACTGGATTATTTGACTTTGAACATTTTTAACTTAAAATTTTTGCACTACAAAGTTTTGAGCTTTAAATGTTTATAGTGGAAAATTGAGTTGACAATCTACCAAAAAAAATTAAACTAAAAAAAATCTAATTTTCATTATTAAAAGAAGTAGGTACGAAATAGAAGGAAAATCTAAAATATTCATATATTTTAGATGGAATTAAAATGCACTAATCCCAATGGTGAGATTGTTCTAGCAAGGAAACTAAACCATACAAAAAAAAAATTGAAAAATTTGGAAAATTGCATTCAAAAATGAATCCTACAAGTTATTTTTTTCAAAAAGATGCTCTAACTGCCCAAAAAACAAGAATGTCCATAACTTTCTCATAACAAATCCAAATGAAATGAATCAAAGCTTTCTGTATAGACAAAAATATAATCTATGAGAAAAAATACTAAGAAAAAGAAAAAAAAAAGTGCAAATTTTTTTTGTTGCTCAAACTGCCCCCTTCCCCTGTTTTTAGCTTTATTGGTCATAACTTTTGTTCCCGGGCACCGATTGTGAAAAAAATTATATTCCCGCAAAACTAATCAGCTTACTACCTCCAAAAAGAGTTTCAAAAAATCAGGATAAAATTTCAGCCTGTAGACACCTGCCTGAAAACACATTTGTCCCCTGAAGGGACAATGGGCTTTTAGGGGTTAATGAATGAAAATTGTGTGTAATTTTTTTGAAGGTTTTTTTGTCAATTTTCAACTCATTTTTTCAACAGAAAAAAAAAACAGAAAATCAAAATCTATAGAGCAAAAAAATTTAAGTTAAGAAAATTCAATGCCAAAAAGATCTAGTCGAGCAAAGACTGGTGCAAAAAAAACTTATTTTTGTTGCTTTAAATGCAAATATTGTACAATTTGCGTGGTCAAAGTTTGTAAAGTTTATTTGACACAATTTTATAATAGTCTAGTTTTAGATCCTATAATTAGACTTGCGAAAAAGAATACTGTGTAAAGGTTTTTGCACTCTGCAATAGAAAGGGCAATTTTGAGTGTTTTAATGGAAAAAAAGGCCTTGGAAGGCTTTAGGGGTTAAGGACCAAGGAATAGTTTAGATCTCCCAAATTGTGAAGATGTTTTATAAAATGAAGCTTAGAATAATAATATGATGATGACTTTTAAACTATAGTTGCAAAATATGATATAAAGCTCATATCCATACGCTGATACACTTAAATCAACTTCTACATTTACTAATGTCTTTCAACTAATTTTGAAACAATACATTGAAAATTATTTCAAGAAATGTATACAAATTTTTTCAAATTAAATATTTGTACTCTTCACCAAGGAATTCTTTTTTGTTTTAGGTTCAGAATGTTAAATTTTAATTAGTAATGGTGATTTATTAACCCCTAAATGCTCAAGGCACCAAATTTTGTTGTCAATAATACTTTGAGTTAAATAAAACCAGCCAAAAATTTGATTTTGAAAATGAATGAATGTGATTTTTCAATTCAAGAGTTTGTGCAAGGGTGTTTGTTGCAAATCTTGATTCTTCAGTATTGATGGTTCTTGGAAATGAGCCTCAAATACACTCAATCTTGGCGAACTTATCACATTACAAATTCATTTAGCCCCTTGACTATATTTTTACCAAAAACGCTCAAAAATTACCATTTTTTATACAAGTACAAAATTTTTGAAAAAAAAGCTTTTTTTGACACACGTATCCATAGGATTTTGTAATATGTAGACTTGAGAACATGTGGTAAACATTTCAATAAATTTCACTATGTGGATTGCAAGATATATTAAGCATTCAAATTCACTGAAATCATGTTTTTGGCCCTGCAAAAAACAAAGCAACTGCACTTCATAAGCTCACTTTTCTATGAAAAAATGTCCAAAATGGTGGTGCTTCTTTGGGTTCATTTTCCTAGACAAGTTGGCTATATGCTTGAAAAGTTTCACATCATTTGGAATTGTACAACAAATAGGAAAATAATAGTAAGTAGAAAGAAGTAGAGAATGATTCAAAATACTAAATTGTTGAGAATTTAGTTATAGAGTTGAAAAATGTCAATCCCAATGGTTGCTATATTGTATAATAAACAATTTGAATCCTATAATTTTAACCCCTAAAGGACCATTGTCCCTTTGAGGGACAAATGCGTTTTTGGGCAGGTACTTATAGGCTGAAATTTTCTCCTAATTTTTTTAAAATTTTTTTGGAAGATAGAAAAACTGATAAGCTTTGTGGGAATATGATTATTATTCACAATTGGTGCCCGGGAAAAAAAGTTATGATCAAATAAGCTCAAAACAGGGGACGGCAGGCAGCCCTGGCAGCAAAAAAAAAATGGACAAAAATTTGAATTTTTTTTTTAACATTATTTTTCTCATAGATTATATTTTTGTCTATTTGGAAAGCTTTGATTCTTTTCATTTGGATTTGTTATGAGAAAGTTATGGACATTCTTGTTTTTGGAGCAATTAGAGCATCTTCTTGAAAAAAATAACTTCTAGGATGGATTTCTAAATGCATTTTTTCAAATCTTTCAGTTAGTTTTTTTTTGCATGGTTTATATTACTTGTTAGAACAATCTCACCATTGGGATTAGTGCATTTTAACTCCTTCTAAAATATATGAATATTTTAGACTTTTCTTCTATTTTGTATCTACTTCTACTTAACAATTTTTTAAAGAATGATAATTAAGATTTTATTGAATTTGTTTCTTTTTCCTAGACTTTCAACTTCATTCTCCACTACAAAGATTTAAAGCTCAAAACTTTGTAGTGCAAAAATTTTAAGTTAAAAATGTTCAAAGTAAAAAAATCTAGTCCTGCAATGTGATGAAAAACTTGTTTTTTTCACTTTAAACACAGATATCTTGCAGTTTGTGTGGTCAAAAATTTTGAAGTTTTTTTCATACACTGTCATACTAGTTAGGTGTAAGATCCTAGGGTTAGATGTGGAAAAAAAAAAAAAATTTCAAATTTTTTTACTTTTTTCTATAGAAATGGCAGTTTTGAGTGTTTTTTGGCAGAATAAGGGCCTCAGTCCTTTAAAGGTTAATTTTTCAAAAAATATTGAAAATTGAGTTAAATAAAGGACTTCAAAGTTTATTTTAGAATAGAGAATCTATAATTGTCCGCAAACTAAAACTCCTCGTAACTTTCACCTCATTGATAAAAATGGAATGATTCAAAGCTTTCCACATATATATAAATCTAGAATACCAATTTCAAATTTTTGTTTAAGACAAAAGTAATTTTTTTTTATCTGCCTGGAATATCCATTTATAAAAAAAAGTAACAGATTTGGCCATACTTTTGACTCATATTTCCAAACGTCATGAAATTAAGAGCACATGAAAGATATTTCTCGTCCACACCTTCTATTAAAATTTCAGCCTAAAATATGCAAATCCTCATTCACACCAACCTGCCCAAAATTGCTATGTTGCCCAAAAACGCATGTTTGTCTTTTAGGGATTAAGAAAATTGTAGAGTAGATTTTGATAAGTCGTAAATTGATTGAGGTTATGCATCCTTAAACTTCATATTGTTTCGATGAGCAATTTTTTTGATTTGACATATGGAAAGAGGATTGAAAGACTTCAAATCACTTTTACAGATTTAACACCCTTGTGATCAAACATTATAATCTTTCAATTCAGTGATATTGTTTTGTTTTTCTCCCTTATAATCTCTAACACATTCGAAGAGATTTGAGGCCTCCAAGAGCTCGCGAGTTATCCTACATTCCCAAACTGCAGAATGCAGGAAAGCTGCTGGTTGATGTAGTCGAGACAGTGCCATGTCATTTTCAAAGAAAAAAAAAAAAAAAATTTGGCCTGAAATGATATTTGAGAAAGAATTTATTTTCATTTTATTTTAAATTTTAAATTTTTTTTTTCTGATAGCTCGTACCGGCTATTCACAGATCTGGCAGATTGGAAAACGGGTCTGAAACGGCCCTCCAATGCCCTCCAATCTCTACTAATGTGTCTCGTTTGAATTTATACAGCTACAATTCAATTTTTTTAATAAAACCATTATCAAAATATTGACTTCTTGTTTAAATTAGAGCAAATTCCAAGAAGCTCAAAAAATGCCTTAGGCATTTAGGAATTAAGATTTTTGCTTTAATCATTTCTTCTAGTCATTTGTAAAGGGTCAATTTGCAAAATTAGAAAAGTTATTTTCTGGGGTCAAATATACATGCACTCTTTGATCTATTGAATATTTGGAAAAAAAAGTTGAAAATCTATACCGCCTATACATGTAAGAAAACTAACAAAAGAATTCACAAACATTAGGTGGATGAAACATACATCAGCTTGGGAATGACAAGTTTGCATTCATCAAGCTATTGTTTAAAATTTGAGCATCTTGTCTTTAAGGGCTTAACTCCTAAAATTCTATGTGTTCTCTTGGAAGACACACAAAGGTCTAGGCAAATTCTCATGATCTCAATTTTTGACATGATTTTTTGAAACTTCTTCTGAAGATAGGAAAATACATTAACTTTGGGGGAATATAATTTTTATTTCAATTGGTTGCCATGAGCAAAATTTATGCCGCTCTAAACTCATAAAGCAAATCACTGTCCAACACAAACAAAATTACAAAAACTCAAAATAAAATTTTCAAAATATTATTTTTCATTGGAATTACTTTTCAACATAGAAGTTTTGATTCATTCCATTTGGACTAGCTAGTAATGAAAAAGTTATGGAGAGTCTCGTTTTCAAACTTGCTTCTCCTTCACAATTTTTTTTAAGAATGGAAATCAAGTGTGCATATATTTTTGAATTTTTTTCCCTTCCCCAACCGACTTTCAACTCAACTATTCAATATAAAAGATTCAAAATTCAAAGTTTGTAGTACAAAACCTTCAAGTTAGGAAGATTCAAAGCCAACAAAATCTAGTCAAGCATGGTGCCAAAAAACTTTATTTCTTCACTTGAATTGCAAATATCTTGCAATCCACTTAGTCAAACTCTCTGAAATTTCTTTGACCTAGTCTTGTACCAGTCTAGTGTCAAGATCTTTTGGTTAGGTATATTTTTTTTCACTTTTTGCAATAGAAATGGCAATTTTTGATGAATAAAATGGCCCGAGCTAGGGTGGCCACCCTAGCCCCCTAAGCTGTGTTTTTTTGGGAACCTTTCAACTTCCATTTGAAGCAGTCATCCTCTTCTTTTTAGTTTTCCCTTATCCTAGACTGAGCTTGTTCAATGCAACAGAGGGCATGGTTTCAAATGAGCTTCTCACATCTGTACATGTAGGCAACATTTGAGCTAATTCAGAGAGAGATGTTCGTGGCAAACACCAAGCTAGGCTTGTTGTTTTGCACTTTGCCCACAGCATCACTCTCAAAAATCGTAAGGTAACTGCACCTATACCCAACCAGGGTCTAAAACTCGACTTGTAGCATGCATGTATTTCCAACCAAAGCTGGAGCAAGTTTACAACTGAAGATTGGAATGCATTTTTTTCTCTTTTTGAATTTTGGAACTAAGAATGTCATGACACATGTCCTAAAGTGTTATAAAGTATGCGGAAAGTAGCGAGTGGGAAAGTAGTCTCTTGATTAATCGGAATTGGAAGACTCTAAACATTGGGTATGGGTTTGGCCTACTTTTTGGCTTCCAAAAATCACAATAATTTCAGTTTTGGAAATAAAATTACCAAAAAATTACAGTCTCCATATTTCCTATCTTCCTACTTGGGAAAAATTTGCCTTGCTTCATATTGTTCATGATCTATTTCAAAATCGCTTAAATGATCGGATATGGGTGTAGCTACTTTAGTTGCTGCTTGGTTTCCTTCATGCTCTTCTTCACGGACATAACATTCATTAGCATTCAGTGAGATTGGCTTTTACTCTCTAGAGTCCTCATCCACGAATTTCATCCACATATTATTAATGTAAGCTTCAGGACCAAGATCATGGCAATACATTTATAGTGCGCTCCATTTTTTTGGCTAATTCTAGGACAAAATATACAAACAACAAATAATTATAAAGATAGATGGTTTGTCAAAACCCAAAGAATCCATTGAGTATTATACCAATGAAATCTAACCATTTGCCATTAATAACTTATTTTGCATTTTTTGTAGAAAAGAGAAGCTCTTTATGTACACTTGGGGTGGTAGGAGGTAGAACAACCCATGTGGGATATGTAATTTAGAGTTTGTAATTTCTCAACAAGTCTAAAGGAGGAATTGTGTTAAAACTATAAGTTCAGACCTCATTTAGGCATAGTGGAATACCTTTTTTCAAAAAAGTTTGAACTAGAAAAAGGTGGGGAATCAAGTTCAGTTTCACCTCCAAAAATCCGTTTGAGATTTAAGTCTTCCACTCAAAATTTATGGACAAATTTCAGAGAGGATGTATGAAAATGTCAAAAAAAATATCCTTTCCAATCCCTCTATGAAATTTGTCCATAACTTTTGAGTAAAAGATTCAAATTTCAAACGGATTTTTGGAGATGAATCTTAACTTGATTTCGTAACTTATTTTTGTTCAAATTATATTGAAAAAAGTTATTTTACTATGCCTAAATGAGGTCTGAAATTATAATTTCAACACAATTCCTACTTTAGACTTAACTATGAGTGGTTGAGAAATTGCAAATTCTAAATTACATATCCCATATGGGTTGTTCTACCTCCTACCACCCTATGTGTATATAAAAGAGTTGTCTTCTAATTCCAAATCACAAAATAGGAATGGCAAACAAAGCAATGTGAGGGAACTGAAACATTGAAATTGTTGACCTCAATCAATTGATTATCATTTTGTTTAAAGCTGTTTTTTGTGTATTGTTTAAAGTAATGGTGTTCAATTTTCCAATAACCCAACTGTACAGTCGGGACCTTGGCACTAAGCAAAAGTTTGACATTATTGACGTGTAGCCATGTAGCTAATTTGGGTGTGGAATATTTCACACCATTTCATCCCTTGGATGAAATGATGTGGAATATTCCACATCATTCCGTCCACGGGAAGGCAGTTGCTCTAATTGCTACTGCATGTTATTGATGCTGTGAGGTCCCGATTCATCAGCCGAGACTCACTATTTTCTTTTTTTTGTTTATACTAAGTTTGAATGTATTTTTAGTTACAAAATGCCCAAAAAAGAGTGTAAGACCAAAATAGGTGTGTCACATGCCAATATAGCATTCTCACTGAATGCTAATTGATTCTCCTATGACCTTTGTGCAAAGTAAGAATATGAGCTTGCACATTTTTGTGGAATTCCATGAGAGATTCCGTAAAAAGATTCTGAATTTTCTGAGTTACAAAAAATGCCTTTCTGAATGGTCAACCGCCAAAATCTTGGATGGGAAATTCTTGTAAATAATCTAGGTTGCGGTAAAATCTCACTAAAAATTAGACTAGATTTTTTTATGCTAATAAGATGCTCCAACAAGTTTCAAGACATTCTGATAGTCAGAAGTGCCCCAACCGGCGAGATTCCTCGACAATTACCAAATTTGAAGAATCCGGTGGAGTTGACCGACGTCCCGGAAGCTCACGGAATTGGAATGGGGTCCAAGTTGAATCTTTTCTTACTCCCTTAGATTTTCTAAAGAACTTAGCGTAGTTACTTTCTTAGAAAAGTCAAACTCCAAAGACTGGATTTTTACCCCTTTTTGGTGTTCAATTAGCACTAAGTATTATTGCGTTTTTGAGGTCAAATTAGGAGGTGAGAGGACCTTGGGACTAAAAATGGCCTTCTGAAGCCAATGGCGCAATCCATTTGTGATTTGGAGTTGTTCTCCAAAAATTAGAAGTTTGATTTAGTGTAAAAAGTCAAAAATTAGAAGATTAGGATGAAAATCTCAAGTGATAAGACTACTAGTAGGAAAAGAAAGGGGGTGAGCACCCTTGAAAATGTATATAAGGGGCTCACTTTTCTCTCACAAACACCCCTTGGGCCATTATTTTGGCTTTCAAAATACGTTGGTCCATTTGTTTGGACTTTTTTGGCCATTTTTGAGCCAAAAGTTGTAAACATGTGTTTTTGGAGCATTTTAAGCTCCATTGTTGCTAATTTTCAAGCTTTCTTTGAAGGACATTGGGGTCCCTTCAAAGATCGTCTTTGTCTTTGGATTTTTGACTAAAATACTAACTTGGCCTTTTGTTGTAGCAATTTGAAGTTGTTTTCTACTAATCTTTGTACTAATCCTAGTTCTCCCCCTTTGTACCTAGGCGTATGCCGCTTTGGAGGGCATTCTAGTGTTTTCCTTGAAAGATCTTTGTGTTCTAAGCATCTCTCCACTAACGTGTATTCAAGTTGTAGCCTTATACTAACCAATCTTTGTCTCATTTTGTTCTAAGGTTCTTGCAAAACACCATGTACGGCAAAGCTTTGGCTTTGTGTTGTTAGAATTGTTTAGCAATTTGGAGATTTCCCGAAATATGGCGAAGCTTTGGCTTTGTTGTTAGAATTGTTTAGCTAATTGGAGATTTCCTAAAATACGGCGAAGCTTTGACTTTGCCTTGTCCGGAGAAACTCCCAAAAAACAATTAGAACTTGTCGCCTCTCTCCAAGTTTAGTTTTTAAAACGCAAGTTTGGAAAATCCAAGTTTAGTGTCCAAAAAGACTAGATTTAGGCCTTACAAATCAAGTTAGATGAGACCCTCAAAGGTTGTGGAAAGACTCTTAGAGTTTTCTCTCTTTAGGTGTGTATTGAAATTTTTGTTAAGACTTTGGAATTTCCAAAACTCCCAAAACCCGAACCACCAGAGCCTAGACTGAGGTAGCCCGACACTCCCTGAAGCGGCCAAATACTCCCTAGAGTGGCCCAGCAACCTCGTCAGAGGACCAATAGCGCCGTGCCACGTCACCCTGGCCTCTTCACCACTCCAAGGGGGATTCCAACCAGTCATAGGCCGCCACGTGGCGTTCCAAAGCAGAAAGGGGAGGCCGGCCCACAAGTAAGGTGGGCACCCCCACAATTGCGCAGTGCCTTAAATCGCTAGCTAAAACAAGCACTTGAATAGTATAAATATGTATAGGAAATTGTTAGTGAATGAGAAACGACGGCTTCTGAATGTATCACTTTTATTACAGACGCGTACAAATCGTAATAAAGTACTTGAATACGAGTGGTTAGGTGACGGCTGAAGTATTATGCAATGAGGAAAAAAAAAATTAGATACATAATTGGGGCCTATTTGCAACTCCTTAAGTATGATTTTAGAGATTGGTAGGGCATTTACAAATGCTCATTGATTGTACTTTGGAGCAAAATTGGCGCTCTTCATTTACTACAAGAGAACCATTTAATAATAAGAAGGTGGCAATTTTAATTTCTACCATTAAATGCAAAGTTCCCAAAAGACGATTCAATGTTGTAGTGGAGCTTCATTTCAAGTGAAGTGATACATAGGAAAGTATCCTGGTGTTGTTAGAAGACCTTGTGCTAGAGTATGTGTTACTTCCATGTCTTTCTTTGATTTTACAGCACCTCTAAGCTTGTACAGATGACGTCCACAGACAAGGAAGAACAACAGGGTAGAATGAATACAGGAGAGCATGGTCTCTTGGTGAAAAGAAAAAGTAGTAGTGAGGATGAGTAGGTTCAATTTCTTGGGCATGGATGCATCTCACGTCCAAAAGCTACAATTGGAGGAATAGATTTAGTAGTAGCCATGAAAGCAAGGGATGCAATAGATAAAGTACATGACATGCGAGTGTTGTGTTCAAGGTCTGGCGAACTTGGAGGAGCACAGTCTTTTAGTACATTCCAAGTAGGTCAAAGCAGTTCACAGCTTCTCTCAAAAATCGAAGAACCAGAGACAAACTGCCGCCAAATACTACAGCCTAGGAGCAGCACGGAGGGAATGATAGATGATCACACTAATGGTGACTTACACATGGCCAAAGCTCCAGAAGAACGTATGCAATTGCGACCAAACGAGAAGAAGATGCAGCCTCTCAATTTATGGGAGCTTCAAGATAGCCAAGTCATGGATCGGCCAAGAGGAAATACAAGAGGAACTCCAAACAAAGAAGCAAGGAACATACCAGCAAAGGAGGACTGTGGACAAGAGGCAGAGTTCAAAGGTATGACTCCTCTTTCTAAAGCTCAGAAGAAGAAGTTGAAGAAAAATGGCAATTGGAGTGATTCTCAATTACAGAAAGCTTTAAGAGCAGTAGACAAAGGAACTCGAGTGTGTTCTGCGGCTGACTATTACAGAATTCCTAGAACTAGCTTCAGAGGTCATCTTCATGGTAGAACCCTATCTAGAAAACAAGGGGGCAGTACTATACTCACAACGGCTGAAGAGTAAGAACTAGTGAAGTACTTACTGGACATGGCCAATAGAGGTTTCCCTTTAACTTGGGTGAAACTAAGGATAAAGGTGGCCATGATGACACAACAACGTCCTACCCCATTCAAAGATGGCATCCCTGGTAATGGATGGGTTAGATGGTTCAAGAAAAGACATCCTAATATATCATTGCGAAAAGCACAATCACTAGAGGTGGCTAGAGCAAAGGCCTTGAATCCTAGCAATGTAGCCACTTTCTACAACAACTTACAACTACTCTATGAAGAGAACAAGTATGAAGACAACCACATATGGAATGCTGATGAAAGCATAGCACAGGCAGGAAGGAGCGGCGGAGCAAGAGTTTTAGCAAAAATTGGTGTGCGAAATGTTCATATAATCACTCCAAACAGCAATGAACATTTGACAGCACTTTCATGCATCAATGCAGCAGGTGACAGTATTCCTAACTATTATGTTTTCAAAAGGAAACAATATCAAAACGCACACATAGCTAAGTGTGAAGAAGGAGCAAGGATGGGAATGCAAGAGAACGCATGGATGATAGGTTTTTTGTTTGATAAATGGATGGACCACTTTGTGGAAAATTTAAAGAAGAGAGGGGGGGTGTCATCCACTAATCGCCATCTACTTATAGTCGACGGTCACAATTCCCATGTCACAATGCAAGTGATACAGAAATGTCGCTCAGTGGGTATAGATCTCCTAACCTTACCCTCTCACAGCTCTCATGAGCTACAACCTCTAGATGTGAGTTGCTTTAAGACCTTCAAATTGGCTTTCCGCATCTATAGAGACATCTGGATTGAGCACAATAGAGGAACGACAGTGACTAAAGCTATCCTAGCAGAATGGATTTGCTATTCTCTTAGAAGAGCATTAAGCAGTAGCAACATCAAGAGCGGATTTCGAGCTACAGGGATTTTTCCTTTCAATTCTCATGCTATGGATAGTAAGTTTGGTTCCATCAAAATTGCTCGTTGATGAAGTAGATGACTGTGAAGAAGATGAGGGCTATGAAGAACTGATGGAGGAGGTGTTACTCGAAGATAAGCCTACTATGATGGAACCTCTATCTATTGACTATGAGGAGGATAATATAGGTCCTATCCATGCCATCAGAGGAGGCCAAAGCAACCAACAGTCAAGCCAAGAGCCCAACCCCAACGAAATGGACAAGAGCTTAGAAGTCCCAGTGCCTTCATCACGGCCATCAAAGAGACAAAGACTTCAACCATTTATAGATTACTCCTTTTCACTTTTACTAACTGACAACAACCATGTGCAAATGCTTAAGGACTTACAAGACAAACGAGAGGCTGCTGCCAAGGAAACTGAGATTAAAAGGCTGGAGTTACAGGCAAAGAAGAAGGACAAGGAAGCATCAAAGAAGAAGAAGGCAGCTGAGCAAAAGGAAAAGAATGAGGAGAGGGCCAATGAGAAACGCCTTAAAGCTTACTATGAAGACCCAAAAAAACAGGGTTGGGGAGATAATTTGCACAAGCTGCTGAGAAGTGGAAGAGTTTTTCCAAGTGGTATGTACCGCGCTCCTTTCTGCGGTATCGTTCCTCACCCTTGTATCTGGAATCAACAAGTAGCAGCATTGAGATTAAAATTCAAACGAGAAGGGAAGAATCCAAGAGCCGTCACTCCATGTCATCCTATTCCATGGGCCAAGCATATCTACTCCTTCAAGTCACCTATAGAATAGAGACAACACTATTGCTTTTCAGTATTCCTTGCTTTGTTTTGAGAAGCAACAGCTGCCTCTGCTCCAATTTGCACTGACTATATTGTAAATAGTTATCAAATAATTAAGGACTTATAGAGTTTTGTACTTACTAGCTAGAGCTGCTGCTAGAAGATAGTATCAAATTTTGTACAGCTAGCACAGATGCTCTAGAAGACACCTTACAAGACTGAAGAAATTTCGAAGTTCAAATATTATGTACAAAACTAATATACAAACATATATGAATGCAATGGAAGTTTAGTACACATACCTACTGTAGACAAATAGGATGTCTGAAATCCGAGGGTGCTTCTGAACTGGCTATCTATTCTAGCTTTTCTTCAGCTTCTAACTTTGGTGGTCGACCTTCCCTTCTGGCTTCAGATCAGTTTGTCCGCTTTGCAGTCTGGTTCACGATCTTCCCTTCTAGTATCATTTCAACTTCTCACGTTCTTGGTCTTGTACTGCTCCTCCGGAGGTGTTACTTGTTGGAATTACTGTGTGCAGAAGTAAACGTGGGCGAAATAATGAACCACTGTTCCAAAACCTGAAAAAAGGAAATTTCAGAACATCAATGAACTATATACAAGAAGATGTTATGAAGTTCTCTACTTTTCTAAGATAGAGATGTCATCCGAACTTAAGTCCTAAGGAAACAACATCGGAACAATTTGTTCATTGACTGAGAACACCACATACCACAAATCAAACTGAAATAAACTGGACAGCAACGCGCATGAACAACCGGTTTTGGCGACTTCAGATGAATACAAAGCTTATAGTAGCAGTATGACGATGCTCCATAGAACCTCATAATTTAAGTAGGGGTCGACAACTGGGTTAGCAACAGTAAAGGACTGCCTCAGTGCCTGCACATGAGAGTATCAAATCTTTCCAAGACAATAGATGAGAATCAAAGGCGAAACAACAATGGATCCGTAAGAAGTCCAGCCCGCAAACTGGAAGTGGCCAAATCGTAATTCAAATGTCGGGTTCTGTTCTGTGCTTGATTCCTTTGATCGCATGCTACTAATTGTTGGTTAAATTCTTTGGTAGTTTGTTTGATTCTAAGAGCAGACACTAAGAGCCTCTTGACTTCTGGCAGGACCCCAGTCAAAATGATTTAAAATCTAACAGGAGCGCAGGCAGGAGGAAGTAAGTGGAAACTTATGTTTTCATTGGATTTCACGCTCCTCCTTTGCGCTATCAATCTGCACACACGAAAGCAGTTAGTTTGAAAGCAGTCAGCTGTCATTTACAATAGAGCAACGCACAAAGCAGTCGGCAATCTTTCACGAAAAAGTCAGTTCAAAATAATGAACAAAAGCAACAATCGGACACCACAGCGCTTTGAATAGGTGAATACAGTTTCTGGGCTGAATCTGCTGAAGCACTTGGAGACGATCCTCAAGTCATAGAAAGATGTACAGAAGCCAGGTTTGTTACTTGTTATTGGGTACTCGTTCATTTTTGAGTCTTTTGTATTGTTAATTTAGTTCTGAAGGCACTGTGCGTATACCTACCCTTGCATTGTGTACGACCTCATGGTAATGCCATTCAGTGGAACTTGAGCTCGTTCAGTGCAACTTCAGCCTGCAAACCTCAACCAATACTCCAGAGGCCATCACATGAGGAAATCAGAATGACATGTGCCTTAAGCAGAAGATGAGAGTGACATACGTCCATGAGCATGATGAATTTCTTGGGGGTAGATGAAGCCTCTAAAATTGGAAAGACAACTACGGCCAAACTTCTGGCATCCTAAAATTAAAAAAGTGACTAAGCGAGTTGTTTGAGTGGAACATCTACCTGCACTCCAAAACTTGAGAAGGCATGTGCATTACGGAAGTGTTGTTGCCAACCATGCCATCCTCCACAGTATCTCCAACTTCATCTTCACCACACTGCAAAAACACGGCAGCAGCAAGCGTGAGGAGTGCGCAACCACCTAGCAAAGTACACGGTGTTTAATAACATTGGAAGACGAAGAGGACAAACAAGCCTTGAAGCCAAGAAGACACAACCTTCAGGCCGCACGCAATGCGGAGAACTGGAACCCTAAACCTTCCTCGCTGATGGAAGGCATCCAACTGCACACTCACAATGACGGAGAACCCACCTGGCAGCATTTCGATTGCTGCAGCGGCAAAGAGGTAATGAAACCCTAAGTTCAACACTTCAAGAAACAACATAAACAAGCAAAGGAGCAATTGCACAGTCCAAGCACACACTTGCAAACGTAACGATGCCCTTAAGAGATTGCAAGCAAAACTTGCCGCCACAACGGGAACGACAATCTTTCATGTCTTCCATGAGAATGCCGCTCTGAAAATGAGTTTCGATTAGCCGAGCGGAGGGTTTATAGTTCATCGTGTCGAACTCCTTCTGTGTCACCCTTAATGCGCTGCAAGTTGAAATGAGCAAGCACCAGTTCAAATTTCTGACCTTGGATCCCTCTACTGGCTTCAAATTGCCCGTTTCTTCAACGGCTCTTCTACTGTGGCCTGAACTTACAGGTTGCGTCAGGGACATTCAATGGATTTGAAGGAAGATTTGTAGGGGATTTTCTTCGCTGGTTTCAAATTACTAAATGGCGGTTTTGGCGCTCTTCACACACTACTCAACTCACATGACATGCCAATTCATGTCTCTGACAAACTTTGCAATTGCTTGTCTTCTATATTTTTCTCATTAAAATAAAATGATTACATATGCTTCTCATTTCCTTCCCACAGCTTGGCAGGGCGCTCTTCTGCATCTGATCGATTCTTTCAATGCAGCCTATGAGCTCTTTTAAGCACTCTACTTCCATAACTTAATATCCCTACTATGGTCTTATAATTGCTGGATTCAGAGAATTTATTGTGCATTTCTTCATTTTCAATAGTCTTCTTCACTTTCCTGTATCAACATTTCAGTACTCAACCTTCAAATTACCCACAGCCCAATTTGTGGCGCTTTTGGATGTGCCCACCTTAGCCAATGTGTGAGGACCGAGCTCCAAGATTGCTGGCTGTTCCGACTGTGGCTTGTTCTGAGACTGTGGTTGTTCCGACTGCTGGCTTGTTCCTACTGTGTCTTGTTTCGAGACTGTGGCTGTGGCCCTTCTCTCATTTTTCTCCCAAGTCTAAAAAACTCTTGGAAAACTAAAGATTAAGGACTAGGGTAGTAGAAAGAAAGGCCATTAAATCAAAATTAGGAGGGGAAGAAGGAGAATTAGAATAGAATTAGAGTCCAAGGAAAAATTACCATAATACCACTAATGCAAAAATATAGAAGTGGCAATTGTACCAAAACTCTCCAAGCTCTCAAACTCCAAATAGGGGACAACAAATAGAATAGAAAGCCGTTTGAAGGAAGAAGAGAGTAGGAAAAGAAGATGAAGGGGAATTAGAAGGAGATAGGATTAGATGGAAATCTAGGAAAAACAATTAGAACCATCAAAATTTGGATAGAATAATAATTGATTAAGATGTTGAAGAGTCAATTATTGTTAGAAGTTGACTTCAATTATTTTATTCCAAGACTAGTCAACATTTGGGATATTTAAATAGTTGAAGTAGAATAGTACCAAAAGAAAAGGAAGGAGAAGCAATAGAAAGAAAAAGAAGAAGTACAAAAGAATTAGGAAATTTGTATTAAAATCTTATTTTAAAGCAATGAGCAAAATTTCAAGATAGCCTCCAAAGATGGCGGATCATGAATATCTTGAGCAGCTACTCTATAACACCGCAAATGAAGGCCAACTCGAGGTAAATTACTAAACACTTCCCTTTCTTTTTAGTTGTTTAGATTAGCGTTTTTAACACTTAGCCGAAGTTGGAGACCAATTCAGAGCATCAAGACTAGATTTTTTTTCCAAGATTAGATTCTCAAACTTGTAGATTAGGATTAAGGCTTTCCAAAACCATCTTACACTTAGGATTTGGAGTTAAAACGAGTGAGATATAGAGGGATGAAGTTTAGGACCTAATTTGGATGAAAAGTGATTAGGAGATAAATAAGGCAAGCTAAATTAGGAAATATTAACTAGAAGTAACCCGGGTCTCAAAAGTGAAATTCAAAGTTAATTATCAAATTAGGGTTAGGAGTAATCAACGGATGAAGTTTTGAACACCAATTAGCGGTCAAACTTCATCCATCAATAACTTTTAATGGAATAAATGCAATATCAAGTAAGAGGAAATTTTGAGAATCTTAGGTTAGACTCTAGAAGGAATAAATTTGGAAACCCTAAAAAATAGTAACTTACCCAAACTTAGTTAAAACCTCAAGGAACAAGGGTAGAAAGATTTAAGGTGTCTTAACCTAATCAAAAGACAAAGTTAGGATTAGGAATTCAAAGTGAGACCCTAAAGTAAACCTAAAGTTGTTTGAACTTTAAGAAATACCACAAACCCTAGGAATTATTCAAGGATGAAGTTTGGGTCAAGGAACGGATGAATTTGACCTAAAATCATTCATCCAAGTCAAAACTTAGGTTTTAGTTAGGTTTTAATTTTCTATGACTAGAGTTCAATTTCCAAGGCTAATCAAATTAGGGAACTTCACCGAAACCGTGGATGAAGTTTAAATAGCCCCGGAAGGGCTAAACTTCATCCGCCTATAACTTCTACTAGGAGAAGGGACTAGAGTCGAGTCTTATGTTTTTAGAGATGGCATTAAATTATCTATGACTTAAAATAGATAAATTTAGACTATAACTAGTTCGAGTGCAAAACCACCGTGACCTCTTTTGACTGAAGAAGTTAGAATAGAAATCATCAAGTAGTTCAAATCTTTGGTTTTTGTGTATGTTATGGATGTTAGGAACATAGGAAAAGAAGATCCATTGCCTGAAAGGCACAATGGATTGGCACTAGGCACCCGTAGGTTATCTAAGAATCCACATGAAAACTAAAGCCTAGTTGTGCTCGCTTATTTACCAAGGATGGATAAATAAACGCTCACAGATGCCGGCAGTTGCAAGAAGAACATCTTTTTATTTATTTAATTATGTTTTGCAGCACAAGAGCGCCTTGGGATTTACACTAAGGTCAGGCTTGATTCCCCTGGGGCTGCCCAAGAGATATTGAAATGCCAAATAATCCCCAGAAGGTCCTCAAGGCCACCAAGTAGTTTCTATAATTACATTTGCAGACAATTCAAGAACAAGAGGAGCACATGTGATGAAATTTGCATAATCTTAACCCCTAAAGGACCAAACACTGTTTTTTGGCAACATAGCAATTTTGGGTAGCTCACTAAGAATGGAGCTTTTTTGTTTTTTTTCTTTGAAAGTTTCACACAACATGTGCCCAAGGAGTAGCTTTTAGGTCCAAAAATTTCCATAACATTTGACCACATGGTTAAAAAGTTATTGCATGATATGTAGTTTTTGTTACTCGGCGGGCAGCCTGGGTAGTTCAAAAAACTTCTTTAAAAATCTCTTTTTTGAAAAATGAAAATTGAGAGTGGTTCTAAAGAAATATTTAGAAGTAAAAAAGTTTGAATCATTCCATTCTGTTTAATGAGATGAGAGTAATGAGGGATTCCAGTTTGCCAGTAGGTTTGGAATCCAAGGACATCCATACCTACACACAAATTAGAATTACTCATAACTCTCATCTCATTAAACAAAATGGAACGAAAGAATATAAAAACAATAGATTACGTTGTGGTTTCTCCTTGCATTAGGGATTAAGCAATTACTCCCTCATCCATCCACAGCAAGGGTGAAAATAATTTTTAGATAGTTCAAAATTAAACTTGAGCACATTTTTTAGACATTTTGAAAATACTTTATGACTTTTCAAACTTGAAAACCTTAGTCTACTTACATCTATTTGCTATAATTGTTGTACATTTAATATCATTCTCAAAATGTATAAAATCTAAAAGATTTGATAGAAAACAAGATTACAAGAATAACTCCCTCATAGTTTTAGAGTCTTGCTCTTTAATATAAAATGTTTGAGAAATCCTCATATCAACGTGTCACATGATTATAAAATTGAGTTGTCAAGTGTCCGATTGTTGAAGCATAATATTTGTCATGTAATAGAGTGACACAATAGAGTTTGAGCTTTCTATTGCCTATGTTTTGCACAAATTTAAGCTAGAGAAATTCAGAAGGCAACCCAAACTTATCTATGGTATTTCTTCTAAACCCGTAGTGCTATACAAACTAATCTCTATTTGTTGAGGTAGGTTTGTACATCTCTAATTATAAGATTCACTAGCAATTGGCGCTTGCTTTGCTACCCATTAAATATATTACTTTCATAAAATTTTCATGTGATAGGATGTAGATAAACAAAGTATGTATAATCTTTGAATGAAAATATTGACATCCTCATACAATATTTTTTGAAAAAATTTATATAGTGCAGTATAAAGTAATTAAAGAAAATCTTCATATCATAATTTTTACAAAATAACCTTTGCAAAGATGAAAACATTGCAATAAGAATAAATTAATCAAGTAAACAATGTAAGTAGAATCTTCACATTTGAATATGTAGAGCAACACTAGCGGTTGGTGCTTCTTTATTCTTTAATTTCACATTTTAAAAAGACATGGAATTTATCTATAGTTTTGTTGTTTGAAAAGTTTCTTTGAAATTTTTTTAGAAGTATCTAGTTCATTTTCAAATATTTCACAAAATGAATACATAATATATAGAAGAATATATCCTATGGCTATTACAAAAGCAATTGAATTTGTATAATATTATTCAAAGTTGAATTTTGATATTATTAGGTCGTTGTGATTTTAGTAGTATGATAGGTTTGTATAAATACAACACTAAAGTCATGAATTCATACCCACGTACCGTAATTTTACATATTACGTGTATTTTTACTCATTGAATCGGTGCATAAACAATGCCTATCAATAACGTACGATTGTTGTACCAATACAGTTTAGGTGCATTTTGGATACCACATTTGTATAATTAAAGTAAATAAATTGTACACTTTTAATAAAGATTTTAACAACATTGATTCAGTGCATAAAAATTACACATAATATATACAATTATGGTGCATAAGCATGAATTCACGACTTCAGTACGATATCTGTTGAAAAATTGTCCTCCCTCAAGTTTGAAAATTTTGCGTTCTCTTTTTTTAAGTCAATTAAGTGGTTTAATTTATTACATCCATACCTTCTAATGTCTTAGGCATTCAAAATGCGTGCAAATGTGTAGAGTTCTATAATATTGTGATATGCACTAGTAGTGCATGTAAAAGTTCCACTAAAAATGTATAAAATAGGCAAGAAGGTGATCTCAAAATGTACATTTTCTACAATATCTTTCATTATCAACAATATAAATATCTTTTGGTACATTTTATCAACCCCTAAAGTCCGAAGGCCTTTTTTCCATCAAGAAACATTCAAAATTGCCATTTCTATAGCAAAGAGCAATAAATCTTAAAAGACGTTTCTTTTGTATATCTAATCGTAGGATCTTGTACTAGACTAGTGTAGGAATGTTTGGAAAAAATTTCAGAAAAATTGGACTACATAGGTTGCAAGATATTTGCATTTAAAGTGAAGGAAACAAGTCTTTTTTCCACTTCACTCAACTACAATTTTTGGGATTGAACCTTCTTCACTTAAACTCTTTGCTTTATTGAATTTGAATTTCTAATTCTGAATGATGATGAATTCATTTGAGAGTAATCAAAAAAATTCAAAAAACACACTTAGTTTTCACTTATTAAAAAATTGTTAAGTTGAAGTAGGCTCAAGATTGATAGGATTGAAAATCAAAATCGTCAATATCTTTAAGATGGAGTTCAAACATACTATTCTCAATGGAAAATTTGTTTTATTAAGAAATATTAACCTTGTGAGTTTTTTGCCTTAAATAGAAAAAATTGGGTTTAAATATGAATTCTACAAGTTATTTTTTCAAAAAAATGCTCCATTAGAGAAATTTTGGACTCTCCAAAAAGCTGCTAAGAAGTGTTGCAAGGGACCCCAAGTTAGATTTATTTGGGAGAAACTTCCCCTCTATTATTAGTATATTCAATTGTCAAAGCATTGGTTTGCAATTCTCCAATCACAATTAAACAAAAGCAACACAAATACCTTCCTTTGACAATTGCAGAATAGGAAATGGTGATATACTCTTGTTAGTTCCAATATTTACACAAGGTGAATTTATTTTCCTTTCGAAGATTCCATCTCTTTAGTAGCTCAAGAGGGCTTTGGAGTTAGATTGACTTGTCAAACCCTGGTAGCCTTCAAGAGAGTCCAGAATTTCTCTAATGTAATTGTCCACAAAACAAGATTGTCCATAACTTTCATATAATAAATCCAAATGGAATAAATCAAAGCTTTGCATGTAGATAAAATACAATCTATATGAAAAAAAAAATTAAATTTTTTTTTTCAAGTCTTTTTGAGGGAATTTTCTACCCTCCAAACCTAAAAAAGGGCTTCTTGTGCCAAAACTTTTGCTCCCGGGCGCCAATTGAAATAAAAATTACATTTCCAGAAAGCTAATAAGTTTTTCTATCTTCACAAAAAAAAATTCAGATAATCGTGACAAACATTAAGACCGTAGGAGCTTGCCCAAATTCCGCTTTGTCCCCTGAAGGGATAATGGTTCACATTAGGGGTTAATTTCTTTGAAGCTCTCTAAATTTTTTTTATGTTTATCCACTTTCTTAGACAACCACTTTTGGATGATTAGGCACTTGGAGGTTAAGTAGGTCTATGTGTAATATTCCAAAATCTATCAAATTTTATACATTTTCTATTGTGTAGGGACACTTGCTTAAAGTGGAAAATATGTAAGCTCCATTGATCCAAGAGTTTTGATTTGCATTGATGGAGCTAATGCATCCTTTGGTCACCATTCATGCATAGGTCACTGGACTTCTACTTTGCCCAACATGTACAATTTGATATAGTTTCAATGATTCTAATGCTTTGTATCAATGTTGATATTATAAATGGTATTAGCTGGGAGTAGATAAAAGCTAATACTTATAGAGTATGAGCACAGGCTAATACTCACCTAATTGACCAATTCACTTGTGAAGAAGTTAAGCTATATGAAGTTAATATTTGCTAAAAAAAACAAGTGATTAATACTTTTACAAGCTTACAAGGAGATCACTGGAATCCGTAAATTCTATTTATTGTGCTTATTGTGAAGGTCAAACCTTGAAGAGGGAAGGTAATCCCTTCTCCAAAGAATGTGGTCCTTTATTGTGGAGTGTGCAAGTGTTTGAAGGGCAAAATCGTATTATTTTGGAGAAGGCTATCAACTTTCAGGTGGAAGCAATGATGGATTTGCTAGTGGCTATCTTCAATGATAATAAAAAGTCGGCATTCTACAGATTTGATATGAACGGATACATTCAGCTCATGCTTGAGGTTTGTTGCCCAAGTAGTTCACTTCTTCTAGTACTTGCTATCATGTAATCAATTAGTGATTGTCGACATATTGAGTGCTGAAATGACTACAATGTGTGTACTATTGCAAAACATTAGACTGAATTTTTTGGAGCTCAAGCTGCTATATTGTTACCCGAGTTGCTTGCCATGCCTGGTTGTAATTGATTAATTTTTTTTGGTAGCTAGAATACCTGCAAACTGTTATAGAAGACTACGCAAGCGTATGACCTGGCTGCAACCTTCTCCAATTCACTCTAAGACATGTCTGAGAAACTGTGGCTAAACTGCCAGACCAACAAAACTATGGCTGAGGTTCAGTCAGAAAGGGGGAGTCAAGATGGATACGACTACGGAAATGACACCTGATGATTTGCAAGTAGATGTGAGCAATATCTAGGGAGTAGGGACACCTACATGCATGATAAGTTACCTACTATTTCTCAAGAGTTCTAGACATGTACCATATTTTCAATTAGGATCAGTTTTTTTGAACTGAAGTCTTCTTTTCCATATGCGTCCTTATTAAATACTCCGTCGTAGTATTGTAGTTGCTCCTTAAAATTTGAATTTCTTATTAGGATGTAAGAGTTGTTGTGCCTCCAGATAGAGTTTGAGCACTTTGAGTTCATTACATACATTGGCAAATACATGTACTAGAAAAAAGTAGATACATAGCGTAAATTATAGACCATTGAGGTTATAGTATCATTGACCATTCATACCAATATCAAAAGTTATGGTTCTTGTGGCGATAAGGGGGTGGCCATTTTCTAGTGCTACTAGTAGAGTAATTGGGTTTCATGGAAAATGTGGTGTTCTTCAAAGCGTTGGTGGTGTGATACAAGTTGATTCATGTGAGCGGATTACCAAGTATTCAACATATATTTAGACATCTGCTCAATTTAATCATATTGTGAACACATGTCTGAGCTGACTATTGCAACAACTATTCATTCTTCAAAATTCCATATTTTTGACTCTGTTGAAAGTTACTACAATGTGGTCTAGTTTAAAAAAAGCCACTTCCAAAAGAATTGACTCATATTACACTCATTTTACTTCAAACTCTACAAAACTCTAATATGCTTGCAAAGCTTAGGTGAATTTAGTTTTTATAGGAAGGTGAATTTATAAGCTTTTATTGTTGAGAGGTTCCTATTGGAAGCTTAAAAACTAATTTTACAGGTTCCTTGAATAAAAGTCATTGAATAGTTATTCTGGCCCAAAGCAAAGGTTGAATTGAACAATGCTAAGATGAATTGTCTTCTTTGGCCGGAGAAAGAAATAGAAACTAGATTGGACAAAAAGGGATAAAATGTGCCAAAGAATGCCAAAAATTGCCAAAAAGGGAGAAGAGTAGTCTATACGTTAATCAGATGGTCCGCAACTCCGCATGGTGTTTCATAATTGAATACTGCAATGGAATGGTTTGGGTATCGCCTTAAAATCATTGGCACAATTGCGCTATATATGCTCCTTGGCTCTCTTGTTTGTCTTGATGCCTGCTCGTCTGGCCCTTCCACATAAGCTTGCTCTTCAATTCTCAATCTGAGAATTACTTTCTTACGAGATCAATTTGTCTGTAGATGAGCACAATGTTGCATTTGACGTTGTCTATTGGATTTGCAAGCTATGTTTGATAAGCAATTTCTGCTTGCGTTGCTTTCAGAATTAGTGGGACTTGCACTTTTATATGGGCAATCTTTGAATTTGCTCTTACACTGGGTAGTGTGGCTTGTTTACAACCTCAAGAACAAAATGGTGTGATTCAATAGAGCATATCCATCAGTTTTCAAACATTGCAAGCAAAGCTCTGCTAGTCGTTCCAGAGCATCAGTCGGCTGCAGATTGACCGTCAAAAGGAGCCATTGAATAACATAATTTATAGGTTAGCAAAACTTCCTTAGTGCTCTATACATGGAGATTTTGAACGTGTTTATTGTGATATTGGCTTGCTTCTTCCTTCATAACTTTGCTTGAAATGAAATTATGTGGTATTCTATACTAGCCTTTTTCAAAATGCATTTTGCCATTCTTTGTCTTCCCCAATAGTTGCGGTATTGGCCAATTATTTTAGTTGTGCTCAAAGGCATCACATTCAAAATCCTGGTGGTAAAAGTGTGGACGTTGTGGGCAGAACATGCAGTGGTAAGTCAATCCATCTCTTTTATTGTTCTAGATATAATACAAGATGATAAATGAAGTATGAATGGACCAATTCCTTATGGGTGCTATAGTAATTGCTGTTTCGGTTTATGCTAAGCTTTAATTAATGAATTTGAGTATAGAAGTTGAACAGTCTTCTAATTTGTGGATTAACCCCTGAACCCTGAGCATTGCAAAGTTACAAAACCATATTGCAGTAAGTAATCCATTCTGAATTTCTAGAAATATTACATGTTTATGACAGGTAAGTCAATACTTATTCAGGCACTCTTCCACCTTTTGGAAGCGTCAGCAGGTCAAATTGTGATTGATGGAGTAGACATATCCAATTGTGATCCTAATTTGATGTTATTCCACAAGAGCCAATTCTTTTTGAGGGAACAATTTGCGCAAACATTGGCCCTCTTGGGCACCACAATGATTTTGAGATTTAGGAGGTACAACTCCGAACCATTTTGATATATGCAGATTGAAAGATTGATCTACAGAGATGTTTCAAGTCTTCTCTATCAGTTACTAATTTTTAGAGGGCATGAAGAAGCATATGTACATGATCTTTGATGTAGTGCTTGAAGGCATGCCAATTAAAAAGTATCGTATGTAGAATGCCTAATAACCTCAATTCACTAGTAGCAGACAATGGAGATAACTAGAGTGTAGGAGCAAAAGCAATTATTCTACCTTGGGCAAGCACTTCTCAAACGAGCCCAAATCATGGTGTTGGACAAAGCTACAACATTTGTAGATGCGCACATAGATTAGTTGATTCAAAAAATGGTGCAGGAGTGTCGCAACCAGATTTTTTGGTTTTCCTTTGCTTACCTAAAAGTTGGGACGGAAACGTGTAATTAGGATCCGGATCCTACTAGGAGGCAGAAGAAGACTGAAGATAGACGAAGCTGATCTAGTAAGGGATAAACTGGATCTGATCCGATCAGAGTACCAGCACTCAGGGGCGGAATCACATCCGGAACTTACCTCGGATCGGATTAGGGTTGAACCGGATTATTAGGGACCGGAAAAGGTCATGATGACCAGTCAGGGGTCCTGGGACTATATAAAGGCTAGTCGTCCCCATTTTCACTCCTTTACTTCCCTCAAGTTCTGGAGCTGACCTTGAGCGCTTTAACGCCTTCGTCTGTGCCAGAGCTGTTGTGTGTGTGTGAACTTTAGGCCGGGTACGTCAGAGTGCAGGAGAGGTCAGGCTTGTGTGGGTTGCAGGTTTTATGTTGTCTTCCGGTTGAGATCGGATGGGAGGAAGTGAAGAATGGGACGTGCGGCTAGGAGAGAGTGAGGTAGCAACCGGGAAGGGTCCAGTTAGCAGTCCGTGTCCATGCCTCAGCTTTGTAAGAACAGACCGGGAGCGCCCAGTTCCTCCTCTGAGATCAAGCTCCGGAAAGTAGTTCCAGTCATCCCTTCTGAGGAACCAGCAAGGACCGAGCTCATGGAGGATCTCAACACGATGGGCTGTCTGGTATTGACGGATAAACCCTGGGGGTTTATGGAGGAGCGGATGGTGAGAGAGCTCAAGTGCAAGATGTCGAATCAGTTTGACAACACTGTCCGGGGCCGCCCGACCGAGTGGGAAGAAGAGAAGTGGAGGGAAGTCTACAACTTCCGGATAGGAGGTTCCGGCATGGCAAGACGGTGGGCAGAGTTTATCTATGACAAGTTTCATGGAGAGCCAAGCAACAAAGATGGATACGCGGTCGCGGATTGCAAAAGTGTCCGACACCTCCGTCTTCTCCAGTTCCTGGTTCCAATCATCCACTCAGAGAAGCCGACAAGGGTGACGATGACCATCGGCAACACGATTTTTGGTTCCCTGAGCGGAGAACGGAAGGTGAACTGGGCTCGGATCTTTTGCGATCTGGTGTCCCAGCTTGTGACAAGGATTGGAAAGAGTAGGGCCATTCCTTTGAGTCCCTATCTCTTTCACTTCTACCATTGCAACCAACTCCTCATGGATACGGAGGAAAAAACGTGGAACATTCAGGAATCTATCCTGAAGTACGGGGAGTTGGGTTCGGATGACGAGCCAGAGGATGCAACTGGATCCAAACCCGAAACAGAAGAGGAAGACGAGGAGGAGCACCTCCGGACGAGGAAGCGGATGAAGACAACGCCTCTTCACAAGAGAGGAATCCCTCCTACCAACCGGTCGACTCCAGAACAGGGACCAGAAATGGAGATACCAGAAGCCGAAGACCCAAATGACCCGTTCAATCAGCTGACCGTTATCCTGTGTGGGATACGAGCGGATTGGGAGGGCAAGAGGAGAGCCCTCGCTAGTATCGAAGAGCTAGTGGGTGTGCTGGGAGATAGCAGGCTACTGGGTAAGGTGGCACGGTACATCTCTAATCCGGATGAACAACGGAAGCAGGAGGTGGAGATTTGTCGGCTTCAGGAGGAAGTCGACACTTTGAAGGCCGAGATGGTTGCCTTCAGAGAGGACAAAGCCGCAGTCCGGAAAATGGCGGAAGCAACCCGGAAGGTGGCCAAGACGGTAAAGGCCACCCTCGGAGAGTCCAAATCCGCCGCTGTCAAGGCGGAGTTATTTGACAAAGGAGTAAATGAAGAGAAGAAGGTATCCGGTTCCTAGATAGTTCGGATCCTGACCGATTTCACCAATCGGGTGGAAGCGTCAATAGTGGCGGCCAAGGAGGCAGCCAACCGGATGGACATCAACAGCCAGAAGCTGAACGGGTCCATGTACTCTCGAGAGATCCAACTTTTGGACCTCTTGCTATCAGATTCGTTCATAGCCGGAGGGTCAAATCCGAGGGAGCCCAAGGATCGGACTCCCAAATCAAAGAAGAGTCACCAAAGGACTAGGCCTGGGCAACCAATTCATTTGGATTCATCACCAGGATCAGATCTTTTGGATCCTGCTGCCGGGGAGCGGAGCAGGAACCTGACCGAAGTCTTCAATCAACTGCCCGCGGAACCCAAGAGTCCTACGTTGGGTGGGGGAGTTGGAGAGTAGATAGGTAGGAATGTAATTTTTGTAAGATAGTTAGGACCAGATCGGATGTTGACCCAGTCTGGCCGGTTAGGATCAGACTGGAATGTTCTGCGCAGATTTTCGGGGGCTTTTTTGCCTTTGTAAATCAAGTTGTATATAAGTCAGCCCCTACGAGTCTTTTTGCCCAAATTTTGTTTGTGTCTTCTCTTGGCTGCTTGTTGTGTGTCTCTCCTGTGTATGGTAGGGTTGTGTGGTGAGGAGTTAGAAAGGCGCATGCTGGTTCGGGTGTAATTTCTCCCTTTGGTGTTCTTATTTTGATCTTATGTGCAAGTGAGCGGGTTGTGAAAGAGTTGGGAGTGAATTTCAGTTCCTCAGCACTTCTAAGGTTTAGGATTCCGGACGAGACAACTGTTGTTAGGCTAGGCAGATAGGGAGGGATTCCTGAGTCGTGCTAGAACTCTTGGGTGGGAAATCCAGTTGAGTGTTCGATCTCCTGAGAGATCTCGCTGCCCTAGTTGGCAAACGGAAGAACTTTAGTTGATGTTAGAACGGACGGGTTCACTTGTAACCGCGTGACTTCGTACAGACGGAACTTGGCGCTAAGGTTGTTATAGTATGAGAGGATCGTACGGGGGGTCTTTGTGTGACCGATGATCCAGAGAGTTCTCTGGGTTGCTGTGAAGGATCAAACCAGATCCTAATTAGTATAATAGATTGGGGAGTAGAAAAGTGGGTCTTCAACCATTATAAGTCACGGAAGGAGTGGCGGACCTGCCACTCTCAAAAGCAAGCGGCGAACCCTCTGATGGTGAAACAGAGGTAAAACTAAACCGGATGAGAGTAGGAGTGAATAGGAATCGATCAGACCAGATCGGATAGTTAGCCGGATCGGGAAGAGATAAGAGGGTCTGATTATAGTTTTCGGTATTGTTGTGTTTCCGGTTGTGGTGTTAGGACCAAAAGAGGAAATATAGATACTGACTGAGCTTAGAGACCAAATAAAGCTAGATACTTCACAGAATCTCGCAAATTTGATCTTTAGAGTCACTTTGTTATATTTTAGAGTGGTTTTTGGTAGTATAACTGGGAATTTGCTTGCCCTGTGCTGCGACAAGGAATCTTTCACAGATTCCACGGTTATCAGTATTGCACATTGCTTTCCAATTGTCATGACTTGCAACAAAGTGCTCGTGTGGGATGCCGGTGCATACTAATTTCCATATCTCAATCCACATGGAACTGTAGGGTACTCCAGTAGTCCTGAGAATATGTTTCATTTTTATTCAATAATAGGATATTGGTGATCCGAACATGACCATGCAAATTGATGTCTTCTTTCAATAGGAAGTTGGAAAGAATATGACAGCCCATCAAGGCTTTTAAAAGGTATGACATCCTTATTTTTGTCTCTTGTCAAAGAATATACCACACGTGGACATTATGAAGCAAGTGAAGATTGAAGTCTTACGTAAACAACCAACCAATTTTCTATAAATTGGCGATAAAATTCAAGATCGTATATACTTGTCTCTTGAATATAATCAACGATAAACATGCCCAATAATTAATTTATGTAATGTGTTGGTGGACAAACAATGGATATTAGAGCTATAGTGAGCGTTCAGGGACTCCGCAATGTGTCAAGCTACTTCAAGTTAGATTTTCACCCGAAATCCCAAGTTCTGAATTGACAGATAATGTATTGAGTATTCCCCCAAATCTGCTCAATTGATCTTTAGACTTCATTGTCAGTGGTTTCTGCGTCTGCCAACAATCTTGAAGCATAATGATGATTTTGGTTCATATGAGTGATTTGTAGGGGAATTGTGAATGTAATATGAATGTAAACTAGCTGAGTACAAATCTAATGTGAATAGTATCTATCATGAAGCTAAGTTGGGTTTTTTCTGCCAACTTTGCTTAGCCTCTTTGCTTGAGCTATGTAATTATGAAAGTTGCAATTGGTTGAGCAGATTGATCAGTGAAGAATATATGGAGCCGCATGGAAGAACTGATCTTGACAAGAATATAGAAATCTATTTGCACTTGCCAATGACAAATGCTTGGAGGGGGCACTCCCAATTTTTTTAGAAATGATGTGCAAACTAATGAAGGGTGGTTTTAATGACTTTGTCTTAAATTTTCAACAATTTTTAGAAGTACATTAGCATCACTAAAATGGTATATTTCAAATTATAAATAATGAAGGGTAGGGGATAATACACACCTTTACCTATTTTTTTTTTAAAGTAGCCTTGTCTAAAAGCCCCCCCCCAAAATTTGAACTTTAAGAAGTATACTGGGAGTACTAAGTTTTGGTTTAGGAATCCAAGACTCTGGATCCTATGCGCTGTGGAGACAATTGCTGTCAATGCAGTGGATGAAAAGTCTTAGATGCACGTACAAATGAACTCCAAGTAGATGACTTTAGTTTGATGAGGCCTTCATTCCCGTTTCCAACAACTTAGGGTTTAGGGTTCAGCTGGCTACAACAGATTCTTTCTGAGTTTCATTTTGCAGATGCTCCAAGGACTATTGCAAAAGGTTGCAGAATGCAAGAAGATGTGTCTGAAGTTTTGAATGCAAGCAAATGTGAGGTTTTGCTTAGGCTGCTCACGGCGCGTGTGGTTAGGGTGGGGAAATTTGAAAGATCATGTTCACAGCAAGTGATCAAATGCAATCTTTAGGGTTTGGGGTTCTCTGCTTTGGGTTTACATTTCAGATATTCTTCAAGGTTTAGAGTTTCCTGCTTAGGGTTCACTTTTTAGGTATTCTTCAGGGTTCAGGTATTCTTGCTAAGGGTTCAGGGTTTTGTGCTAAGGGTTCAGGTATTCCTGTTTAGGATTCAAGTATTCTTGCTTAGGATCACATATTAGGGCTTGTGACAGCATAGAGGTTCAATTATAAGGTTAAGGTTTTAGGATTTTCCATTCTATTGCACAAACCGATGGCTGTTAGTATTCCCGAGAAAATCACCTTGTGGACATTGGAGGACGAGTTTGTGGATCCCAAATACTTTAGAAAGTCGATGTTGGAGGTGTTGCAACGTTAGAGGCGTTGAGGTTTACCTTTGAATCCAATGACATTTTGGAATGGCTGTTTGATTTTTGGGATGCTGAGGACAAATGTCGTGTCAAGAAGAAATTGGAGCGACTAAATGGGTTCTGCAAAGAAGTGCATGTCATTCGGCTGACAGAAGGTGAAATTGATGCAAACAAGTGACGGAGGCTTGCTGATGGATGCATGAATGTCCCCACGTGGAGGTCAACGCTGCCGTGGATGACCACGACTGTTGGAATTGAAATGCCTTGCCATGGATGACCACGACTGGTGGCTCAAGACATTTGACTTGAATGGCAGCGGAGTTGTCAAATTGTGGTGCGCTAAGTGCAAAAAAGATTGCGGGGGGGGGAACAAGGAGCATTCGAAATCCCAAATTGACAACTTGTTCAATAATTTCAGGAGATCACACATTGTAAGCACTCCGCATGTGAGAAACTACTGTGCCCCAAAGAATGTGAACTTTGATGATCACCTGCAATCTGCGACCCAAAATGGGAGGCCAGTTATTGTTACTCTTGAGGATCACCAGCACTTCATTGCGGAGGGCGTTAAGATCATGAACACAATCAATGCAACGCTTCCAGAAGGTTGCAAAAAATTCACGGTGTTGGAAAATTTGATAGCACTGGATACCAAATGTTACTGGTTTAAGGTAAAATGCCAGTACTGCAGGGAGCTGATGGTACTCTGCCCATCGAGGAAGACATTGGAGGTGAATATGAGAAATCACTTGGTTGGCTTCAAATACCAAAAGTGGAGGATGCAGATCACCAGGCGAAGGAACCAACAAGAACAGGGCGCCCAGGACGGCCCAGCAAGTCTTTGGCAATAAGTTCTCATTTCAACCAGTGTGACCTTCACTCATGGTTCAAGCAGGCTTCATCATCTGGTTTGGAAGGTATGTCCACAAACGTGCAGCGTGACTTGCTTGCGAGTCTCTTGTGCTACGGGTTTAGGGGTCTGGTTGTCAAATACGATAGGAATTCTTATTTGGTGAATGCATTGCTTGACAATCCCCATTGGGGTGCTGAGTGGTACCCATAACCCCACCTTAGTGCTGTAGTAGACGTGAGAGGGAAAACTGAAAACGTGAAGGGTGCATTCCGCCATATAAAATGTAATCGCTTGTTTGTGACTGCGGAGCACTTCCCAAATCTCACCTGCCCTAACTATGCGCTCATTCCACTTCTAAATGATTTCAAACTACGAGTTAGAAGAGAGGACCGCGCTTTGCTTAAAAGAGGACACGACAACACTGTGGGAGGCAAACACTTAGGCTACTTGCAGACAGTTGAGATGTCTAAACACACTAGGATTTGTCTAAAAAATTCAGGTTTATAAAGCTAAACTGGTGGAACGTTAGAACTTGGATTGTTCAATTAAAGGTAAAAAGGCCAACAATGCGTGAGTCTACAATGAATGCTTCTTCAGACAATAATCTCATAAAATTGTGCAATAACATTTGTGGGAACACGCAATGTCAATATTTAGAAATCCGGATTAGTTTAGGATCAATTCCGTAAATATTTTCAAAAATTTGTAGTAGTCAAGCTGGAAACCGGAACATCCAGTAGAAATTAGGTAGTCAGAAAGTTCCGGCTCACCAATACTTGTAGAATAGGTAAGAAACGGACTTTGGCCGGAATCTGTAAACTAGAATGGGATCCGGATTCAGGCAACCTACGAACTAGGGATCCGGCCTATGAAAACTAGGGATCCGTTTGCAATGGCGGCGCATTAAGTGGCCGAACCAACGGATGTTGGTCGCTGGCCGGGTACTTAAGCACATGGGTCTTTCGTTTTTCTCCCTCTTTCTTCCGCTCCAGAAGGTGTATGCTTGCAGGTTTTGGAGCGCGTGTTTAGAAGAGTGAAAGAGTGGTGAGTTAAACCGGATAGGGAGAGAAGGAAAGGAGGGTGCTAATTGCACCGGATTGTAGTTCCAAATGGCGGAAACATCGGCACAGGGGCAAAAGGCTATTCCCTCTGTCAAGGTCCTGTACCCAGTTATTTCGTCGGACCCTGCTGAGCGCTTAGAGTTAGAGGAAGATCTCTTCAAACTAGGTTGTATTGGGTTCATCTGGCACCCCTGGACAGTTAGAAGTGAAGATTTTCTTCGCGAGCTGATTATGGGGACGCCAAATCAGTTTGAGACAACGGCAAGGGGTCGGTGGGCCTCTTGGATGGAAAAGATGTGGGCGGAAGCTTACAGGTTGAAGCAGTCCGGATCCAGAAATGCGACCCCGACGGATAAGTTTTATAAAGGGAAGTTTAAGAAACCGCCGCATCACAAGGAGGATTTCACCGTTAATGACTGTATAGATGAGCGCCATAGGCGATTGTTAGATTTCCTAAACCCCATCGTATATCCGGAAAAGCCAACGAGGGTTACTGTTACGGTGGCAAACACGATTTTCGGAGCAATCGAAGGCCGGGTCGTGAATTGGGCGACCATAATCCATCAGAAGGTCAAGAAGATGGCGGGGGCTATCGACAAGGCCAAGCAAAGTCCGCTGAGCACTTACTTGTTCCACATGTATCATCACTTTGATTTCATGACTCCGCAGGAACAAGTAGCTTATGAGACCGGAATGCAGATCCTGAAATACGGATTCACGGAAGAGTTGAAGCCGACGGAAGAAGTGGCACTAGAGGAAGAAGAAGAGGAGGATCCGGAACCAAAGCCGCTGGAGAAGAAGAAGCGACAAAAGACCACCAATCCGGACGCACGAAGAACGAGTCTAGACGTGCCGGAACCGAATCCGTACCTGACCCAGCCATCATCGGAAACTTCCGATGAATTCGACTTCTATGAAGTCGGAACCCGATGGATGGTGCAGTGTCGGAAGTTGCACACCGAGATGGCAGAGGTGATCACGGGCGTCGCCAGGGAGTTGAACGTTGAGATGGATCAGATCTTCAACGAACTCCGGAAGAGACCGGATCCGGCACTACTCCAAGAGAAGGACAAGTAGATCGAGTTGCTTAAGGCAGAACGGGATCACTACAAGACCAAGTTCTACTGGACGGAGGGGCAGTTGCTCTCAGCAGAGAAGAAGGAGATGGATGCCCTGAAGTTAGTTAAGGATTTGAGGGTGTTGGTAAAAGAACCGGAACATCAGATCATCCGGTCCGCACTTTATACAAAGAAACTTGAGAACGACGACATTGTTACCGGATCTAGAGTGTTGCAAGTCCTGGTTGATTACGAGGCTAAGATGAAGATTGTATTGGACGAGATGCGGCAGTTGCTGGATCATCTAGATGTGGCCAAGGACGACTTTAGGCTACTTCCGGATATCTTCATGGAATCCCCGGGCAAACACGGAGCAGGAACTTCCGGGACACAAGAAGATCCAGGCTTGAAGTCCCTGTTTAAGATACCTAAGGTACCTTCCTCGAGTCATTTCCCGAAGTGGGGCACGGTAAATACTTTTGCCCCTTCCTCACAGTCTCTGAAGGAAACCAGAAAGGCTGGGCAGAGGTTTCCAATCTGGAGAGATCTATTAGAAGGTTTGGAGACGATAAATCCGGCAAGAGAACATTCGGAGGGATTCCCTCATGTGTAGCAACCGTCGCCAGCACAGGGTGCAGAATTGATTGACTTAGGAGATCTGGCTCCAGAAGCGAAATCGGAACCCAGGCCGGAAACCCGGCTGAAGAAGAGGACAAAAATAGTGGAGGTTGAGATCACGGATCCGAATGAAGAACTCGAGTTGGCGGAACCTGAGAGGCAACTGAAACTCCGGAAGTCAGAGAAGCGGAAATCGGAAGGCAAGAAGCCGGTGAAGCAATAGATTGAAGACTCTGAATCTAGTGAGTTTGAGTCAGGATCAGAGTCTGAGGAGGAAACGGAGGAGGAGGAGACGTCTCTTGCGACCCGTCAGAATCCCCCTCGAGCCGCCAAGATGACGCCAATGTCGCAGTACAGGGCAAGCAATTTCCCAGTTATACTACCAAAAACCACTTTAAAGTATAACAAAGTGACTCTAAAGATCGAACCCGCGAGACTCTGTGAAGTAGATAGCCTTATTTGGTCTCTAAGCTAAGTCAGTATCTATATTTCCTCTTCCGGTTCTAACACAACAACCGGAAACACAACAACACCAAGAACTACAATCAGACCCTCTTCTCCTTCTCCGATCCGGTCCACTTTCCGATCCGGCCTGATCAACTCACATCCGCTCTTACTATCATCCGGTTTAATTTTACCTCTATTTTACCATCAGAGGGTTCGCCCCTTGTTTTTGAGAGTGGCAGGCTTGCCGCTCCTTCCGTGAATTATAGTGGCTGAAGACCCACTTCTTCCCTCTTCAATTTCCTACACTAATCTAGATCCGGTTTGATCCTTCACAGCAATCCTGAGAACTCCCCGGATCACCGGTCACACAAGAACCTCCCGTACGATCCTCCCATACTACAACGACCTTAGCGCCACGTTCCGTCTATACGAAGCCAAGCGGTTGCAAGTAAACCCGTCCATTCCAACATCAACTAAAGTCCTTCCGTTTGCCCACTAAGGCAGCGAGATCTCTCAGGAGATCAAACAGTCAACCAGATTTCCCACCCAGGAGTTCTAGCACGACTAAGGAATCCCTCCCTATCTGCCTAGCCTAACAACGGCTGTCTCGCCCGGAATCCTAAACTTTAGAGCTGCTGAGGAAGTGGAATCCACTCCCAACACTTTCGCAACCCGCTCACTTGCACCTAAGATCAAAAACAAGGACGCCAAAGGGAAAAATCACACCCACACTAGCATGCGCCTTCCTAACTCCTCACCACACAACCCTGCCACACACGGGAGAGACACGCAACAAGAGGCCAAGAGAAGACGTACACAAAATTTAGGTAAAAAGACTCGAAGCTCCTAAGCAGGGGCTGACTTATATACAACTTGATACAAAGCAAAAAGGCCCTCGGAAATCTGCGCTAGACATCCGGATCCGATTCTAACCGGCCAGACCGGATCAACATCCAATCCGGTCCTAACTATCTTACAAAACTGTACACTCCTAACTACCTACCTACTCTCCAACACCTCCACCCAGCGTAGGACTTCTTGGTTCCTGGGGCAGTTGGTTGAAGACGTCGGTAAGGTTCCGGCTCCACTCCCCGGTAGCTACATCCGGAAGATTTGACCCTGGCAATGAATCCAGATGAATCGGTTGCCCAGGCCCAGGTCTCCGGTTACTCTTCCTTGATTTGGGTGTCTGATCCTTGCGCTCCCTTAGATTTGATCCTCCGGCTGCAAACGAATCCGGTAGCGATATATCTGAGAGGTGGATCTCCCGGGAGTACATGGATTCGTTCAGCTTTCGACTGCTGACATCCATCCGGTTGGCCGCCTCTCTCGCTACCACTAAGGACGCTTCCACCTGATCGGTGAAGTCGGTCAAGATCCGAACTATCCGGGAACCAAATACCTTCTTCTCCTCATGCACCCCTTTGTCGAATAGTGCCGCCTTGACTGCAGTGGATCCGGACTCTTCGAGAGTATCCTTCACCGACTCAGCCACCTTCCGGGTTGCCTTCGCCATCTCCCGGACTGCAGCTTTGTCTTCCCTGAGGGCTACCATGTCAGCCCTTAGGGTGTTGACTTCCTCTTGAAGGCGACGGATCTCTGCCTCTTGCTTCTGGTTCTCATCCGGATTGGCTAGGTATCGGCCCACCTTACCCGGCAAATCGCTATTGGCCGGTGCACCCACCATCTCTCCGATACTGGTGAGAGCTCTCGTCTTGACCTCCCAGTCCGCTCGTATCCCGCACAGGATTACGGTCAACTGGTTGAACGGGTCGGCCAGGTCCTCGAGATTCGGCATCTCCACCTCTAGTCCCTGTTTTGGTGTGGACCGGGTGGTTGGAGGGGTTCCTCTCTTGCGAGGAGGCGTCGTCTTCATCCGCTACTTCGGTCGGGACGGCTCCTCCTCTTCTTCCTCTTCTGTCTCGAGTTCGGACCCGATTTACTCTTCCATTTCGTCATCCGAACCCAACTCTCCGTACTTCAGGATAGACTCCTGAAAGCTCCACATCTTCTCCTCCGTATGAGTGAGGAGTTGGTTGCGGTGGTAGAGGTGGAAGAGATAGGGACTCAAAGGAGTGGCCCTACTCTTTCCGATCTTTGTCACCAGCTGGGACACTAGATCGAAAAAGATCTGGGCCCAGTTCACTTTCCGTTCCCCGCTCAGGGAACCGAAAATGGTGTTGCCAATGGTCATCGTCACCCTCGTCAGCTTCTCTGGGTGGACGATCAGAACCAGAAACTGGAGGAGGTTTCAGTGCCGGTCACTCTTACAGTCCGCGATCGCATGGCGTTGAGATCATCCATGAGCTTGGACCGGGTTGGTTCCTCCATAGGAATGACCGAAACTACCTTCCGGAGTTTGACGTCGGAGGAGGAACTGGGCGCGCCCGGTCTGGTCTTACGCAGCTGAGGCATAGACACTAAATGGCCGTTGGACCCTTACCGTTCGCTACCTCACTCTCTCCTAGCCGCACGTCCCGTTCCTCACTTCCTCTCGTCCGATCTCAACCGGAAAGCACCACAAAACTTGCAACCCACACGTTCTCTACTCTTCCTACACTCTTGGACATGCCTAGCCGGAAGCGCACACACATACAACGGCTCTGGCGTAGACGGCGGCGTAAAAGCGCTCAAGGTCAGCTCCAGAGCTCGAGGGAAGTAAAGGAGTGAAAATGAGGACGTCCCGCCTTTATATAGTCCTAGGACCCCTAGCAGGTCATCATGACCTTTTCCGGTCCAGTCCTTTATTAGTCCGGTCCAACCCTAATCCGATCTAAGGTGAAATCTTGATGTGATTTCGCTCCTGAATACTAACATTCTGACCGGATCAGATACAGTTTTCTCCTTACTGGATTAGCGTTGCCTATCTCTAGTTTCCTTCTGCCCCTCTAACCGGATACGGATCCTAATTACCTGTTTCTGTTCCATTATTTAGACAAGCAGAGGAAAACCAAAAATTCTGGTTGCGACAACCAACAAAGACTTTCGGTAAGCCGGGAGCTAAACAGGGAGCTGGGAGTTCAAAGAAATATCGGATGGACAAGTAGTTGACAGGGGACTACTTGCAAAAGGTGGGTTAGAATTTAGATAGTTTAGTTCCGGAACTGGATTCCAAACATGGGCCCGATTTCCGGAAATTTTGGGATAAGGACTTTCCGGTTTATTCAAGATTTCCTTGGTGTGTGTGTGGTTGCCCCGGTTTGTGGGGGAGCCCTTTTCTGCTTTTAGGGTGCTGACTTTGGTTTTGTTTTGGGTTTTTAAGGGCGGGCAAGTTAGTTGCCCCTCATTTGCTCCTAGTTGATATGCAATTGTATTTCATTCCCTTTTCAAAATCTGAGCCCTCGAGTATGCATTTTGGCTCTATCAGTGTATCCGGATTGTGTTGATCTGTGGTTTGGATGTTGGAAGGAAAGGATGGGTGAGGAGGAATCCGGATTTAGGAGAATACGGTCTGAGTCAAGAGTGTACTATTGTAATGTTGTTGGATTTTTGACTTAGGAGCTGCGCACAGTGTCTTTAAATTATCAGAAGAGTAGTCCGGATCACAGAGTAGCGGGGAAGCGAGTCCAGTTGTCAAGCCGTACGGAGGTAAGCGCCCGCCCAAGGAAGCCCCCACCTGTCCAGAAGATCTGCCAACCTCAGAATTCATCTAACATCTAGAAAGATTACACCCTCGTATTGGTTCCGGACTCTGAAATCTGTCGTTGTAGTAAGGGAGAGTGAAGTATTCCTGAGTGACTGTTGTCCGGAATCACCATCCGGAAGTTGTGAGGATCCGGATCTTTTTGTCTTGCTACAACCTCTTGAATACTTGGGTGTTGTTATTTGTGTTTGTTAGAATTGTAGGAGAACAAGAGTGGTGAAGTCCCTACCCCCTCAAAAGATCAACTAGTGGACCTTCTGAAGGTAAAACAGAGGTATTGAAAACCGAATTGGAAGAAGAGACGTGAACCGGATTCCGGAAAGTTTATGTTCCGGGTTGTGAAAGTATCCGAAAAATGATGAGTAGGTGAGAAGAGAGAAAGAAAGTAAAGCCGGATAGCTAGAATATGCTACATATAATCCGGAAATTTCTTGGGACGATATTTTGTGTTATCTTAGCACATTTTTGTTGAAATTAGAGAGTGACTTTAGTGAGGAGTTGTTTGTAGCCAACCAGCGTGATATTAGAGAGGGGTAGCCTTCTATGTTGATATAACCCATAAAGTTAGTCATAGCACTTGTTAGTAGAGTAGTATAAGAGGGCAACTCCTTGCTTGGGTTTTTCACCTCTTCCTTGTACTTGTTTGTGTCCTCTTTTCATTAGAATACAAAGCCTTTGTGTTCTTCTTACAAAAGGTTATGGGCCCACTCATGTGAGTTGCTATTAGAGGTGAGATCGCTTTGCAAAGGCGTGTTGGAGGCGCATTGTTGAAGTTGAGAGCAAGTGGAGTTAGAGGTCGTTTTTGGAGGGTTTTTTTAGCAAGATCTTATTCTTTGGAAAGGTATTATTTTGCATCAAGTGTTATTTTATTGTGAGTGTTGGTTGTGAGATTTGAGAGCCATTGAGGATTAATTTGAATTGTTGTGATCATTTGGAGTCACATTGGAGAGATTGCAACCACGTGAGTGTTGGTTGTGGGATTTGAGAGCCATTGAGGGCTGATTTGAGTTGTTGTGATCATTTGGAATCACATTGGAGAGATTGCAACCACGTGAGTGTTGGTTGTGGGATTTGAGAGCCATTGAGGGGCTGATTTGAGTTTTTGTAATCATTTGGAGTCACATTGGAGAGATTACAACCACCTGAGTGTTGGTTGTAAGATTTGAGAGCCATTGAGGGTTGACTTGAGTTGTTGAGAACTTTATTAGAGTGGAAAACGTGGCACTATAGTCACAGGTGAAGGAGAGGGTGTTCGGATCATTGACAGGTTCAATGGAGAGAACTTTGGCTTGTGGAAGTTCAAGATGGAAATGATCTTGGTGGAGAAGGACTTGTGGGAGATTGTGGAGGACTCTGAGGAGCCTCCTCCTTCCGATGCTGATTCCAAGGCCAAGAAGTCTTACGAGAGGAGGGTGAAGAAGGCCTTCTCCATGATTGCTTGCAATCTTGTGGATAGGCAACTTGCACACGTTTGATCTTGCAAGGGACTGGCAGAAGCATGGAAGGTGCTTTGTAACATCCATGAGACTAAGAGTTTGTCCAATATTCTCTTTACTTGCCGCAAGTTTTTCATGTGCAAGATGCAAGAGGGAGAAGACATGCTTGACTACATCAACAAGGTCAAGGGGCTGGCGGACCAACTTGTTTGCTTGGAGGCACCTTTGACGGATGGAGACATTATCATGACTCTTCTCGAGAGCTTACCCACTTCTTTTTAGTATCTCATCACGGCTTTGGAGACAAGATCCATGAAGGAGCTCACCCTTGAATATGTAACGACAAGATTGATGCACGAGGTATCAAAGAGGAAGGAGAATGAATCTAACAAAGGAGGGGCAGCTCTTATTTCACGACACGGGAAAGGAGAGGCCTCTCAAACACGCAAAGAGACACGTACATGCTACAATTGCAGTCAATCCGGCGACCTTGCAAGGAATTGTTGAAAGTCTAAGAAGGAGAGTGCCAACAAAGCAACAGTCATTGAAGTGGAGGAGGATTTTACATTTGCGGTAAATGATGGCTATGATGACCGCAATATGTTCAAATGGATTATTGATTCGGGGGCCACGCAACACATGACACCACAGGGACAAACTTTTCTCACCTACCAACCCATTAGCAACCGCAAGGTGTATTTAGGTGACAATAGCATGGTGGAGGCCATTGGCATGAGATGCATTGTGGTGGAGGTCAATGTCAAGGGGGTGATGAAGAAGATTCACATTCAAGATGCATTGCATGTGCCCAAGTTGCATACCAATTTGCTCTCGGTGAGCAAGTTGATGTCACAAGGCTTGAAGGTGCAATTCAACAACCAAGGTTGTATTTTGGGAGCATCAAATGGAGAGCTGATTGTCTTGGCACCCAAGCAAGGCAACTTGTACCAACTTGAGTTCAGAACGGTGAATGGTTCAAGTTGGGCTTGTGTAGCTCAAGATGCAATGGTGCAAGACACTGTGGAACTTTGGCATAAGAGATTAGGGCACCTAAATGTGAAGAGTGTAAAGGCTCTTCCAAACATGGTGGGTGGCATGCAAGTGAAGAAAAGCGCTTGCGATTTGACGTGTGAGGCTTGCATTGAAGGCAAACAAGCGAGGAAACCATTTCCGACCGAGGGAGCAATGAGGGCAGTCAAGGTATTGGAGATTGTACATTTCGATGTGTGCGGCCCATGAAGACCACTTCTATAGGTGGTGCAAGATATTTCTTTACCTTCATTGATGACTTTTCGAGGAAAGTGTGGGTGTTCATGCTCAAATGCAAGAGTGAGGTGTTTGAAAGGTTCAAGGCATGGAAGGCCCTTGTAGAGAATGAGAGTGGTCATAAACTTAAGGTATTGAGATCAGACAATGGCGATGAGTATATGTCCAAGGCATTTGAGGCCTTTATAAGGGAGCATGGCATTTAACATCAAACTTCAGCGCCATACACTCCACAACAAAATGGTGTAGCGGAGCGTGCCAATCGTGCGCTTGTAGAGATGGCTCAAGCGATGTTGCATGCACAAAACCTCAAATATGAGTTTTGGGCGGAGGCTGTATCCAATGCAGCATACATACGCAATCGGTGTCCCACAAGTGCGGTAGCATCGATGACACCGCAAGAGGCATGGAGTGGAAGAAAGCCTAACATTGGCCACATGTGCATCTTTGGATGTATGGCCTGTGCTTTGGATTTGAGCCCTCAGCGATCCAAGCTTGATGCCAAGGGCACCAAGTGCTTGTTTTGGGGCTATTGGGAAGGCTCTAAGGTTTATCGGCTCATGAATTTGGAAACTAAAAAGATCTTTAAGAGTCGAGATGTGACCTTCATCAAAGATAAAAGAGAGGGTAGCGAGTCTTTGGAGATGTGTTCAAGTGGGAGCAATGGAGACCTTGAGGTGGACAAATCTCCAAGTTTGCAAGAAGTGGTAACAGAAGACGAAGACGAGCTGGTGACAACACTAACACCAAAGAAGAAAGTGAGTGTAGCTCCAAGTGATGATGGTGGTGAAGGAAAGACGTCCCAGGAGCCAAGATATCCCACGAGAGAGCGCAGGCCACCTGGAGAATGGTGGATGAACCATGTTTTGCCACAACACCAAGTGAAGCGTGCAAATGTAGCATTTGTGAGAGATCCAAATACCATGGAAGAAGCCATGAGAAGTGCGGATGCAAGCAAGTGGGAGCAAGCCATGCAAACAAAGTATGTCTCGCTTATGAGTAAAGGTACATGGGAACTTTCTTCCCTTCCTTCCGTTTGCAAGAATATTGGATGCAAATGGGTGTTTTGCACTAAGAGAGATGCCTTGGGCAACATTGTGCGCTACAAGGCCAGATTGGTAGCCAAGGGATATTCTCAAGTCGAGGAGGTGGATTTCAATGAGACCTTTGCACCGGTGGCCAAGTTTTGCACCATTCGATGTATGGGGGCCATAGGGGTAGCCATGGACTTAGAGATGCACGAAATGGATGTCGTCACGGCGTTTCTCAATCCACACCTTGAGGAGGTCATCTTCATGGACCAACCCAAAGGTTTTGTTCAAGAAGGACGAGAGCAATTAAAATGTAAGCTCAAGAAGGCCATCTATGGATTGAGACAATCAGGGAAAGCATGGTACATGGATATAGATGCCTTATTTGTAAAGGCAGGTTACAAAAGAAGCCACGTGGACCATTCTCTTTACATCAAGCAAATAAACGAGTCCTTGGTGATTATCATCGTTTATATGGATGATTTAATCATCATGATAAACACCATGAAGATAATGGAGGAGGTCAAAGCCATGTTGAAGAGCGAGTATGACATGAGTGACCTCGGTGAGCTACTCTATTGCCTTGGCGTGGAGTTTCAAAAGCAAAGGGCGGCGCGCACCATTACCATGAGCCAAAGCAAGTACATTAAGGAGGTGTTGAAGCGCTTCAACATAGAGGAGTGCAAGGCCATTGGCACGCCATTTGATGTGCATTCGAAGTTGGAAAAGCTCACGGATAAGGAATATGAAATTGTGAAGGTGGAAATGCAAGATGTGCCATACAAAGCTGCGGTGGGGAGCTTAATGTATGCCATAGTAGCCACAAGAGCTGACTTTGCATTTCCCATGAGTGTAGTAAGCCAACATATGGCCAAGAGCGGTCCAAAGCATTGGGCCGCAGTGAAGAGGATCATATGGTACCTCCAAGGCACATTAGAGGCCAAATTGATCCTTGGAGGCAAGAGTCTTGCATTGGTAGGCTTTTGTGATGCAGATTGGGCTGGAGATGCAAGTGATCGCAAGTCTACATCGAACTATGTGTTTATGCTTGGAGATGGTGCCATTACGTGGAATTCGAAGAAACAACCCACTATTGCATTGTCTACCACCGAGGCGGAATACATGGCCATTAGTCAAGGCACAAGGGAGGCGATCTAGTTAAGACAGTTGTTGAGTGATGTTGGCCTTGAGCAAGAGAAGAGCACACCTATCATGTGTGACAATCAAGGCGCCATTGCCTTGGTAAAGAACCCGACTCACCATTCTCGGAGTAAGCACATTGACATCCAACACCATTTCATTCGAGAGAAGGCTGAAAGCAATGTGATAGAAATGAGGTACATACCTACAGAGCGCATGGTGGCAGATGTGCTTACCAAGGCTCTTGCAAAGCCTCGCCATGAAGTTCTTCGCATAGAGATGGGTTTGACATTGTTTGGCAACAAACAAAGTCGGAGTGTTGAAGTTAGAGAGTGACTTTAGTTAGGAGTTGTTTGTAGCCAACCAGCGTGATATTAGAGAAAGACAGCGTGATATTAGAGAAAGACAGCATGATATTAGAAAAAGACAGCATGATATTAGAGAGGGACAGCCTTCTATGTTGATATAACTCATAAGGTTAGTCATGGCACTTGTTAGTAGAGTAGTATAAGAGGGCAACCCCTTGCTTGGGGTTTTCTCCTCTTCCTTGTACTTGTTTGTGTCCTCTTCTCATTGGAATACAAAGCCTTTGTGTTCTTCTTACAATAATTTTTGTGTTAAGGATACTTACGCCTAGATTGCGCGTATGACACTTTTGGCGCCATTGCCAAGGATTTCTGATAGTGTGTAGTGTATACCGGGATTCGATTTGGTAAGAGTCAAAATACGGAATGTTTCCGGATAAAAAGGAGTGGATCAGAAAGAATAGCGTGCCATTTGAGAGATCCGGCGGGAGTAATTTTGCACATCAAAGGATTTAGGTGAACTGTGAACCCTTACTTCATGAGTAGGGTACCGAATAGGACTCTAAGAGGAAGAAGGGCGGCGAGATTAGAAGCGGCCCCCAAAAGGACTATAGTTCACGGAATCCCAGCTGCCGAATAAAAAGAAGGTTTCTTGGCTGTTTCAGTTTCACGAATAGTACAGGAAAGTAAACCGGAACGTTCTCCTAGTCCAAAAGAGAGAGGTAGACCAGAAGATAGAGAGCAACCAAAAGGCGAGAGAGTAGAACCGAATAGGCAGTCATCAGAGGAAGATTCATCTGCTGATGAGGTAGAAGTTATGAACTCCCGCACACGCCTCCGGTATAACAAGTTCCGGGGAGACGATAGCAAGGATGTGGACGACTAGATGGGTGAATTCAAAGCCACGGCCTTGGCAAATCAAGAGGATCGAGCCTCCAAGCAGCGCATATTTCAGGGCCTGTTGAAGGACGAAGCTTTGAGGTGGTACTAGGACGTTCCGGAAGCAATCCGAGATAACTGGGACCAGCTCAGGGAACACTTTCTCCGGACCTTCAGAGAAGTTGGGGGAGAAGCGAGAGCTCTTGGAAGACTCAGTAAGGTCACCATGCGATCTAACGAGTCTGTGAGAAAGTATGGGCAACGAGTGAAGGATTTGATCAAGAAGCTGACAACGGAAATCGCACCCAACATACAAGTGGAGTGGTACGTTGCCGGATTTCCGGAAGAAATGGCCTTCCAGATCCGTCAATCTCATCCCACCACCTTACGAGAAGCAATGGAGTCGGCCCAAAACTATGAGAACTCAGCACAGTCCCTGCGAAGGTCCATCAAAAAGAATGCCAAAATGGAGAGGGGACAAAGTAAGAAGTACGAGAAGAAGGAAAGACGTAGAAGGAAGTTCTCGGATTCGGAAACTCCAAGATTCGGAAACTCCAAGTTCCGGAACCGGAATAGAATCTACTCAGACGGAGTCAACTAGTTCGGATACGAAACGAGAAGCCTCCAGCAGCCGACGACATTCACGAGGCAGAGAGGATCGAGGTAGTCGGAGCTTGGTGAAGGTGAAGGTGGAAGATGATGCATCCAAGAAATTCATGAAGAACATCCAAGAGTCATTGGAGGCAATCAAAGTCAACTTGGCTGACAACCAGAAACCAAGACGGATTGTACCGACTACCTGATTGAACGTCTGGTATACAAGGTGTGGAAGGCCTGGCCATTATGCCAGTGAATGTAACCAAGGACCACCAAGGCAGGTCCATTTTGTGGACAAGGAAGGAGTGTATACTCTTCCGGAATCGGACGAATATAAAGAGCAAGTCAGTCCGGTATTTCAGATCCAAGCCAGATACGGGAGAGGGAGAGTACCTCAACAACTAATCCGCACGCCGTCAAATCCGTATGCAGTCGGACCCAGCCAATTTAATTTTCCTCCATCAAGGTTTCCACCAGGATGCTATTTCTTGTGTGGTAGCTCCCATCATTTTGCAAATAATTGTCCTCATGGAACATCAGGACAAGGTGCACCCTTACCACTACCTTGTCAGAACTGTGGTCAGTACGGACATGACCTCCCTGATTGTACTAAACCTCAGGTAGCTAGGACTCTCTACAAACAGGTAGAAGCTCCACCCCGAGACCAAACCGCACTCAACTATGGGTCGGTAACCGGAATCGAGAATTCCAAGAGTTGACAACCAAGGGTGGAACTTCCGGAAAGTAGAGAGCAACATGTTTAGAGAGTAACAACCCAGAGTTCCACCAAGAACCGGGTAGATGAGAGTAGAAGTAGGTTGAGAAAGAGTAGGTACAAGATCGTTAGAAATCCGGTTCCGGATTTGAGTGATTCTGATCATTCCGTGGGAACAGAAACCTTCCACCCTGCAGTAGAGTTAGAAAAAGGGGTAGACCAAGGCCCTCTTTCGGTTGACATCAGCAAACAAGTCCGAGCAAGCCTGGGTGGTACCGGAAGTATTCCGGAACTTACCTGCCAGATAGTTACCTTTGATGAAGTTTCGGTTGTCATCAATCCGGAACTCAAGGTAGATGAGTACGACATTGTTCAGGATATCAAGGATCGGAAGGCGAATGCCACAATCGGGCAACTCCTTCATGATAATGCCAATTATCAGAAATTGATCCGAGATACTTGGATAAAGAAGCAGAAGAAGAGAATGAAGTTACCCTCGGTTGCGGGCAACTTCTCCCAGTTAGAAGATTTTGGAGCACCGGAAGTTGAGGTGGAAGTTGATGGATGTATCGTCCCTAAAGTTCCGATCGACGGTGGTTCCGGAGTTAACCTCATGCTAGAAGATACGGCTTTTGACTTGGGGTACACGTCATTCCAAGCTACGGATCAAGTGCTGAGAATGGTAGATTAGTCGCGAGTACATCCTGTGGGGAGATTGTCTAGAGTTCCAATCTGGATTGGAAAGGAGACATATCTTCTCAATTATGTGGTAATCCGGGTAACCAAAGGGAGACCCTTCCCTATGTTACTAGGAAGACCTTGGCTCTATGCAGCCAGAGTATTGGTGGATTGGGGTACAAAAGAGTTTGTAGTCGGAACCCCGACCACCCGAATTCCGTGGAAACATAAAGATCATCTTGGAGAAACAAGTGAATCCGACGGATACATCACGGATTGGTCGGATCCGGAAGATTCAGACTCTGTTTTGAATTACTTTACTGCTGTCATGGAAGAAGACTTCCAGTTTCCAGATCCAGATCCAGTTATCGAAGTCGGATTAGAGGATGAGACTCCTGTAGTTCCGGAAGTCCCTCTAGAAGATCAAACTATGGGAGAAATGGATGTACCACTCTCTTCAGAATGGATCCGACAGTAGATAATGGAAGGGAGAATTCCAGCCATCCGTTTGAGTAACTCTTCTTCGGAAACCCCTTGGAGCGAGTTCCGTTCAGAGGCAGAAGAAACGGAACTAGAACGCGTCAAGACTGTGGTCAGTCTAACGGATTATGAGAAGGTAGAGTTACCTTCCGGAAAATCCTTCTTCATGAGTAAGTCGATGACTACATTAGAAAAGAAGAAATACGGAGCTTTACTGGAGGAGTATCTCGATGTCTTCGCCTGGATACCTTCGGATCTAAATGGTATTCTGGCTAAATTGGGAGAGCACCGGATCGACTTAGTAGAAGGAGCGGTGCCAATCCGACAACGCCAATACCGACTTAACCCGAAGTACTCTCTTATGGTGAAGAAGGAGATCGATGCATTGTTGGAAGCTAGGTTTATCTATCCGGTCCATAACTCGGAGTGGGTATCACCCATTGTGGTGGTTCCGAGAAGGCCGGTCCGGATGGAAAGATCAAGATTCGGGTATGTCAAGATTTCCGGAAATTGAACATTGCAACCCGGAAGGATTACTTCCCACTTCCATTTACAGATATTATCCTGGATCATGTTTCCGGAAACGAATGCTATAGTTATCTGGACGGATTCTCAGGATATAACCAAGTATTTATCCGGATGATGGACCAGCTGAAGACAAAGTTCACCACGGAATGGGGGACGTTTGCCTTCACACGCATGCCATTTGGATTATGCAATGCTCCCGGTACGTTCCAATGGCTAATGATGGATATCTTCCGAGATTTCCTTAGGCATTTCCTTGAAGTTTTCATTGATGACTTTGCTGTGTTTAGTTCACAGGCGAATCACTTAGGATACTTGAGGAAAACTTTCCAAAGGTGTAGAGAAACGAATCTCAAACTACATCTCGGAAAGTGCTTTTTTGGAATGATATCCGGAATCCTGTTAGGCCACGTCGTGAGCCGGAAAGGACTGGAGGTGGATACGGACAAGGTCAAGGCCATGCTTGCCCTTGTTGCCCCAGCCTGTGTGCGAGAAATTTGTGGGTTTCTTGGCTGTGTGGGGTATTATAAGAGATTCATAGAGGGCTACGCCCGGAGGGCAATTCCTTTGACGGAATTACTGAAGAAAGATACGGAATTCTGCTGGAATTCAGATCGTCAGGCAGCGTTCAAAGAATTGAAATTGGCTTTAGTCAAAGCCCCCATATTCTCACCACTAGATTGGACCAAGGAATTTCATATCACCTTGGATGCATTCGGATGGTACCTGGGAGCAATCCTATGGCAATATGACCCGGATTTACAGGAATGCCCGATATATTATTCGAGTAGGCAAATGAGTCAAGCCGAAAGAAAATATACAACCACCGAGAGAGAAGCATTGGCAGTGGTATATTCATGCAAGAAGTTCCGGCACTACCTCCTTGGGTACCGAGTTGTATTCCATACGGATCAAAATTCTCTAAAGTATCTGGTAAACAAACCGGATCTGTCCGGAAGGATAGCAAGATGGGTACTGTTACTTCAGGAGTTCAATTATGAAGTAATGGTGAAACCAGGTAAGGCCAACAGCAATGTGGACTTCTTATCTAGATATCAAGGAACGGAAGCAGTGGAAGACATCTCCGCTGAGTTTCCGGATGAGTTTCCGGAAAACACAGAGGAGCCGGTTTTTCACCTGAATGGGGAGGAGGATTCCGTTTTCCAAGATATCATTACTTATCTCACGGAACAGCGATATCTGGAGGAAATGAGTAGGGAAGAGAAGGGTATTTTCCAGCAAAAAACAATCCCTTACTCTTTGATTAAAGGCACCTTGTTCAAGATGGGAGCAGACAATCGTCTGAGGAGGTGTCTGGAACCTAAGGACCGGAAGAAGGTAATGCGTGCATTGCATTTTGGATCTTCCGGTGGACACTTTGCAGCCATCACCATTGTAAACCGGATTAGGGGAGCCGGATACTGGTGGCCATATTTGATTCGGGATGTAAAAGCTTACGTAGGAAGCTGTGATCCGTGTCAACAGATGGGAGCCCCCGCTTTCCGGAATCATTGGCCATTCAATCCAATCATTCCGCTGGCCGCTTTTGAGAAATGGGGGATCGATTTCATCGGACCGATTGCACCCATCAGCGGCGGAAGGAAGAGGTATATAATTCTGGCCACGGACTATGCAACAAAGTGGGTTGAAGCAAAAGCAACCCGGAATAATACGGCACGAACAGCAGCCTTGTTCCTCTTTACGGAACTGATGATGAGGTTTGGTCATCCACTGGAGTTGGTTAGCGACAGGGGACTACATTTCTTGAATGATGTGATCCAGGACATCACGCCAAGGTACCTGATCAAACACCGAAAGACAACTCCGTACAATCCCAGGGCCAATGGATTGACGGAACGCGCCAATGGCATAATTGAAAAATCATTAAACAAAATGATTTCAGAACACAAGACCGACTAGGATCTGAAACTTCCATCGGTTGTACATGCCTACAACACTTCCAAGAAAACAACAACCGGAAAGACACCCTTCTTTCTGGTTTTTGGACAAGAAGCAGTATATGGGATAGAGCTGGAGCTGGAGACTCACCGGATCCTGGCAACCCGGAATGCAATACGGACCGGAGACCCGGAAATTCGTCTCTTAGCTATTGAAGATTTAGAAGAAAAACGACTCATTGCTCGAGATCGAACCAAAGAAGTGCAAGCCAAACGGAAGACAGAGCACGACCAGAAGCTACCGGCAGAATACGGAATCAAGGTTAGCGGACTAGTATTGTTATACGACAGCCGTTTCAAATCTTTTCCAGATAAGCTTCACACCAGATGGATGGATCCATATCGAGTAAAATTTGTATTCTCGAATGGTCCATACAGTTGGAAGATTTATAAGGGATGGGACTTGACACCTGGATTAACAAGGCTCGCATCAAGAAGTACAAACTAGAACCGGATTCCGAATCTGAATGAGAAGATGTTCGTGGGGACTCTCACATTTGAAAAAGGGGTCATGTGGGAACATGCAATGTCAATATTTAGAAATCCGGATTAGTTTAGGATCAATTCCGTAAATATTTTCAAAAATTTGTAGTAGTCAAGCTGGAAACCAGAACATCCAGTAGAAACTAGGTAGTCAGAAAGTTCCAACTCACCAATACTTGTAGAATAGGTAAGAACGGACTTTGGTCGGAATCCGTAAACCGGAATGGGATCCGGATTCAGGCAACCTACGAACTAGGGATCCAGCCTATGAAAACTAGGGATCCGTTTGCAATGGCGGCGCATTAAGTGGCCGAACCAACGGATGTTGGTCGCTGGCCGGGTACTTAAGCGTATGGGTCTTTCGTTTTTCTCCCTCTTTCTTCCGCTCGAGGAGGTGTATGCTTGCAGGTTTTGGAGCACGTCTTTAGAAGAGTGAAAGAGTGGTGAGTTAAACCGGATAGGGAAAGAAGGAAAGGAGGGTGCTAATTGCACCGGATCGTAGTTCCAAATGGCGAAAACATCAGCGCAGGGGCAAAAGGCTATTCCCTCTGTCAAGGTCCTGTACCCAATTATTCCGTCGGACCCCGCTGAGCGCTTAGAGTTGGAAGAAGATCTCTTCAAACTAGGTTGTATCGGGTTCATCTGGCACCCCTGGACAGTTAGAAGTGAAGATTTTCTTCGCGAGTTGATTATGGGGACGCCAAATCAGTTTGAGACAACGGCAAGGGGTCGGTGGGCCTCTTGGACGGAAAAGATGTGGGTGGAAGCTTACAGGTTGAAGCAATCCGGATCCAGAAATGCGACCCCGACGGATAAGTTTTATGAAGGGAAGTTTAAGAAACCGCCGCATCACAAGGAGGATTTCACCGTTAATGACTGTATAGATGAGAGCCATAGGCGATTGTTAGATTTCCTAAACCCCATCGTATATCCGGAAAAGCCAACGAGGGTTACTGTTACGGTGGCAAACACGATTTTCGGAGCAATCGAAGGCCGGGTCGTGAATTGGGCGACCATAATCCACCAGAAGGTCAAGAAGATGGCGGGGGCTATCGACAAGGCCAAGCAAAGTCCGCTGAGCACTTACTTGTTCCACATGTATCATCACTTTGATTTCATGACTCCGCAGGAACAAGTAGCTTATGAGACCGGAATGCAGATCCTGAAATACGGATTCACGGAAGAGTTGAAGCCGACGGAAGAAGTGGCACTAGAGGAAGAAGAAGAGGAGGATCCGGAACCAAAGCCGCTGGAGAAGAAGAAGCGACAAAAGACCACCAATCCGAACGCACGAAGAATGAGTCAGGACGTGCCGGAACCGAATCCGTACCTGACCCAGCCATCACCGGAAACTTCCGATGAATTCGACTTCTATGAAGTCGGAACCCGATGGATGGTGCAGTGTCGGAAGTTGCACACCGAGATGGTAGAGGTGATCACGGGCGTCGCCAGGGAGTTGAACGTTGAGATGGATCAGATCTTCAACGAACTCCGGAAGAGACCGGATCCGGCACTACTCCAAGAGAAGGACAAGTAGATCGAGTTGCTTAAGGCGGAACGGGATCACTACAAGACCAAGTTCTACTGGACGGAGGGGCAGTTGCTCTCAGCAAGGAAGAAGGAGACGGATGCCCTGAAGTTAATCAGGGATTTGAGGGTTGTCGCAACCGGAATTTTTGGTTTTCTTTTTATTGTCTAAATAATGGAACGGAAACAGGTAATTAGGATCCGTATCCGGTTAGAAGGGCAGAAGGAAACTAGGGATAGGCAACGCTAATCCAGTAAGGAGAAAACTGTATTTGATCCGGTCAGAATGTTAGTATTCAGGAGCGGAATCACATCCGGATTTCACATCAGATCGGATTAGGGTTGGACCGGATCGATAGAGAATCGGACCAGAAAAGGTCATGATGATCTGCCAGGGGTCCTGAGACTATATAAAGGCTGGTCGTCTTCATTTTCACTCCTTTACTCCCCTCGAGCTCTGGAGCTGGCCTTAAGCGCTTTTACGCCTCCGTCCGCGCCAGAGTCGTTGTATGTATGTGCGCTTCCGGCTGGGCAGGTCTGAGAGTGTAGAAAGAGTAAAGAACGTGTGGGTTGTAGGTTTTGTGTGTACTTTCCGGTTGAGATCGGACGAGAGGAAGTGAGGAACGGGACGTGCGGCTAGGAGAGAGTGAGGTAACGATCGGTAAGGGTCCAGCGGTCGTCTAGTGTCCATGCCTCAACTACGTAAGACCAGACGAGGCGCACCCAGTTCCTCCTCCGACGTCAAGCTCCAGAAGATAGTTCCGGTCATTCCTATGGAGGAACCGGCCGGACTGAGCTCATGGAGGACCTCAACGCCATGGGGTGCCTATTCCTGATGGATAAACCCTGGGGGTTTCGGAAGGAGCGGATGGTTAGGGAGATCAAGTATAAGATGTCGAACGAGTTCAACAATACTCTCCAGGGCCGCCTGACCGAATGGAAAGAAGAGCGGTGGAAGGAAGTTTATAACTTCCGGATGGGAGGTTCCGGTATGGCCGGACGGAAGGACGAGTTCATCCATGATAAGTTTCATGGGGAGCTGAGCAACAAGGACGGGTACGCGGTCGCAGACTGTAAGAGCGACCGGCATCATAACCTCCTCCAGTTCCTGGTTCCGATCGTCCACCCAGAGAAGCCGACGAAGGTGACAATGACCCTCGGCAATACCATTTTCGGTTCCCTAAGCGGGGAACGGAAGGTGAATTGGGCCCGGATCTTTTCCGATCTGGTGTCCCAGCTAGTGACAAGGATCGGAAAGAGTAGGGCCACTCCTTTGAGTCCCTACCTTTTCCACCTCTACCAGCGGAACCAACTCCTCACTCAAACGGAGAAGAAGACGTGGAGCGTTCAGGAGTCTATCCTGAAGTACGGAGAGTCGGGTTTGGATGACAAAATGGAGGAGCAAACCGGATCCGAACCTGAGATAGAAGAGGAGGAAGAGGAGGAGCCGTCCCGGCAGAGGAAGCGACGGAAGACGACGCCTCCTTGGAAGAGAGGAACCCCCTCGAACCCCCAGTCCACACCAGAACAGGGACCGGAGGTAGAGATGCCGGATCTCGAGGATCCAATCGACCCGTTCAACCAGTTGACGGTTGTCCTGGATGGGATACGAGCGGACTGGGAGGTCAAGCGGAGAGCTCTCACCACTATCGAGGAGCTGGTAGGTGCACCGGTCAATAGTGAATTGCCGGGTAAGGTGGGGCAATTCCTGGCCGATCCGGATGAGAACCGGAAGCAAGAAGCAGAGATCCGTCGGCTTCAGGAGGAAGTCGACGCTCTGAGGGCTGACATGGTAACCCTCAGGGAAGACAAGGCAGCAGTCCGGGAGATGGCGGAGGCAACCCGGAAGGTGGCTGAGTCGGTGAAGGACACTCTTGGAGAGTCCGAATCCACCGTAGTCAAGGCGGCATTATTTGACAAAGGGGTGCATGAGGAGAAGAAGGTATCCGGTTCCCGGATAGTTTGGATCCTCACCGACTTCACTGATTGGGTGGAAGCATCCTTAGTGGCAGCACGAGAGGCGGCCGACCGGATGGACGTCAGCAGTCGGAAGCTGAACGGATCCCTGTTTTCCCGGGAAATCCACCTCTCAGATATTTCGCTGCCTGATTTGTTTGCAACGGGAGGATCGAATCCGAGGGAGCGCAAGGATCAGACACCCGAGTCAAGAAAGAGTAATCGGAGACCTGGCCGGGGCAACCAATTCAGTTAGATTCATCGCCCGGGTTAGATCTTCTGGATCCAGCTGCCGGGGAGCGGAGCCGAAACTTAGCGGACGTCTTCAACCAACTGCCCGAGGAACCTAGAAGTCCTACGCTGGGCGGGGGAATTGGAGTGTAGGGTAGGAAGTTAGTTAGAAATGTAAAGTATTTGTAAGATAGTTAGGACCGGAGCGGATGTTTATCCGGTCTGGCCGGTTAGAATCGGACCCGGATGTCCTGCGCGGATTTCCGGGGGCCTTTTTGCTTTGTAATCAAGTTGTATATAAGTCAGCCCCTGCTTGGGAGCTGGGAGTTTTTTCACCTCATTTTTGCGTACATCTTCTCTTGGCCTCTTGTTGCGTGTCTCTCCTGTGTGCGGCAGGGTTGTGTGGTGAGGAGTTAGGAAGGCGCATGCTAGTGTGGGTGTGATTTTTCCCTTTGGCGTTCTTGTTTTGATCTTATGTGCAAGTGAGTGGGTTGCGAAAGTGTTGGGAGTGGATTCCAGTTCCTCAACAGCTCTAAAGTTTAGGATTCCGGGCGAGACAGCCGTTGTTAGGTTAGGCGGATAGGGAGGGATTCTTTAGTCGTGCTAGAACTCCTGGGTGGGAAATCCGGTTGAGTGTCCGATCTCCTGAGAGATCTCGCTGCCTTAGTGGGCAAACGGAAGAACTTTAGTGGATGTTGGAACAGACGGGTTCACTTGCAGCCGCCTGGCTTCGCACAGATGGAACGTGGCGCTAAGGTCGTTGTAGTATGGAAGGATCGTACAGGGGGTCCTTGTGTGACCGGTGATCCGGAGAGTTCTCTGGGTTGCTGTGAAGGATCAAACCGGGTCCAGGTTAGTGTAGAGAATTGGAGAAGGACGAAGTGGGTCTTGAGCCGCTATAATTCACGGAAGGAGCGGCGGGCCTGCCACTCTCAAAAACAAGGGGCAAACCCTCTGATGGTGAAACAGAGGTAAAACTAAACCGGATGGTAGTAAGAGTGGATGTGAGTTGATCAGACCAGATCGGAAAGTGGACCGGATCGGAGAAGGAGAAGAAGGTCTGATTATAGTTCTTGGTGTTGTTGTGTTTCCGGTTGTTGTGTTTGAACCGGAAGAGGAAATATAGGTACTGACTTAGCTTAGAGACTAAATAAGGCTATCTACTTCACAGAATCTCGCGGGTTCGATCTTTAGAGTCACTTTGTTATACTTTAAAGTGGTTTTTGGTAGTATAACTGGGAAATTGCTTGCCCTATGCTGCGACAAGGGTGTTGGTAGAAGAACCGAAACATCCGATCATCCGGTCCGCACTTTATACAAAGAAACTCGAGAACGACGACATTGTTACCAGATCTAGAGTGTTGCAAGTCTTGGTCGATTACGAGGCTAAGATGAAGATCGTGTTGGACGAGATGCGGCAGCTGCTGGGTCATCTGAATGTGGCCAAGGACGACTTTGGGCTACTTCCGGATATCTTCATGGAGTCCCCAAGCAAACACGGAGCCGGAACTTCCGAGACACAAGAGGATCCAAGCTTGAAGTCCCTGTTTAAGATACCTAAGGTACCTTCCTCGAGTCATTTCCTGAAGTGGGGCACGGTAAATACTTTTGCCCCTTCCTCACAGTCTCTGAAGAAAACCAGAAAGGTTGGGGAGAGGTTGCCAATTCGGAAAGATCTATTAGAAGGTTTGGGGACGATAAATCCGGCAAGAGAACATTCGGAGGGATTCCCTCATGTGTGGCAACCGTCACCAGCACAGGGTGCAGAATTGATTGACTTAGGAGATCTGGCTCCAGAAGCGAAATCGGAACCCAGGCCGGAAACCCGGCTGAAGAAGAGGACAAAAATAGTGGAGGTTGAGATCACGGATCCGAATGAAGAACTCGAGTTGGCAGAACCTGAGAGGCAACTGAAACTCCGGAAGTCAGAGAAGTGGAAACCGGAAGGCAAGAAGCTGGTGAAGCAATAGATTGAAGACTCCGAATCTGGTGAGTTTGAGTCAGGATCAGAGTCTGAGGAAGAAACGGAGGAAGAGGAGACGTCTCCTGCGACCCATCAGAATCCGCCTTGAGCCGCCAAGATGATGCCAGCAAAGACTTCCGGTAAGCCGGAAGCCAAACAGGGAGCCGAGATTTCAAAGAAATCTCGGATGGACAAGTAGTTGACAGGGGACTACTTGCAAAAGGTGGGTTAGAATTTAGATAGTTTAGTTCCGGAACTGGATTCCAAACATGGGCCCGATTTTCGGAAATTTTGGGATAAGGACTTTCCGGTTTATTCAAGATTTCCTTGGTGTGTGTGTGGTTGCCCCGGTTTGTGGGGGAGCCCTTTTCTGCTTTTAGGGTGCTGACTTTGGTTTTGTTTTGGGTTTTTAAGGGCGGGCAAGTTAGTTGCCCCTCATTTGCTCCTAGTTGATATGTAATTGTATTTCATTCCCTTTTCAAAATCTGAGCCCTCGGGTATGCATTTTGGCTCTATCAGTGTATCCGGATTGTGTTGATCTGTGGTCTGGGTGTTGGAAGGAAAGGACGGGTGAGGAGGAATCTGGATTTAGGAGAATACGGTCTGAGTAAAGAGTGTACTATTGTAATGTTGTTGGATTTTTGACTTAGGAGCTGCGCACAGTGTCTTTAAATTATCAGAAGAGTAGTCCGGATCACAGAGTAGCGGGGAAGGGAGTCCGGTTGTCAAGCCGTGCGGAGGTAAGCGCCCGCCCAAGGAAGCCCCCACCTGTCCAGAAGATCTGCCAACCTCAGAATTCATCTAACATCTAGAAAGATTACACCCTCGTATTGGTTCCGGACTCTGAAATCTGTCGTTGTAGTAAGGGAGAGTGAAGTATTCCTGAGTGACTGCTGTCCGGAATCACCATCCAGAAGTTGTGAGGATCCGGATCTTTTTGTCTTGCTACAACCTCTTGAATACTTGGGTGTTGTTATTTGTGTTTGTTAGAATTGTAGGAGAACAAGAGTGGTGAAGTCCCTACCCCCTCAAAAGATCAACTAGTGGACCTTCTGAAGGTAAAACAGAGGTATTGAAAACCGAATTGGAAGAAGAGACGTGAACCGGATTCCGGAAAGTTTATGTTCCGGGTTGTGAAAGTATCCGAAAAATGATGAGTAGGTGAGAAGAGAGAAAGAAAGTAAAGCCGGATAGCTAGAATATGCTACATATAATCCGGAAATTCCCTGGGACGATATTTTGTGTTATCTTAGCACATTTTTGTGTTAAGGATACTTACGCCTAGATTGCGCGTACGACAACATCATTAGTGCGCATAAGATTGGAGCGTTTGGAGGAAAGGATGGATTGTAGGACTTCATAAAAGATGTTGCAGCTAACCTAAATAGGAAGGATTCCGGAAATCGCTATAGTGAAAACACAAAATGTTTTTCACAAGCTATGAAGATCTACGGGAGGTGTCATTTTTGTGATTTATTTGCTTTCAATTTTGCTGGACCTAGTTATAACAGTATTCGCAGGGAGAGTAGAAAGGGAGTCATGTTTATATCTGGTGAGCACGTTGAAATCTTAAAATCAGTGGCCAGCATTTATATTGACGCCAAAGCTGCTCATAGCATCACTAGCCTCATTCAAGTCATACTTGCTGTAGACAAAACAAAGTTTAGGGGTCGGATTCCTTGGGAGGCCAGGTGGGACACTTTGGTTGGATTTTGTAGACCGGTAGATAATCACAAGTGCAAAAACCGATTATAAGCCCACAGTCGGCAATGGTGAATTTGGGTACAACAAACTTGTGGATTCTTTTAGGCTAGATAAGGTGGGTGATTTTGCAAGAGTGATCGTTGTGAACCCGCTACATGAGAAACTCCTTGTTTAGTCCTGGTTGCTTGTTGCACTTGCAGCTGTTTCGATTTTGGCTTGGTTAGGGCATAGTGGGGGAAAATTGATGACTTGTGGTTGAAACATTGTTATAGTGCGGTTGGGCCTATTCTTGGGTACGCTAGTAATGGGGACTCACGAAGGCAACAATTAATGCTCTTAGATTACCAAAATTCAGATGGAATGGAGTTAAGTGTGGATTGGAAGGGTTGGGTTCTAACTTCAGTAGTGAATGAGGTTGGAGAAGCAACTAGGTTTTATGACCAAGACTTCATCCACAATGGTAAGAAGCTCTTGAATCCTCTTGATAGCAATGTGCGTTCTTTGAGGTTAGGGGCGGACATGGCGCTTCACCAACAAATTTGCTAAGTTTCAACCGCTTCACAGTAGATCAACATGGCTTATTACAGGAGGATTATAATAGAAAAGATCGACAAAACTGGGCCAGCATACAAAGGTTATGTTCTCAAAGAGTCTGTGAGTGCTTGCACTCCCTCCGTTTGTCTACAGATTTGCTCCGTGAGCGCGACTCTAGGAACTGAGATGTATCTTTAGATATGTGCTGACTACATAGACATTTTTCTTTCCCCACATCACGACTTGTGCTCGCGGATTGTAAAGGTAGCTAAGGTGTCCTTCTTTTTCAAACTATGGAAACTATGGATGAAGCATGGGAATCATGGTGTACTAGGGAATACTGAAGTTGTGAATCCCATATTACATTTTGTGAGCCAACAGTGAATTTGGATATCCAACTCTCTTGTCATTTCATTGTCTTGCTAATTTTCCATTTTCGTGATAAATATCCTCATTTGACTTTGCCATTCTACCTAACAAATAGTGAGTCATGTGAGGTGTTTTTTTCCAAGATAGAGAGCATGGTAGGAATGGAGAGGGCTTACAATTTCCAGGAATTATGGGGTGCCGCAAACATTGTGAATCATTTGTTGCAGACTGAATATGGAGAAAATGGCATCAAATTTGGGAGGGCGCACAACAAAATGACAAACATTTGGGCTAAACTACACAAGCTTCGAGAAGACAAAGTTCAACCAGATCTGGGCGACTATAGTGTTGTCTCAAGCAATGAGGAGGTCGTGAAAGCCTTGAAAGAAGGGCTCAAAGAGGCCTAGAAGATGATAAATTCATTGAACATGGCGCCCAATCCACAAGCTGCAGCAAAAAATAAGCTCTGGTTTGATTGACCTTGGATTCTGGAACGTGCAGATACACACTTGTTTTTGTTTGCTGCAGGTAACAAACCGATTTGTGGAGAGGATGGCAACATGGAGGTATGGCGTGAAGATATCTGTAAGAAAGAGTAGGAGATGCAGCGAAGGGCTGAATTGAATGAGCTTGAGCCTCCATTGCCAACTGATATGGAAGAAGAGTTGTTGAATGATGGAGTGCCACCTCTCACAATTGTGGAGAGTGAAATGCATGACATCATTTCAAAGATGTTAAGCAACCACAAAGACCAAGTTCATGATAGACCAACTCTAGCTAAAGTTGAGCTTTTCGTAGAGTTTGATGGAAATTGGATTTTTAAGTCTACATTGGTCGAGCAGCTGAATGGTAACCCATTCTTGTCCAAGGTTAGACTGACCCATGTGAAGGAATCCTTGTACTTCAATAACAGTGAGGATTATTTGAATGTGGCTTAGTGCTTGGACACATGCGTTGTTGGGATTGGTTCGGACATGGAAGTGCTTTTTGTGCAGAGCTCCTCGATTATAAGGCCATCCACCGTAAGTGCAGCAAAAAAGCGGGGAAGATCTTGATTAGGAAAATCTGGGAGGACCGCATCAACTCTGGAAGGTGTGGATGAGGGGACCTGGTGGATTGGGTGCATTCAGAAAATGCGAAGGCAAGCTGGAGGAAACTCTTGGGGATCCTTAAAGCAACATGTTGATATAACCAACCTTGACGAAAATCAAGGCAAGAAGGATATACCAATTTCGACTGTGCAAGTCATCCTGCATTATTATGCAAGAGCACCGGGTTATTACAAATTAAAATATAACTTGGCGGACTCTAAATGGATAAGTCTTGATTTGGTCATTACCTAATGTCACTTTGACTTATAATGAGGAAAATCAAATTTATAGCGTGGATAGGGGTGATGCGGAGAATGTGAAAGACTATGTGTTCAACAATGCAGTGCAGTAGCAGGAGTGGTCTTGAGAATGTCCCTAGCTATACTTAATTTGATCTTCAAGTCTTTGCGTGTGAGTAAGTATCACTTAACATGTTCAACGGTTTTTTGAATGTGCATCCTGAAATCTATCACCCCAAATCAAGCTGCATTTTTGTTTATAGTTCACTTCCTTTAAGTGTCTTTTTAATTAATTTTGGTTTGGGAGGAAACTCTTGTGCACAAGAACTCGACTGTAAGTGCACAAACAGACTGTTTTGACTTGGCAGAGGTTACGAATTTGGAATGATTGTATATAGTAGGCCAAGTTCAACGAAGGATTCCTCATCCACAACATCTATATCATACCTGAATTCAAAGTATGTAGAATTAGTTTGTCTAGATGCATGCTTTACTATGGTGGTGTTTTACATATTTGTACCCCATTTTTTTTAATGTCCCAGTTTCAAATACTACACAGTTTTGGTGAAGTTGTTGCACTAAAACCGCATTTTTCTTTTGCAAGGATTTGGGGTATTCAAACTAGCACCCCATTTTTTTTATGTCCCTCGCCAACCGTATTTTGTTTAGGGGGTGGGGTATTAAACATTAGAACCCCATTCTTTTTATGTCCCAACATTCATCAAATGTCCCATATTGGGGATTCAAGTATTAACCCTAAACCCTATGTTTTTTTAAATCCCAAGTGTATATTATTTTTTTAGGGGGTGGGGTATTAAATATTAGCACCCCATTTTTTTTGATGTCCCAAGCCAAATCAAATGCCCAATTTTGTGGATTCCGGTATTAATACTAGCCCCTCCTTTTGTTTATGTCCCAAGCCCACCGTATTTTGTTTAGGGGGTGGGGTATTAAACATTAGCACCCTAATTTTTTTGGCCAAATTTCTTTAGGGTTTAGGAATATTTGGACTATCTGGGTTTTTCCCAAAATCTTAACTTTGGGAACTTATTTCATTTAGCTTGTGGCATTGGGGGGGACCTTAACAATAATATAATTTTTTTTCCAATTAACTTACCAATTCACTTACTAGTGTGCAAATTAACCAATTGAAAATGACAAGTTGCCAATGATCTCCCAAGATCATAGGAAGATTTTGAGGAGACATGAAGACTCCCAGATACCCAGCAGTCACTCAATCACTCAAATTCTAGTGTCAGCGGGCTACTTCATCTTCTCCCAAAAATTTGAGGAAAACTGAGCACATTGAAAGAAGCAGCATTACAGGTAGCACTGTGAGCTTTGCAATTCTCAAGCTTACCTCCGGCAGCATTCTAGGTAGCAGTGTAAGCTGGGCGCATTCTGAAGCTTACCTCTGCCGCTTCTGCGCTCCCTTTGGCGGTGTCACTTGTGAGTCCCCACACGTGCTTTGTTTTCTTATGATGCTTGCTTGGTAGCTTGGTATGATGGTACTAGTTTCTTATATGATGGTATTTGTTTGATTCAAATTTAGTGGTTTCTCCTGGTTTTGGCAGTGATTGCGCCGCCTTTTGTTTCTTTGCCTGCGCTTAAATATTTGGGAACCCCATTTCTTCTTTCTTTAATGTTGTGCAACCATACTTGAACCTGGCGGTGAACCATAAAATTTTCTGGACACTGTGCTACGGTGCTGAGCTTCCAATCAGTGAATGCAGCGCTGGACCCTGTCTTCTTCTACGAGTATCAAGACAGATTCCCCGTGCCGCTAGTCCTCAAGTCGCTCAGATGCGGATCCGGTTCTCTCCTCTTCGTGCTGTATGATTTCAGGTTCTGTTTTGCCTGAATTCTGTGTTGAAGGCACCATACTTTCTCTTTCTGTATGCTGAATCACTAGTTTTTTTCTGCTGCAGAGTTTTAGGGTTGTGTGATCTTGTGTTGTGTGTGTGCATCTGGATTCAAACTGCTTTGGTCGCATTAGATTGTATTGCAAGGATTACGCAACACCTACATTATGGAATTGGCCGGGGTAATTGTTCTCACTCATGCGTTACTTGAGTTTCTGCTAGATTTTTCTTGTAAGTCTCATTCTGAATGGGTGCGTTTTGAGCATTGGCATGTGAATTGCACCACATTGCTGCGTCTTCTGCCTGCTGTGGCAGCTGTTGATAATGGGACTTGCATGTATGCAGGTTTGGCTCCGCAGTTTGCAACGCTGCACCTTGCAGCATTTGACCTGAAGATTAGTGGTATGGAGATGTCTTTGTCTCAGAAGGCTAAGTTTGTTCTCCGTTCTTTTGACGAGAACTTTGCTATCTTCACCAAATCGTGGAAGGTGGATGTTCAAATGCCGGAGAAGCTGCGGATCAGTTCACTTGGCGCATTAACTGCTCCAGACCTGCATCTGCTGCGAGGAATTCTTCAAAGCGGCTGGCAACATGAAATCAAGGTGGAGAAGGCAGATGGACAGGCCTTCTCTCCTAGTGTTTGGGTTACCCCTGCTCTGCGTTGAGGTGTGCTCCTGAACTTCAATCTTCCAATTTGCTGCGAGTTACTGCATTTTTCATTTCAATTTAGCATTCACTCTTGTGGTTTTATCGTAGCAATGTTTTGAAAATGTGCAGGTTTTTTGTACTACGTCACCAAATCTAGAGTGAAGAACTCCAGAGGTTGCTGGTTTTTTCTATGTCTTGTATTTCCAGGATCTAGGATTGTTATGAAGTTTTGCACTTAGTTTCATGACTTCTCTAGGCAGACTTTTTCCTACTGGATTTAGACCGATACCACTTCACTTTTTTGGTGCATCCTCATTTTGTGGACTTCCTTTTGGTGCATTATGCTGTGTTTGTGAACACATGCGTTGCATTTGTGCATTTGTGCACATGTGACTCTTACCTAGACATTCACACGACTCTTCTTTTGTACTTCGTTTGTGCATGTTCCTGGTTTTTTGGTGTTTTACGTTGTCTATGCTTTTGGAATTATCTACAGTTCGAATGTGTTCAAAGGTTACCGAATGCAATCTTCTTCAAGACAATAGTGCTTCAACCTTGCCCTTTTTTTTCTCCCAAAAATGGTTCTTGAAAGTAGGCCCACATTCAATGTTTTTGAACGTGGTTCTGTTTCCAAAAGTGTGCTTACTTGGCCTTCCTTTCCAAATGTTGCACTTGTTTACTATGGTGTAAAATCATGTGTTTGCACAATTGCTTATAATAATTTTTCTTTTCATCCTATAAGTGTTGGTGAAAAACATGTAGCTGTTCTTTAGTTATAAAGAACATAGGGTACAAAAAATTAACACAGTAAAATTTTTAAAATGAAAGATAGGATAGATAAAATAAGGCAAATTTAGAAAATTAGGTAAAGATAGCCATGTATATATTCACAAAATGTACCTACATAGCCTCTGTAGAATAGGGGCTTGGTCGCATGTGATGTCTAAACATAGTATGTAGTGCCCCCTCCCCAAAGACAAATGTTAAGACCCCATCATGCTGTGTTGTGTAAGTGTGCCAACTTTGTAAATGCATACCAAGACAAAGAAATAAAGTTTAACTTCAGATAATAAAGAGAGAATACCTGAGTGCTGGCTGCACAAGGATTTGATTATGAGGAAGCTATAGAAGCAAATTCACGACCCCCACATTCTCGTACCATCAAAGGATAAATTGATTAGTCAAACTAATGAAGTAAGTCCAATAATGTGTCACCCATTCAGAGGATTACAAAAGAAGTTGATAACCAAGTAAAATATTGACAAATTCTAGCATCAATAGGTTAAGAGTACATGGTGCCTCAAATGAGCTAAAACGTGGTGCAAAGAAACCACAAAATAGTGGAAGTCTAGAGGATACAATGGACAGTACAGCTTGCAGATTGAATGTAAATCTCGGATTGAACTCCATCGGGATCTTCTGCGTGGCACACAAAGAGGCAAGCCGAATTAAAAACGTTGTAAAGCCAGAGACTTCAAGATCTTTGCAGATGTCACATGATTCGCTTCTCTCAATTTAATTAAGTCCCCCTATATGCATTTTATCAACGTGCCACTCTCATGCAATCAATCAATCGTTGAGCAACGCCAATCGACCAACAAACATACATAGACAGCTAGGCTCCTCAAATTAATTAAGTCCCGCTACATGCATTTGATCAGCATGGCACCCTAACGCAATCAATCAAACATTGAGCAACGCCAATTGATCAACAAACATTAGGATTGACAAGACGTCTAGACGTCTGGACTAGCGTCTAGAGGTCTAGCAATTGCGAGCGCTACTTCTTAGACGTCCATTGACATTTGTTTGGGAACTGACTGTCCATCCAGTGGACGGTTGGGCGGTTGGAAGGACGGACGGGCAAATGGACATTTGGGTGGTCGGGACGTTGAATGCAAGGTCAGGTGGTTGGGAGGATAGAAGCAGACGACGGTTTAGATTTTTCCTTATTTTGGTACAAAAATATAAATATGTAATAATGTAAAACACCTCTTTGTTCCTTCAACAATTGAAATCTTATATTTTCCATAGCTAGGTAGAAACTATAAAATAATTCTTTGCTTCAAGGGAAGCTTTCATTTTCTACAATCTATGTTGAAATTTTTTTTGGTTTTTTTCTTCCGAGTATTTCATATTGTCCTACCAATATACAATCAGGTACAGCTCATTTATAAGCTGTTGATTTGAGCCATTCCAGTTTTTATTTCAAAGTATAGGAAGAAAATGAAATTTTCCTTCTTGCATAATTCAAACCCAATTTTTATGCAATTCCAATGAAGCATACCAAATTTCATTTTCAAAATAGAAAAAAAAAATTTTGGTGAATTTTTGAAGTCAATTTTCATGGTTTTACATATATTTTTTTGAAAACAATTGGTGATGGATTTTCTTAATTTGATTGCATAAATATGTAGGGAACATCTATATGCACATCTTTCATATTAAAAAATACTTGATTAATTTAAAAAAATATAAGCTCCCAGTAAGGGCTCAATATAAGGCGTCATATGACCAAATTTTGTGAATTGGATGTCTCTTTATTTTAAATAGATTTTTTCAAAGTAGTTGTATCATATGCTCAATTGTACATGATTAGTTACCGCATGAGGGAAAAATAGAAAAATCTAATTATAACATCTTTTTATGGTCGGCAACTAACACAACGTGGTGCAGCAAGGCTTGCCAAAACTTTGCCGCCTTGGAGTCTTGTGCACTCTTCAAGAGAACTAGTCTAACGTAGAAGTTAGTAAGACTAAGTGCACAATGTGACACACCAAGCAAGGTGTCGCAACCAGAATTTTTGGTTTTCCTTTGCTTATCTAAATAATGGAACGGAAACGGGTAATTAGGATCCGTATCCGGTTAGAGGGGCAGAAGGAAACTGGAGATAGACAACACTAATCCAGTAAGAAGAAAACTGGATCTGATCTGGTCAGAACGTTAGTATTCAGGAGCGGAATCAAATCCGGATCTCACCTCAGATCGGATTAGGGTTGAACCGGATCGATATGGACCGGACCGAAAAAGGTCATGATGACCTACCAGGGGTCCTGGGACTATATAAAGGCTGGTCGCCCTTATTTTCACTCTTTTACTTTCCTCGAGCTCTGGAGCTGACCTTGAGCACTTTTACGCCTCCGTTTGCGCCAGAGCCGTTGTATGTGTGTGCGCTTCCGGCCAGGCATGTCCGAGAGTGTAGGAAAAGTAAAAAGCGTGTGGATTGCAGGTTTTGTGATGTTTTCCGGTTGAGATCGGACGAGAGGAAGCGAGGAACGGGACGTGCGGCTAGGAGAGAGTGAGGTAGCAATTGGTAAGGGTCCAGTGGCCATTTAGTGTCCATGCCTCAGCTGCGTAAGGCCAGACCGGGCTCGCCTAGTTCCTCCTCCGACGTCAAGCTCCGGAAGGTAGTTTCGGTCATTTCTACGGAGGAACCGGCCAGGTCCGAGCTCATGGAGGATCTCAACGCCATGGGGTGCCTCGTATTGATGGATAAACCCTGGGAGTTTAGGGAGGAGCAGATGGTCAGAGAGATTAGGTGTAAGGTGTCTAACGAGTTCGACAACACTCTTTGGGGCCGCCCGACCGAATGGGAAGAAGAAAGGTGAAGGGAAGTTTACAACTTCCGGATGGGAGGTTCCGGCATGGCTGGACGGAAGGACGAGTTCATCCATGACAAGTTTCATGGAGACCCGAGCAATAAGGATGGGTATGCAGTCGCGGACTGTAAGAGCGACCGGCATCGTAATCTCCTCCAGTTCCTAGTTCCGATCATCCACCCGAAGAAGCCGACGAGGGTAACGATGACCATCAACAACACCATTTTTGGTTCCCTGAGCGGGGAATGGAAAGTGAACTGGGCCCGGATCTTTTTCGATCTGGTGTCCCAGCTGGTGACGAGGATCGGAAAGAGTAGGGCCACTCCTTTGAGTCCCTATCTCTTCCACCTCTACCACCGCAACCAACTCCTCACGCATACGGAGGAGAAGACATGGAGCCTTCAGGAGTCTATCCTGAAGTACGGGGAGTTGGGTTCGGATGACGAACTGGAAGAGCAAACCGGGTCCGAACCCAAGATAGAAGAGGAAAAAGAGGAGGAGAAATCTCAGCCGAAGAAGCGGATGAAGATGACGCCTCTTCGCAAGAGAGGAACCCCTCCAACCACCCGGTCCACTCTAGAACAGGGACCGGATGTAGAGATGTTGGATCTCGAGGACCCGACCGACCCGTTCAACCAGTTGACGATAATCCTGTGTAGGATACGAGCGGACTGGGAGGTCAAGAGGAGGGCTCTCACCAGTATCGAAGAGATGGTGGGTGCACCGGCGGATAGTGATTTGCCGGGTAAGGTGGGCCAATATCTAGCCGATTCGGATGAGAACCGGAAGCAAGAGGTAGAGATCCGTCGGCTTCAGGAACAAGTCGACACCCTAAGGGCTGACATGGTAGCCCTCAGAGAAGACAAAGCTGCAGTCCGGAAGATGGCGAAGGCAACCCAGAAGGTGGTTGAGTTGGTGAAGGACACTCTCAGAGAGTCCGGATCCACCGCAGTCAAGGTAGCACTATTCGACAAAGGGGTGCATGAGGAGAAGAAGGTATCCAATTCCGGGATAGTTTGGATCCTGATCGAGTGGAAGCGTCCTTAGTGGCAGCGAGAGAGGTGGCCAACCGGATGGACGTCAGCAGTCGAAAGATGAACGGGTCCATGTACTCCCAGGAAATCCACCTCTCGAACATATCGCTATCGGATTTGTTTGCAACCAGAGGATCGAATCCAAGGGAGCCCAAGGATCAGACACCCAAGTCAAGGAAGGGTAACCGGAGACTTGGGCCTGGGCGACCGATTCAATTGGATTCATCGCCAGGGTCAGATCTTCCGGATCCAGCTGCCAAGGAGCGGAGTCGGAACCTTGTTGACGTCTTCAATCAACTGCCCGAGGAACCCAAGAATCCTACGCTGGGTGGGGGAGTTAGAGAGTAGGTAAATAGGTAGTTAGGAATGTAAAGTTTTGTAAGATAGTTAGGACCGGATCGGATGTTGATCCGGTCTGGCCGGTTAGGATCGGACCTGGATGTCCAACGCGGATTTCCAAGGGCTTTTTTGCTTTGTAATCAAGTTGTATATAAGTCAGCCCCTGCTTGGGAGCTACGAGTCTTTTTACCTAAATTTTGTGTACGTCTTCCCTTGGCTTCTTGTTGCGTGTCTCTCCTGTATGCGGCAGGGTTGTGTGGTGAAGAGTTAGGAAGGCGCATGCTTGTGCAGGTGTGATTTCTCCCTTTGGCGTTCTTGTTTTGATCTTATAAGCAAGTAAACGGGTTGCAAAAGCGTTGGGAGTGGATTTCAGTTCCTCAGCAGCTCTAAGGTCAGGATTCCGGGCGAGACAGCCGTTGTTAGGCTAGGCGGATAGGGAGGGATTCTTTAGTCGCGCTAGAACTCCTAGGTGGGAAATCCGGTTGAGTATCCAATCTCCTGAGAGATCTCGCTGCCTTAGTGGGCAAACGGAAGGATTTTAGTTGATGTTGGAACGGACGGGTTCACTTGCAACCGCCTGGCTTTGTACAGACAGAATGTGGCGCTAAGGTTGTTGTAGTATGGGGGGATCGTACGGGGGGTCCTTGTGTGACCGATGATCCGGGGAGTTCTCTGAATTGCTGTGAAGGATCAAACCGGATCCGGATTAGTATAGGAAATGGGCGAATAGAGAATTGGGTCTTTAGCCACTATAAGGCACGGAAGGAGCAACGGGTCTACCACTCTCAAAATCAAGGGGCAAACCCTCTGATAGTGAAACAGAGGTAAAACTAAACCGGATGGGAGTAAGAGCGGATGTGAGCTTATCAGACCGGATCGGAAAGTTGACCCGATTGGAGAAGGAAAAGAGGGTCTAATTGTAGTTCTTGGTGTTGTTGTGTTTCCGGTTGTGGAGTTAGAACCGGAAGAGGAAATATTGGTACTGACTTACCTTAGAGACCAAATAAGGCTATCTACTTCACAGAATCTTGCAGGTTCGATCTTTAGAGTCACTTTGTTATACTTTAAAGTGATTTTTGGTAGTATAACTGGGAATTTGCTTGCCCTGTGCTGCAACACAAGGTGTGGGAAATGTGGCACCTTGGAATTAGTCACTCCAAAGTAAGGATGTACATGCAACTCTTTTCATCAAGACTGGTGTGAGAGGGGGGCCCATGGCTAATCTTGATGAAGACATCAAGTGCTCTAAGTGAGGGAGGATATAATGTGGTTCTAAACTTAGAGCACTAGCCAACATTTGAGCACAACCATTTGAGCACTAGCTAGCATTTGAGCACAACCCTTGCTTTTCAATAATCCCTCTCAAAACATAGGAAGACATAATCCTCACCTGGTGAAATCATTATCGAGGTCTGATAACCCTTAATGATAGAAGTGGTAGTACAAACTATGTATTGCATTGCAGGGACTAAGAGACAAAATGGTTGTTGGTAAACAATGTCGATACCAATCTTTCTAGTCAATAGGCACGCACAAACTCTCGATCAAAGCTGCAACAAATGGAACGCTAGGGAACGCCTGGCACTCATTCCATGTTGTCAAACAATCTCCTCTGGCTTTCCTTGGCAGCTGTGAGGCTACTCAAGACAAGGTCAATGTTAAGTTTCCATCAGAGGTTAGAGCTCCACACTTAGCCGCGTGATCCTCCCATAAAAATATGGTGTTAAGTTACTCAATGTTTTCAATGTTGACAGTTTATCCTTTGTTGACCAGAGCAGGATTTGCGTCCTTGTTTTTTGCCTTGAGGCCTGCAAATTGATTGCATCCCCAACCACAATTTCTTGTGCCTGCCCAGGAACCAAATTTCCGTCCTTAATAGTTCTGAAATCAAACCCCAAAATTCAAGCTAGAATCTACACAAACAAGGCGACTGCTTCCCACACGGTGAAAGACAGAAACATAGTATATCTTCACAACCCACCAAGCTGCCAATATATTATCTAGGTGTCTTTCACATACAAGCTATAGAATATTTAGGGACTTAGAATGCTTGTCCAGCACCTTCTATTGATTTAGTCCTTAGATAGTATGGAGTTGGGTAACTCCTCCACTTAGTTAGCAGCAATTAATAGTACATACGACTTAATGACTGCACATAGAATAACCATCTGACCTTCAAAGCGCTTTTAGTTGCATTGTATATAAGTGACAAACATCTCCGAGTCTGGATTACAGCTCTTTGCAACAAGAGGGCTCATTGATCTTTGAAGTATGTGCACAAGGGTCCAACAAGTCACTACAAATCAAGAACAAGATTTGCAGACTTCAAGTTGTCAGTGGGCCATTTCAGTCAAAAACATGTGTACAAAAAAAAGCCACTATAATTGATAGCTTGGATCTCACCAGTCTTGCAAGTGTTTATGTGGCGACACTTTCAGGAAAGGTCTGCACTATAGCCAATTCCACAATCTCCCAAATAGATGGTCCACCGCCATTTTGGCCGGGCATGTCATTAGATGGTTTCTTCATAATGCTAGTAGGGGTTCGTTGGCGCTACTTGTTATACTAACTTCGTTGATGGTCTCCCTACCACAGGAGCCTCCTTTTTCCTTGCATTTGATCCTCGAGGGCATTATCCTTGCAGAGTCAATATTGTTGCCAAAATGGTCATTTGCTAGGATCGATCGTGCACTATCGGGTCTTCTAGAGGTGCGTCAGCAAGAATACTCACATTGATCACATTTGGTTGAGCAGATTTTTGTTGAAGAGCCAACGAAGAATTATCCATCATTGTTTTTGCCCTTGTAGTCTTGTACCCGTCCCTGCAGGGACAGAAAAGCATGTTTTTGGCTGCGTTGGCAAAAAACGCGTCGTGTTAATTTAAAACGTCAGATGTTCCAGAAAACATGTGCATGTTTTGTAGAAAACATGTACGTGTTTTGCAGAAAACGCGACCATGTCATTATAGATGGCTACATTTGTAACGATGTCGACTATGACGTGGCCATGATTTTATATAACATCACATACAACATAAACTGCCATGTTAGCAAGTAGATTTAGAGAAGGGGAGCCACATGGCATATTTTGGAAAAAAAATAAGAAATGGATGGATGGACGTCGGGCCAGATGTTTGAAACAACAAGTTGGATGTCGGACTGGGCGTCTGAGACAACAAAGGGTAATTATTCCATATAATTTGTCTCACCATGGACAAAGAATGTGTACAAATGGACATCATACGACGTTTTTTCTGACGTTTTAAAAAAGTCCAATTTCTTATAGTGTTGACAGATAGATCAAGCCTTGGCACAAACGGTGGAAGTTTCTTCACAATGGCTTTGCAGCCGAAGCGCGGGGTTGCATTTACCGAGCTGGAGGACCTTGACGAGTCCAATGAGAAGTCACTCTTGGCAAATGAACTTTCCAATGGCTTCAAGGCATCTGCAACCCAACTTATGGCCTCAAATACTTTGGAATGTCAATCCAAGTTCCCTGAACAAAAATTGAAAATTTGATGTCCAGAAACTTGTTTAACCTGGAGAAGATGCTTTCAGACATTTTGCAACATCAACATCGCATAGTCTCTTGGAGAACTTTTCAACACCGCGTAAGCTATTCGGGCAGCTGCGTAAAGCACTCACGGGCTCAGATGCTGCTCGCTGTCTGTTCACAAGGGCACAAGGGTGTGTTTTGAATTTAAACATCGTAGGAAAAGATCACTAGCCAATGATGAATCCTAAAATCTAAGCCGAATTGCAGATTACTTCAGAATGTCCACTGTGAAGTTGCACACACAAGCGAAGGTACAAGATAGAGGAATTTTCAAATAGACTAGGGATCTGATCCCCTTGATCCCTGTTAGCAACAACAACACAACAAATATACAGTTGGTTGGACTTATTAATTAGCAAGTGGTGGAAGCATGGCTAGACAAAATGTTTGTGACCACTGATCTTTGAACAAAAATGAGGTTGTTTACTGTTATATATAGTGGCTACAACCTCCTACTCTGAAGTTTCATAAGAAATCCACTTCAGGTGATAAAAGTCTGATCTCAGCAGATTTAACTCTTGTACCCTAAAGATCTCTCCAATTCTCTATACTGCCCTTCCAAAAACCACACTCTTACATGTTTTAAATGCTTAAAGCAACACAATTAGTATCCTCTACGTTATACAGAATCCACAGAATAAAGCACCTTCTGTGAGTACGAGAGAAGAGGTGACGTGAAAATTTGCATAACTATTGAGGGACAACACACAATAGGGGGGAGTAGGCGACCTAGCAGTTTGTGTCATTTTCAAGATTTTCTCATAGCCCTGCATATATACCTTGCAATTCATTTCTAGTAATTCTTACAGATAAGCAAGGTTAGACAATAACAACATGCATTCAATGCAAGGTTTACGGCATGATGAATCTCCAAAGGCGATCGCAAGATTGGACTTCAGATTTATCAACAAACCTGGAAACTACGATTAAACTATTCATCAAGGACCCGTAGAATGTTCTAATACCACTCATTGGCTACCTCAACTTTCTCGAGTGATCAATCCATCTCATCAATAATCTCCTGATACTCGTTGAATATCAGAGAAAATTTTTCCTTTCATTTTTGCAAAATATTCATTTTCTTTCTATCTCTATATAAATTGATTCAAAACCTTGTACAAATTCATGAAGCACTAAGAGTCACAGTATTGAAGAATAGACCTAAGAAAATCAAGATATTTAGATGGATCTCATCCATTTATGAACACAACTTTGGCAATTAGCTTTTGAAAAACATTTATCATTCATTTAGTAGATGTTGATTCTCACAAAGGTTAAAGATTATAAAAATCTCCATTGCTAATGTATCATAGGAAATAAACATATTATGTTGGATGCCTAATCAAACATATTATCTTCTTGCTTGACAAAATATTCCAGATTAAGGCTAAAAATAACATTTTTTCAAAAAAAAATTAAACTAAAAGTAGAATTTGGTGCACTCTTATCATCCTAAGACCTAAAACTTTGAGTTCACGAGTCCTTTTTAAAATGTGGTTTTGGTGAATTCAAAAGTAAGACTTTTGAAGCATTTTATGGAGCACCGATGGCCATTCAATTGCCCATATCCTATATACTAGGACAAATACTCCATTAATTAGTTTCTATCAAGCAATATCATTACTTGTGGTCTATGCTTGTGGGCCCATGCTTGTGGGCCCATGCTTGAGTTGTAATCCTATGGCCCATTCATGACTATATGGCTATTGACTTGTAATCCGATTTAGAATGGCAACCAATATGAAACATGACCTCAACAATACATGCTTTTGATTGGAGTTTTGTGTCATTGGTGGGTGATTGCAAGAAACATTGGTACTATTTGTTGTGTTTTGTAACAATATTCATGATTTTTTCTGGAGTAGTTTAAAATTCAAAAAATAATTTTTTAAAAGTAAAAAAAATAGGACTTATATAGCCCCCTCTAAGATGAAGGTAACTACAGAAGGAAAAAACTAGGAGAATTCTCTAAGTAGGAGAACTAGAAAAGTGTCAAAACTCAAGAAAATAGATACTTTGGTGTTTTAATTAGTTAAAAATAGGAAAAAAAATTTAATAAATAAAACAAAAATTGAGCATTTCTAACAACTCTATGGAGGTGCTCATTCACCAAAGAAACCACAAAAAATATGTTTTTTATGTTTCAAAATGCAAGCTAAATGAAGCATTTTTTGTGGACTTCTACACCACATAAAATTAAGTATTTTTTAAAAAATCCTTTGGAATACAACCATAAGTCTACCAGAAGACCATCTCCTCCAAATTTCAGATCTAAATTCGTTTTTTTGGGTACTAGTATATAGTACTAAAAAACCCAAATTGGAATTTGTGACATAAAATCGAGGGCTGTTATTATATAATAAAACATTTTTGAAAATAGCCAAAAAAAATTATGGAAGTTGCATAACAGTTATGAGTACCTTATCTATAAATCTTGAATCATTTGGAGCCAGAACACAAAAATTATGGCCAAAAAAGAAAAAAGAATACAGGGTGTGACTACAAAATGGGACAAGTGTTTCTTGCAATCACTAGAAACTGCCACTAGGCGCTAGTCCCCCAACTCCCTTCATTCCACGTAAGAAGATGCAACTAAAAGATTGTTTTGGGATAGAAAATGAAAAAAAATCAGAAGATCATTTTGGGACAAAAGGAGTAATATTTAGAACCACCTCTTACAAACAATCAATTTAGTTGATGGTATGTAATAGAGATCAAAGGGTCCCAAGTTCTTTGGTCTAAACAACATAAACAAAGATGAACCTTGAATCAATTTTAAAACATCAAAAGTAGAACATGCCTATTTTACTCTTTTTATGTTCTTGCTAGATTGTAGAATCTGTAACAAGGTACCAATTATGCTATCGGAATTTGTTAGTACCATCTTGCTGAACTCAACCTATAGCTGCTAGCATGGCAGAACGCGCACCTCTTTACCTGCTCTCTACACTAGATAGGAAAATAAGGTTGCTCCACACTAATTTCTTGACATTCTACACTATATAGCTACGTATAATTACTATAAAAGGATGCAATAATGTAGGAACCATGTATGTTGCATAGGTTGGTACTTTGGTTTATGGCTTGAGTTTAGAGAATGGCATGTGTCTCTATTTGGACAAGCAATGAGTCATGAGGTGGCTTCTTAGACGAAGGCAACCTAATTGTTAAGGCAACCCAATTTCACTATGTACAGTAGAGCCTCTCTTGGTCCCGGACCGGTCTAATAAGATCACGTTAGGAAGGGTCATTTTTAGTCATAACCTTTGTTATAGGGACAAGTCTGAAGGCTCGTTCCCACCTGGTGTTACGTTTGCTCTTAGCAGGTGTTCTTACCTCACAATTTGTTGTGGTGTTTCCACTCACGCTCTTTATCAAACGTCAATCCTAGCTGGAAAATGATGTGTCTGGCTATAAGAGCGACAATATTACGAAATGTTTGGAGGAATCACGAAGAACTAGCCTACTTTCCCGTAGCAGTTGAATCTTTGAAAATTGAAGATTTCCGTATAATCTATGCATTGTTACGTAATGTTGCCTATTTGTGTGTATTACGTAAAACCGCTATTGCTGCTTCACATCTAAACATCGTAACCTGTAGATTATCTCGATCGCTCCAAATTGTGTGCTAGGGTTTGGTGAGTTCAAATGGGGTGTGCAGAGCTATGTCCTTGGAGTTTCCTTTTGCATTAGCTGTTGGGTAGTCAAGGTGTGAAAGGGTTGTACTTTGGAGACTGCAAAATGTATCAACAATGTACTACTGAAATCGCAAGTCTCTTCCATCATTCCAAATCGCAAGTAACCAACCAACTTAACCAATCAACCAGCAACTCAGCCAATCAACCAACAAACTAAATCTCAGCACTGAAATTCTTATTGATCTTGCACACAAAATGATCAGGGAAAATTTCGATCTCAGTGCATGCACATTGTGTGCGTATACAGTGGCTCACATAAGTATTCGTACATTTTAGAAATTGCATAACTAATTGAAACATTAGATTTTCCCAACAAATTTTAGACATGTTGAAGTTTACGTAACATACTTGTATAAAATGATTTTTCAAAATTTTTAAAAATCTTTTTGATATTTTCTATAATTTAATCAAATTTAGTAGTGAAAATTTTTTTTTATTAAAAGTAAAATTTTTAAAAGATTTTTCAATATTTGGAATGAGAACTCTTTTCAGTATTTTTTGGTAAGAATTTTTCAAACTTTGAAATTTTATTGAGTGAAATATTATTGACTAAAGTATGGCTTCAAATTTTTACATTTCTTACAATTCACTCCAAAAATCTCCAAAAAATCATAGAAAATAATATATGAACATTTCATACACTTTTCAAATTTTATACATTTTTTGGAGATTTTTGGAGTGAATTATAAGAAATGAAAAATTTGAAGCCATACTTTAGTCAATAATATTTCACTCAATAAAATTTCAAGGTTTGAAAAATTCCTACCCAAAAATTCTAAAAGAATTCTCATTCCAAATACTAAAAAATCTTTAAAAAAGTTTACTTTTAATAAAAGGGTTTTTTCACTAATAAATTTGATTAAATTATAGAAAATATCAAAAAAAATTTGAAAAATTTTGAAAAATCATTTTATACATGTATGTTACTTAAACTTCAACTTGTCCAAAATTTGTTGGGAAAATCTATTTTTTCAATTAATTATGGCAATTTTTGAAGTGTACAAATATTTATGCGAGACACTGTATGTACGTGCAGAAGTCCTCTTGCAAATTGGAGCAAGGGTCGTTGCAAGAAACGCCGTCCACTTTTGGTCCATTTTGGCCTGTTTTCAAGTACTCATGAGATTTTGCATATGAATTTTTAAGAATAATATAAAATAAGGACAATTAGTGCAAGACTAAAAATAGGATATCCCCAAAATTTCAGATCTAAAAAAAATCTAGATCAAAAGTTATTCACAAAAAAGAGTGAGCTGAAATTTTGAAGAAAATACATACTTTGAAGTTTTAATTTGTAAAAAATAGGAAAAAAGAAATTCAAAGAAAGTAAAAATAGACCATTTGAAAAGACTTCATGGTGAAGAGATTTGACCAACAAATTGATCTTGAAGTCATCTAAAATGTTCAGAACTGCGCGCGCAAGAGAGACCTCTTTGCATGGACATAGACAACACAAAATAAAATATTTTTTAATGCCCCTTGGTAGAAACATGAGTTCCTACTATGCAAATAGACCATAGAAATTTCAGCTCTAAATCATTAAATTTGAGTACTCCTTATTACTCTAAACCCCTAAATCGCAAAACGTGACAAATTAGTTCAATTGAAATTTAAATATAAAATAATTTCTAAAAATTTCTAAAAAATATGAGATATGATTAACCTCAAGACAGACATCTCCAATAAAAATTTCAACTTCATGCAACTTATGCTTCAAAAGTTATTGCAAAAAGAAGCTTCCACAAGCTCCTTGTGACAATTCAACAGGACTGGTGTTTCTTGCAATGACCCGCAAGCAAAAACAATGTGTGCAATGCACTTTCACGTCTTTGTGTATAATAAGTTCGTGAGTGCGTCTACTGTCTACAGGAATCGAATCTTGGATTTATTTGATCGAGTTCTGTGGTCTGTTTTGGATCCTGGTTCAAGCCGTTCGTGTGACAAGTTTGCGGTTTGAGCAATTAGAGTTCAAGAGACTTCGGTTGTTTTTTGGAGACGGGTGAACCACCCAGGCAAGCCGCGTTAGAGAGAATCCTCCAAGACTCATTTGGCGTGGCAATTTTGAAGAGCAAGGGGTGCGGGTGCTCTTCCAATTATGTGTCTCCACACAACGGAAATAGGGGCAGCTTTTCGGAAATCTTGACGGAGTTTCCAGGGAGGTCGGGACTCGGGACGTCGGTATCGACTGCCGACTTCCGTGCGCTTCATTGAGGGGGGCCTTGCCGACGCGCGTGCCGACTCTCGGCTACTCGGAATCGACACTACCCAATTCAAGTCATCCGATGCGTGCCAGTAACTCGAGTTTCCTTCAGTCGCAGTACTTGAGCACCGCACTATACGTCTTTGCCACTACTCGTGCGCGGAGTAGTTTATGCATGGCCTGGAAGTGAAAAATCGGGCTACTGAACTAAAGTCATCTAGCTACGTAGTATTAGAATTTGGACTCCAGCTTTGAACTAAAAGTCTGCAACTAGCAAACTTAGTCGGCTTTGACAGCGCACAGTCCGATCCCCGACTAACATTGCGGTATCAATGTATAAATCAGGGGTTTGAGGCGATGTGAATATTTCTCACTTACGACAAGAAGCGCAAGCGACTCTCATCGGGTGTAGATCGAGAATCCGCCGATTAGTGTTTGCTCTTAATTGACGACGACGTCCAGCCGTATCGATCAGCATCGGGGAGCTAGGTAACCGCTTTGTGATGTCAAGCCTGTTACGTGTGGCGCGTGTTCCGAAACACTGAATTTGTCGTCGTGATTAATTGGGAGTACTAGTTCTCGATCATGCTCTCGGTCGCCTATAATTGCGCCGTCCATTAATTACGTGAGTCACGGCATTGATATATTTGTGCAGGTCAACTTCGATCCAGTCCAAATCATACCTTCTGAAAAAGGATTTAATTTTAGCTTAATAAACCCTTATTTCAGCAGAACCAGGCTTCCATCGATCGCCTTTGCGTTTGTGGGTAAAGGGCAAGGCACTCGACTGCAAATTAACCAGTTACGTTGTCAGCAAAAACTTGCATCGATATTTCTCTATGGCTACCGAAGGGACAGTCTCTACTCTCAACAAAGCTGCTGATTCAACGGCTCCAGAAGCAATTACTTTGAAGGCTACAGAGGACAAGTTTGGGGGGGCGATTATTGACAGTCAAGACTTGCCCGAAGCATCCGTCTTTCTCGCATCGCTAAAGCATTCTCTGGTGCAGTGGAGAACTCAGGTATTCGATTCTCGATTCAGAACATAAAACAAAGAGTGCAGTGCATTTTCAATTTTTTGCTAGGTCACTTTGTTTGAGATTGAGCAGTCTAACATGTGTACTAGATCTAATGTGTATTTGCTTTCTGAAACTATCCAGGGGAAGCGTGGAGTATGGTTGAAATTACCGCGACACTTGAGCGCTCTTGTGCCCCTTGCTATTCAGGTGATCCATCTTGAAAGAATTGCTCTCTTTCATGCATCTTTACAAAGCATTCTCACTATCAGCTCTAGGTAATAACTTAACGAGTCTTACAGTCACTCGGAAACACTCAGAAACTAGAACTGATCCGTTTCGCAATTGACACAATAAACTTCCTTTCGCCGAATTTTTCTAGGAGGGCTTCACGTACCATCATGCTGAGCCAACGCATGTGATGCTCGTAACCTGGCTAGCGGATGAGCCATCGACTATTCCTGCGAATGCATCACACCAAATTGGAGTCGGAGCGTTCGTCTTGAATTCCGATGGAGAGGTACGACTCTAATCAAGCCGTAGGCGTTTTATTCTTGATTCTTGCAGTAGTCGGGGTGAAGTTACCACCTGGATTAATTCTGACCAAGTATACAGCTGATGCTTTTCTTCTAAATTCCAATTGTTGAGTTGCAGGTTCTTGCTGTCCAGGAGAAGTGTGGCGTTTTCCAAGGTGCCGGGATCTGGAAGATGCCAACAGGAACTGTCAACCAGGTTTGTTAGCATCAATAATCCTTGTCCATGTTCTGCTCTTTCAAATTTACATATTGCAATATTTGTATACTGCTTCAACGAATCTTAGATGCTAAAGTGTAGCTCGCTCATTTTTGGTTATAGGGCGAGGATATATTCGCCGGGGCAATTCGCGAGGTCAAGGAGGAAACAGGGGTATGTATTTCAGCAAGCTCTTTGTGCACCACTATACACAGAAAATGTTTCTAGATTTGAGCTTGAATTCCAGATGGTCAAGTTCTTGAAGACAGTCTAATTCCAGGATGCGGAACATACTGTTCAGGCATATCAGTTTTCAAGTTCAGCACGCCACTGAGAAAACAATACCTACACCGCATGTTTCAAAAGCTAGCTTAACAAGTCAGTTGCTGCGTCATTTTGCAGATTAACACGGAATTTGTGGAAGTCGTTGGATTCAGGTATATAGTCCTATCCAGATGTATATCATCTAAGTTCGAACAGGAACTTTCACTAACCAGGATTTAATGGGCAGTTGTTGAATCCATGACCTTGACCTTATATTCCTTCCGGGCTCTACTTATCCAATTAATGGTGTTGGTGTATCATTCCAGACAAGCGCACAAAGTGGCTTTCGAGAAATCCGACCTCTTTTTCTTATGTATCCTCCGACCTCTCTCCTGCGATATCACCATGCAAGACACTGAACTGACGGCTGTCAAGGTATTCAAACAATTTCCAGTTTCTTTGTTGTTCTCACAGACTAATTACTGTAGACTCCGTATATGCTGTGACACTTCCTGCTGAGTAAAAAACTTGCCTGGTCGTCTCTAATGTACTGATATACGTTCATGGTGATGCAGTGGATGCCGTTGGCGGAATTCAGTCACCAAGAGTATCTGAAACAGAGAAAGATGCTGAAGAAAATGCTTGATGTCTGCATCGCCTCAACAGAAGACCCTGCCTACAAGGGCCTCAAGGTCGAGGACATGCAAGCTGGCACCGGCAGAAGGCCTCAGAATTTCTATTACAACATTTGATTACGGCCTGGAATTGTGATACAGAGCGTAATAAGTGGTCCCAAAGTTCGTTCTAGGATCCATACTCACAAATAATGTAACGTTATCTGTTGCTCAAAGAAAAAGAGGTGGAGGGGACAGATACACGTTGCTTCATCACCTCGCCTTGCAGTTAGGGCATCCAAAAAATCTGTTCCCGGGATTGCTTGGGCCGTGAAACGGAGTGCTATAGACAATTTACAAGTGTGAGATTTTGAGAAACGATTACAATTCTTTATTATAGTGTCGGAATAAAAGTGTGGACCAGATTTAACTACTTGGGCCAATCCTTTAGGAAGGGACCCGTATTTATTGGATGTCTTTTGCTTTGAGTATTGCTCTGCCGGAGCACTTGTCAAAAATTTATTGATTCGAGACTAGATATTCGTTGCTTGAATTTCTCTTCATCACGCCATGGATTGCATGTTGCACGCGAGCTCGCAAGGACTCTTATGCACTGGTCCCCTTTCCGTTGCTGGTGAACGACGACATAAATCTGTTTCGACTGGTTCTGGGTTCGGAGCTGCAGAGCGATCTTACCATCTTGTTGAAGGCAGAAGCAGGGTAAGGCAAGCTCCTGAAACATTTCTGAGCTCGTGCGTTAAATAATGGCGGGAAGATTTTGCATCTTGAAAGCGCAAGTTTAGGAAACGTTGCCGTCAATTAGCCAGTGTAACTAGGCTATGGGAATGGAGTGCGGTGTCTAATCCGGTGCCTAATCAACTGGCACTCGTTTAACATCTTTGAAACAATGAGTTGCAAAGTCACCGCATAGCAGAGACGCTTCTCTGATTAGTTTCAACATGTCACGGGAAGGTTCTTACATGTAAGTGAAAAGGTGGATAACATCAATTGTACCCGGAAATGCTTGATGATCGGATCAATTCTGTGGCGCTGTCCTAAAATGTAAGAGCTATCTTAAGCTGACGTAGAAGTGTGAGTTGTCTTTATTGAAGACGTTCATTTGATGAGACTGAAGTTCTTTCTTTACGGCAGCGATCTCGTTTCTGACTTTTGCTCTCGAATTCTGTGCCCTTCCGCATACGCGCATATTATCTCAGCCTTATCTTGGAGTTTGCGCAGAAATTTAATAGAAAGCTGCTGCCAATGGCGACCACTGCCGTTCAAGATGGCCAAAGCTCAAGCCCCGCACACAGGAGCACGCAGTTTCTGTCAGAGAAAGGGTTTATGGAGATTCCCACAGCTTTCGTCCGAGCTCCCGAAGAGCGCTCCAACCTTCACGAGTCCGTCGCCGAAGGTATTCCTGTAATCGGTCTTGCGACGGCTACTCCTGCTCAAATCGGAGAAGCTTGCTCCGAGTGGGGACTTTTCCAGGTATGAAATTGCACCTCGCTACTGGCCATTTCCGACTTGCATAGGTTGCACTTACAATTTTGAAGATAAAAGAACCTATTTCCGAAAATCATCTTCCAAGCTCCGCGTCTACGCTGCTCCGAATGGCAGGAGAGAAAAATTTCTCGGAGTAGCTAACTGACTGCATTCTCCTCTTAGCAAAAACAGAGTTCGTTTGCCTGCAAATATTCACAGCAATATCAGCATCAAAAGTTCTAGTGCAACGCCCCATAGAATCTCTACAGTGGCTTTCGTAAGATTTCGTAGGCTGCACTTGCAATTTCGAAAATGAAAGAATTTTATACGGGGTACTCGTCTTATAAGCATGTCGTCTGCGCTGCTTCGAATGCCATGTTACGCAAGTTCTCGGAATAGGCCTCTCTGACTGCTGTCTCTTTAGCAAGAATCAGAGGCCGAATTCCTTATAATTCTCAGCAACCTCCAGGCACTAGAATATGCACGTGAGGCACCATGATTGCAGTGAGATCATATTTAAAGTTTGAACAGCTGTTCAGTTTTTGAATTTGGAACTCTCACCTGCAGGTAGTGAACCATGGTGTGCCGCTCACACTTATGGAGCGTATACGCGCAGTGTGCAAGCAATTTTTCGCAAAGCCAGTGGAAGAGAAGCTAGCTTATGCTGGCACCAAGGAAAATTTGATGCAGGGCTATGGCTTACGTTTTGGCAACGGAATGCAGGATTGGAAAGACTTTTTCCTGCACCACACTTTACCATTGTCTCGTCGAAACCCTAATTGTTGGCCTTCTGATCCCGCCGACTACAGGTGCAACAACATATACATGTCGTTTATTCATCTCTATCTATTATGCAGACGTCCTTGGGTATGCATTGCAATAAGCTAAGTTGCAGTGTTATGCTTGTGAGGTCTTGTCGAATGCAGAGCGTTGTGTTAATAGACAGCAATCAGGAGGAGGCTACCATTTCGAACTTGCTCGTAATGTCATGTGGCACAGAATACTAATGTGATTTGTCGCGCTTTGTAGAAGCACTGTGTTGGAGTACAGCAACGAAGCAATACAACTGCAGCGGAGACTTCTGGGACTAATGTCCACGAACTTAGGGTTGGAACCGAGCTTTTTAGAAGACGCCCTTGGAGAGCCCAATCAAAGCATTATCGTGAACTACTACCCTGCATGTCCGCAGCCAGATCTTGCACTCGGCCTGCAAGTAATGAGTCTGCTCACATTCTTTTTTTAGATTTTGAAATGCTATTCGTAGAATTTGACAATGTTCGCATTAAATACTTGGATACTGTGTAAACCGATTTCGTGGCTATGTCAAGGCCCATTCCGACAATGGAGCCATTACAGTGCTGCTACCAGACGACGTTCCCGGTTTGCAATTTCTGAGGGACGGCAAATGGAGCACGGTCCAGCAAATTCCAGGTGCTCTCATCGTCAACCTCGGTGATATGTCGCAGGTTAATACCTTACCTTTTGCATTTTGTTTCTGAAAGTAATCCAGGTGTATTCATAGCTTATAACTCCTGAATTCATGGACGAGTTTCTGTGATCTACTTCTCTGCAGATATTAACCAACGGCATTTACAAGAGCGTGGTGCATAGGGCCGTCGTGAACAAGGAAAAACCTCGCATGTCAGTCATCTCTTTCTACAACACACAAGGAGACAGACCTATCAGCCCTGCAAAGCCTCTCGTGGATGCAGGTGGCCCCGCTGTGTACCGCTCTGTCACGTTTGATGAGCACTTCCAGAACTTCATTTCGAGAGGTAGAAACATAAGTTTGGAAGGAGTGACGAATATTGACTTGTACAAAATCTAGATAGCTTACACTGAATTCCTTCCACAGATGTGTCAACCTCCGCAGCAACGACATAGATGAGTGACTAAGGCCCATGATTTCATGAGAAATGCAGCTCATCATATGTGAGCGAGCATCGGAGAATGCAGTACCGTAAGTAATCAGCTGATTGAGTTCTATCCAACATGGTACCAAATCTACATTGAATGAAAATTCAAATTTTTTGACGGTTTCACCTCCGCAGTGCTATTAGCTGAGACGAATTAACCCGTTTCTTCCCCTGTCGACTTCACAGGACTCATAATCTTGAATAAGGATGTAGGGGGATTGCTGGATTGAGTGCCAGAATGATGAAGGAGCCAGAATGGTTTGGTATGGGCTAAGACAACGACCATGAGCATTAATTCGCAAAGAAGCAAGCAAAATGATTAGACCAATCATTCTTCCAAGTCTCGAAGCAATGCCAAAGCGGAACATTTGATTGTCGAAAGGGTCATCAACAGAATGGGCAAAAGGAACCCATTCTTGAATACACTGTAATGAAACAGGAAATCAAAACAGGTCAGGCTTGCTTTCCCTTTCATTTGAGCTGGAACCAGCCCCTATACCAAAGAAATATTCACCCTGTTTGTCCCAAGCTGCAGACTGAGCAAGTTAAGCCCATGCTTCCACCCACTTTCTTCCTCTGGTGATTTTCTAGGGACCAGAGAAAGCTTCCACTGCTTCTCCCACATTCCCACCCAATGTCAGAGCCAAAGTCTACTCTGTGACTTGCGATTGATGCCACAGTAATCATGCAACTCACTGGCATGTAAAAGCTGCATGTTCTGTTGGTCTCTAGATGCTGCTGCAGTGCTGCTGCTGCTGCTGCAGGAGGAGATTGATTGCCTAGATTCAGTGCCCGTCCTTTCAAGTGCTGATCGAAAGCACAGGTGGGCTGCCAGGGTACAAAAGCCAGGGGTCCGACTTGGGAGGGTTCAGAACTGAAGTGGGCAACCATCAAGCATGACATCACTACTATCTGAGTTTCCTCGGGAAGAGAGAAGGAAGTATCTTGCAGCGAGGCAGTGCCATACTGCCATACCTTCTCACTGCCAATCCAACGAGGCAACGCCACAGCGTCGACCTGGCTGGAATACTACACGAAAGGCAGGCATCTCTCCCTCTGGCTCTTGATCACGGCTCCTGCGTTCTCTGAAAGTCTCTGAAAGTCCCTGAAAGAGAAAGAATACCCATGTGATTCCTAGTTTAATTATTAAACTAGTGCCAGGCCTATCCCTACTGATTGATCAAATCAACCAGTGAAAACCCTGCTGCTGGCCATCTCGTACCTGGAACTCCCTGTACAATGTTGCATCCAGCTTGTGTGCAGTTTGTGTCGAGTTCGTGTCAATAAATTGTTTCAATTTATTTTGATCGTAGTGTTATTTTAGCTCAGTAACTTTCCTTGCGAACAACACCCAGGCTATATCGTAGATTTCCTTAACTTGGTCATTGATTTCATAGTTTCCCGCGCAAAAGTTTGGCGTTTTCGTCTCAAGAGAAACCATGTATTCCGGTGCGAAAGGTAACCGGGCACCAGTGTTATTGAAAGGTAAATGAAGAGGATTTTAACTTTGCAAGACTGACTCGTCTCTGCTGCCGTGCATGTGAGTGGTTCTGAAGTCCTTTTGAAGCTGACCCACTCACTCTGGTGGGTGGGTGTGTTATTTATAATTAGTCAAAGATTCTGTGCTAGTTGAGGTGGCACGAGGTCGTTCTCTACCTTGTTGCTCTGGAGTGAGCGAGGGCTGGCAGGAAAATCCAAAACCTTGAAATGGGGAACCGAATTTAGCTGGCCTTCGACGATGTATGTGGCCTATTGTAACTTAGATTCGTCTGCATCTGAAAAGTACTGGCTTTTGTAGTAGCCTTTGTAATACAGTAATATGGCAATGAGCTCCGTGAGTGTTTCCAAATTCCAATGCACTGCTGACGCACATGAGGTTCATGAAGACATGAGTCAGGTCCAGCTATGGTGCTCTGCGGGTGCCAACTTACAATCTCTAGTTTAACTTGTAGCGTAGCGGTTTCAGTCATGCTACTGGGATTCTGATCACATCGGGCTCCATTAGTTTTTAAGTATTTTTTTCTGATTCCTTGCCTATCTAGTGCGCCTGTCAGCCTGTAGTTGGTGGATCTATCTAGAATCTAACCAAGTTATCTGAGTCAGTAGTGTTGCAAAGAAAATTCCTTCCTTTGCATTTCCCCAAAAAAAGAACTTAAAAAACTGAACAAATTTGAAATATCTGAGTCAGGCAGGTTATAAGGTAGTAACCAGATGCCTCAAAATGTGGATAACATTATTTAATCCCACACATGAATACCTACAAAAGTTTTGGTTATTGAAGCGGGAGTGTGGGGGCAATTCCCTTTAGAACCCTATTAATTTAAATGGTCTACTTCAGAACCTTAGTACTTGGTCATGTGGTTTGTACTTTTGTGTCCAGGGAATGTTTTCATTCATTTGCTACTAACCAGAGACCCAGTTTTGGTCCACATCTGAGGCCCCCATTTGACCACCACCCATCAATACTAAACCAATACTAAAGACTCATCCTCCAGACTTTTTCACGCCGCCCTCCTTGCCGCCCCATGTTGCCCCATGTTATCCATTGATCACCACCTGCGTTTTGAATAGTAATGCATGCATCAAGTTAATTGCATCTGGAGAGCAGCTTGTTCAGTTTCCTGAAACTGATCTTGAGCAAGCAATTGACCCAAGCCTTTCAAAGTTCAGTAGTGCACGTATTTCATCTTATGATGGCTCAGTAAGAGTAAATTAAATGTATGCGTCATGTGTCAAGGTGAACTCTCCATGGAGAGTTCCCAGAAACAGGGGCTACAGTTTCCTTGTATTTTCAAATGAAATGATGAAGATTCCCTGCGGAATTTGAACAAGTCACAGATCCTCCGTCAAGGTTGATGCTCCCCACCTGATGATTGGGTGAGTGAGTTGCTAGCCCCAAGAACCAAAAACTACCACTTTCTTAACTTACTTGCCTAGCAGGAAGACTCAGTTGTGCTAGCTCACAATAAGCATGAGCACGTCAATTTGGGTCTAAATTTCAACTCAGGAGACAAGGTCCAAAGTGGGGAGGGATCTGCTTTTGGTCACTTGTGGCATGAGTTTAGTCTTATAAGTCTTTGGACGGTTTGGCCAACATGATGTCTCTTGGTATGTCATCTATTTAGTGGGGACCATGTTGGACATTTTGACTTTGTATGATGAATAACAAACTGAACCCGAGGTTTTTCACGCAATACCTAATCATGAAATTAATAGTGAACAGTGACCTAATTGTCAATGCAGGCAGGCATTCCAATGGGCCCAAGGACTGAAAAAGTTGACTGTGGCTCTCTTCCATCAAATGAATGCTTCATAAGACTTGGTAAAATTCTGAAGAAACCAATGAAAGCAGAGTCTCTTTCTCCACAATGCATTGAAAAATCGGAAGGTCTAAAGAGTCCGCTAGCTTCTCAGCCAATGAGGAGGGACACTATTTCCTCTTTTTTTTCCCACATCACGGCCACTCTGCATGCAGCAATCAACCTTCGTTTTAGCCCTACAGGACTGGTACGGTGTTTTCCACAAAAAGTATTCAAAACTGCCACTTTCAGCCATATAAACTTGCACTGAAAATGAAAAAATAAATAATAATCATTTTCATCAACTGTACAAACTTGTAGTGAAAATTGACAAAAAAATTAAAAAAAATTAAAAAAAAAATATCATTCTCAATCACACATTATTTCTCTTTACTACTATGACTATGAGAATGTGTGAAACAAAATTTAGCCCATTTGGCTTCATAGATTGCAAGATATAAGCATTCAAAGTTAATGAAAAAAAATTCACAGCTTGCTTGACTAGGTCAATTTAAGTCTGAAATATCCTTCAACACTTTGAAATTTTATTTTGTGAAAAATTCAACCATTGAATTCATAAATGTTAAAAATATTCACAACAACCTTGCATAGCTTCAAAAGCAGAGTGATGCTATAGGTGAGAACAAGCTCTTTATAAAAGTGAGGTGGTAGGAGGTAAAACAACTCATGTGGGATATGTAAATTAGGATCAATGAGAGCTCAACTACTCATAGTTAACTTAAAAGTAAGAATTGTGTCTAAACTCTAAAGGGTGATTGCAAGAAACACCTTGCCAATTTGGTTGCGTTTGGAATTTGGAATGCTACAACTTTTGAATTTGGAATGCTACAACTTTTGAATTATAAACCCAATGCCAAATGTTTAGGCATTAGAAAAATTCTCAACCCTTTAGAGGGCCGCTCCACAATGACCAAACCAATCTATTAATCACTTGAAAATTAGTAGGGGCATTAGCCGCAGTGCATTGTCAGAGTGTGTGAATTTTGCGAAAGACATTAGGACTCCAATGATGAGGTGTAATAGAAGTCTGTTTAATATTCAACCGCGTGAACATACAGGGTGATTAATTGGGAATTTAATCAAATTCAATGAAATTAAGAAATATGAAGTGGATTTTTAAGCTAGTTGCTAAAAAATTATAGAACTCTTATATTTCCAACTAGCTTCTAAAGCCACTTAGTTTAAGGTGTTTGAAGATGAGGAGAGAAGCTCATTATGTGCACATGGGGTGGTAGGAGGTAGAACAATTCATGTGGGATATGTAATTTAGAATTTGTAGTTTTTCAACCGCTCATAGTTAAATTTAAAGTAACGATTGTGTTAAAACTATAATTTCAGACCTCATTTAGGCAAGTAGAATGAATTTTTTTGAAAAACTTTGAACCAAAGAAAGTTGGATTATCAAGCTAGTTTTCATCTCCAAAAATCCGTTTGAGGTTTTGAGCCTCCAATAAAAAGTTATGGATAAAATTAGGAGAAGGTATTTTAAAATGTCAAAGAAAATCTCCCTTTCAACCCCTTTTAGAATTTTGTTTATAACTTTTACTGGATGTTTGAAATCTCAAATGCACTTTTGGAGATGAAAATTAGCTTGATTTTCCAACTTTGTTTGGTTTATAGTTTTTTGAAGAAATTCATTCTACTATGCCTAAATGAGGTCTAAAATTCTAATTTTAACACAATTGCTACATTTGACAATGAGTGATCTCTCTTCTAAATAACCCATACCCTTTGAAGATTCACCACAGACAATTGATTTCTCTATAAAAATAACCTCTTCACCCTTCCTTCTCACCAATTGTCAATGAATTAAATCTATTATAATGTCACTAAAAAACCCCTTGATGACAAATGTCCTTGGACTATATTTGACATTTTCTTTTTTATTCATAACTTGATTAGAAAACAAGGTATGCAATAATCAGGGTTAACCCCTAAAAGCCCAAGTGTCCCTGGGAGGGTTTTTTGGTACTTCGGGCAAGCTCATGTGACCTCAGTTTTTCACATGATTTTCTGAAACTTTTTTGGGAGATAGGAAATCACATTAGCTTTGCGGGAAGATAAATTTCATCAAATTCCAAATAATCCTCCAAAAGTTATGAGCATTTGAAAATTAATTTCAATTCGGGAATCTGCTGCCCCTCAAGAATCTGACTTTGACTCCCAAGGGGGCAACAAAGGTGGCAAGAGAGGAGAGGTGGCAAGAGGTGGCAAGAGAGGCTATTGTTGTGCCTATTGGGAGGTCACATGAGGCTTTAGGAGTTTGTAGATGTTAGAGATTTTGACATTTTTCAAATTTTTTTTTCCTACTTCTAAAATACAAGTGCATCTTTCAATCCATTGTTCAGATTTCATAGATCACCAAGTGTGTGATGGGAATTTTTTTTGAAAATGGCCAGTGTATTGTCATTTCTTGGGACATAGTGGCAATTTTATTTTTTTTGAATATCGGGATTGTCTTAAATTGCCTTGAAAATTGGCATGCACATGCCTAAGATGTTTCCCCATAAGAAAAAATTAGAAATTGGAGGTCTGTAGTGGAAAAAAATTCAGCAAATGGCGGTCAAAGGCATCTGAAATTTTCGGGCACAGTGGAAAAAAAAAAAAAAAAAAGACTTTGAATGCAAATATCTCCCAATCTGTACGGTCAAACCTCACGAAATTTTTACCACATGTTCTCACACAAGTTAAATACAAGATCCAATGGTTACATTTCCAAAAAATCAATTTTACAAACTTTTTTGATGAATGCTCTAGAAATGGCAGTTTTGGGTGTTTTTTGAGGTAGAAAAGGCCTTGGGCTCTTAGGGGTTAAGGTGCACTACAAGACTTGAACCCTTATTATTTAACTACTGGTACTTGGATTTCAAACCACTAACAATCATTGGACATTGTGACTTCAGGTGATCGACTATAGGAGAAAAACAAATCATTAAGCAAAATTAAATGCAATCGTAGGGTGCTCTAGAGGCCTTCTAGAGGGCTGAGAATTTCTCTAATGGATTTTTTTATACTATTGAGTAGTTTAATTTAATGATTTTTAGCTGAAATTTTTGTAGCATATTTCTATAATAAGCAAATATATCTCTATCAAACTACATTTGAAAAAACATTATTCTACGTCTTCTTTTGTGCGTTCACTTTTAAACATTAGAGATGGTTTTGACCTAATTATTTTGGTCAAATCTCATTACTAAGAAGTCCTTCCAAAAGGCTTATTTTTAGTTTGTTGAAAATTGTATTTCTTATTTGTTACAAATTAAAATGTCAAAGTATGTATTTTCTTTGCTAGAATTCTATATCCAAGAATATGACCCAAGAAATACATACTTCAGAGTTTTAATTTGTAACAATTAGGAAAAATAATTTTCTACAAAACTGAAAATTAAACATTTGAAAGGACTTCTTAGTGATGAGATTTGACAAAAAAATTAGGTCAAAACCACCTTTAATGTTTAAAAGTGCCCGTGCAAGGGAGGCCGATTTGCACAAATGTGGAAGACATAAATAATGTTTTTTTAGATGATGTTTGATTGGGAACATGTTTGTTTATTATAGAATATGCCACAAAAATTTCAACTGAAAATCATAAACCTTTAAAGTTCCATGACTATGTTTTCACCAAAAACGCTCAAAAATTGCCGTTTGTAGAACATATACCCAATTTTTGAAAAGAAACTTCTTTTGACACATGCAACCATAGGATCTTGTAGTATGTTGACTTGAGAACATATAATGAAAGTTTCAGAAATTTCCGCCTCGTGGATTGCAAGATGTAAGCATTCAAATTCACTGAAACCATTTTTTTGGTCCTGCAAAAAACAGGGCAACAGCACTTCACAAGCTCACTTTTCAATGAAAAATGTCCAAAATGATGGTGCTTCTTTGGATTCTTTTTCCTAGATAAGTTGGCTATATGTTTGAAAATTTTCACTTCATTTGAAATTGTACAACATATAAGAAAAAAATAGTAAGTAGATAGTAGTAGAGAATGATTCAAAATACAAAATTGTCAAGAATTTAACTATGGAATTGAAAAATGCTAATTCCAATGGTTAGAATGTTATAATAAATAATCTACATCCTTTAATTTTATTTTTTTTGAAAAATATTGAAAATTGAGTAAGATAAAGGACTTCAAAGTTTATTTTAGAATAGAGAATCCATAATTGCCCTCAAACTCATTGATCAAAATGGGATGATTCAGAGTTTTTTATGTATATATAACTCTAGAAAACAAGTTTCAAATTTTTGTTTTTGAAAAAAGTGAATTTTTTTTATCTGCCCGATTTCAAAAAAAATAACATGTTAGCCCATAAATTTTGACTCACATTAGCAAAAGTCATGAAATTTAGTGTATATGAAAGATATTCCTCGCGTCCACATTCTATTAAAGTTTGGACAAAAAATATAGAAATCTCTAGTCACATGTACCTGCCCAAAATTTCTATACAACCAAAAAATGCATGCCAGTCCTTTAGGGGTTAAATTAAACCACTCAATAGTATAAAAAAATCCTAAACATCAAAGTGTGACAAATTAAAAAAATTGACTGTTAAATATTAAATAATTACTTAAATTTTTTTTTAAATAAAGGATACAATTACAATCAAGACATCTAGAGACATATTTTTTTATTTTGGCACTGAATTTAAAATTCAAAAGTTCCAAATTTAGAACACAATCAAATTGGCAAGTGTTTCTTGCAATCACCCTAAAGTAGAATTTTAGACTTTGTTTAGGCACAATAGAATAAAAAATTTGATTCTTTTTTATTTAAGGTGTTTTTTGCAATCACCCTAAAGGATCAAATGGCGTTTTTTTGGCAACATAGCAATTTTGGGTAGCTCACTACGAACGGAATTTTTTTTTTTTGAAATTTTCACACAACATGTGTTTGAAGAGTATCTTGAAGGCCCAACAATTTTCAAAACTTTTGACTTCATGGTTAAAAAGTTATTGGTTGATTTGTCATTTTCAAATGGTTGGCGAGCAGCTCAAAAAAAATCTAGAAAATCACTTTTTAAGAAAATGAAACTTAAAATTGTTTTCTTAGATTTATATATACATGGAAAGCTTTTAATCATTCTATTTTGATTTATGAAATAAAATTTGTGAGGTATCTAATTTGCAGGCAGTTATGGATTTCCTACTCTAAAATAAACTTTGCAGTCTTCTATTTAACTCAATTTTTAATATTTTTTGAAAAAAATAAAAGCATAGGATGTAAATTGTTTATTACAACATTCCAACTGTTGGGATTGGCATTTTTCAATTCCATAATTAAATTCTTAAGAATTTATCGGTTTGAATCATTCTCATTAGAGAAAATTTTAGGCCTCCAAAGGGTTGCTCCACAACCCTCCTAAGTACCTTGAAATTTTGTTTTGGAGGGCTGAAAATTTCTTTTTTCCCCTAATTCCATGCAGCTGAAACTGCAGTGACAATGGCACAGAAATCTAGTTTTTACATAAGTCTTCATAACCTTGAGACTCTACTCACTTTTGAAGTCCCTTGAGAGCAAGATCTTCTTTGTAAATAGAATTTTGCGTTATAGAACTTGGAAGCCTGCAAAAACTACTACATTGTCTAAACCCTTAGAATCTTGAAAAATGTATATATCGCTTTATTTTTATTGTCTACTCTCACACATATACTACCTTTAGGATTTTATTCCCAACCAATTATGTGATCTTAATATCAATCAATATAATAAGATCCTACAATTACAAAGTCTACAAAAATGAATAAAATTTGATACATAGGGCATTTCCAAGAAAACTTGTTTTGGGTTTTGAAGTACTATCCAATTTTATGACCCAAAAAATTAAGAACAAATATTTCACTAAAATGGCAAATTCTATATGCCATTTTTCTATTTATTACCTAGGATTGGTATAGATTTCAGATGTAGGCTATTCTCTTTCCATGAAGGAGGAGATGAACAATGATTAATTACGGTGCGGTTTTTGGGGCAATTGTGGTGCATTATGATTGGATACAAGTCTCTTGATATTTCAACTAGCTCTTGGTCAATTTTGTTTTCAGCCTATAGTTGGGAATAGCAAGCCCTATATCACCAATATGGGAGGAATAGAATCTTCTGCCAAAAAATTAATGGTAATTATGTTTTGAGTAGTAAAAATCTAGAAAATTATGGAAACCTTCCCAACTTTATATCTGCACATGGGAAAATTTTCCTATTGAAGAAACCCGCCCTGCATATATGTGTAAGTGCTTAACCCTGTAAGGAATGGTTGGTCTCCACAGAAATCATCTTTTCCGATACAGTGTGCACCATCCACTTTAAGAAAATCAAAAGCACTCATTCAAAGACAAACTACTATAGAAAGTCTCCCCGACTTTTTTGCAGGAAATTCCAAGGATGAACAATTGCACTCCTGTCCGACATGCCAAGATTCTTTGTCATTCAGCGGACACACTTAGTGTCCCCGGCAGCATTACAGGGTTAAGTGATCAGAAATGGCCGTTGCCTCCGTTATCTGAAGGGCCAACCAACCAACTCCCGGCAAGTCAGCTTTCTCCTGCTGAGCCTAACTTAGTCGGTCTGTTTCCTTTGTGACCAAAGCGCAAGCCAACAAGCCCGCCCGCCAAGCCCGCCAAAGCGGTGTTCATCAGTCTCTTGAGCTGCGTAACTTCTTTGGTTCCTCCCGACCGCGGATTTCCAAACGCCTGCCTGCCTGCCTGCCTGCCTGCCTGCCGATTGGACGTAGCCTTCCACCCCAACCAGCAGCCACTCCCCTACCCATGCTAATGGATCCAAAATGGCCATTTCTGTCTGTCACGGCGCAGTCTCTGTCGAGAGTGGGCTTCGCGCGTGTACTTTCGCTCTAAGGTAAGGTTTGGACTTGACGAGAGGGCAACTGAACTGTCGGGTTCCCGGACCCCTAGCAATGATGTCAAGGCTGGCCGAAGTTGTTGGTCTGGCAGCAGCACATTCGATCCGCATTGGCCCATCAGCTCTCGTATTGAAGAGCCGGTAGGCCGGGCGCCCGGGCCCAAAGGGAGGCATTAACTGATCGAACTGAACCCTCTTGCATTGGTCAGGGTACGAAACGGGGCAGCACATGACGGACACTAGACAATGCTTCGGTCGCGGAACAGCTCTGGCTGGCTGCACATCAGTGGCGTTCTGGAAGGCTAGTCACGGCCCGGCCCTCCCTGGCTTTGGCCATTCTGACTGCCACAAAAAGAAGCTTAACTTACACAGCTCACCACCAGCAGTGAGCCTTTGTTGTTTGCAGTTTTGGTTGGGAACAGGCAGGAGGCTCTCCGTGCATTGCCCTCTCAGAACCGGTCTCCATTGAGCGTCTGCATTGCGGAATATTTCGAGGGGAACAAGCCACGCAGGTCGCGCTCAGGTCGTGTTAGAAGGTGGGCTATCCCCAAATGCGCCACAGACAAAATTCCGTCATCACCGCGCCGGGTACATCTCCACAATCAATATGTACCTATGTGGAAAAAACAACGATGGTAGAACCTCTACCAAAAGACACCTTGAAGGTTGAGGTTCCTAACTTTTGCATATGGCATCCAAATGCGGCTCAACTTGTTCAATCTATGTCTATGTGAAAGAAAACAAATGCACCATTAATTGTTCTCTAGTGTGCTGCAACTTGCTTCCACTTGCCAACCAAAAAATATGAAAATTTGACCATGCTAATAATAGGAATTAGGCACAGTAGCACAAAGTGGCAGTTTGAGGGGTATCCACCTTATTGCTCAAATAACACTACTCATTACATTTGAATTTGATACGGACTAGTTTGTTTAACCAAATAAAATGTAAATTGGTATGATCCTTAAAAAATCTTTTATATATAATTCCCTTCAATTTCATTAAATTGGTCATAAGAGAAGTTTTTTTATAATAAAAGTCAACCATTAATGTAGATAAGTGTTACTTTGAATTTCTAGACAATTTTTGGAAACGAGCATCATCCAAAAGCATTATGTTCTTCATTTTGAATATGGACTTCATGACACTTAAGGGGATTAGGTGGACTTAGGATTGTTAGGAAGCTTATGGTACCCCAACGTAGTATTCTTCTAAATTATATAATTTTGCCTTCATGTTCTATTGTTGTACACTCTAGAATAGAAATGTAGATCACTAGAGTAGAAGCCGGGCGGAATTGTGTTTGGGTGGCAATTATAAACAAGTGTACCTTATTGTATATTGCATGTTAGAATTTTCAAAAGAAGAACCAATATTTTTATGATAAAGTATTTGGAGTTGTGAAATTAATACTTTAATTTATCTTTCTTTTTGTGATCAACAAATTACAAAGTAGATTTATTTACAGTTCTACACAAACAAAATGAATTCACAAATAATGCACTTTGTTGGTATGAATGAAGGTAGTTATGAGTTTTTGAATCAGGAAGCAAGGACTTAGCTTCATCTTCTTGTTAATTAGTAGAGGGAAGTCACACCTTTTTATATTCTTCTCAAGGGTCTTGATATGGTACCAATAGTATCATATATCAACTTTTATGAACAAACATCTTGTTTTCGGCAAATAATTCACCAAACTTTACATACGCTTGTTGAAAGAAAAAACAAACTAATATTAATAATTTTTTATCTACATTTCACTCCAAGCACAATATCATAGATCTATATTAGTAGGATCTTGAGTCATTGCAACATATTTTAAAAATTCAAAAAGGTAGTTATTATTCTCCACTTGAAGGTCTCTTGGTCAACTAATTATGTCTCAAGAAATAAAAAGTCTACTATCCATGTGCTAATGTAAAGGGAGCTCACTTTAGATAAAAATAACAAAATAGATAAACAAAGAGCACAAACATGTTCTTCCTCAAAACCTAATTTTTTTCATTTCAAAAATGTCCATTTAGAAATATCCCTTCAAAAATAATTGCAAATAGTAAGTAGAACAAAATCCTATAAAAAAAACTATTTATCAATTGATACCTAAAAATAACATTCTAAATATAATAGAAAAACACTTGTGAAAACTACTACTCCCTTCGTCCCAAAATGATCTTATGGTTGGCATAGATTTGTTGTCCCCAAAAGATCTTCTTGGTGTGACATGGAAAGAAGGGAATATTATACTATAGATTGCTAAATTAATGGAAGCCTTATTCAAGCTGGCCCTATCTCCTAGTCAAATTGGTCCCACCCCACTACCAATCAGAACCCAACACCCTGTTCCCTTCCACTTAATTTAGGTAGGGGTGAATGCAAGAAACACTTGTACTATTTTACGTCACACCTTGCATGGTGATTTGTTTTTTAGGCATAACTTTTGCGTATTGAATCCAAATGACTTAAGATTTGTAGGAAAGGTGCTCATGACCACTATACACCTTGCCTAATTTTTTTGACAATTTTCAAAAATGTTTGACTATATAAAAACAACCCCCCATTTTATGTCACAAATTCTAATTTGGAGGTTTTTAGTACTATTTTGTAATCAAAAATCGAATTTGGAGCTGAAATTTGGAGGAATGGTCTTCTAATTGACTTGTAGCTATATAGAGAAGGAATTCTAAAAATCATTAATTTTGTATTGTATGGAGGTCCACAAATAGAGCTTCGTTCTTCTTACATTTAAAGAATATATAAAATACTATTTTGGTGGTTCTTTTGGTAAATGACCATCTCCGTAGAGTTATTACAAATGACCAATTTTTATTTGATTTATTTGATTTATTTTCCTATTTTTAACTAACTAAACCAGCAAAATGCCTATTTTCTTGAGATTTGACATTTTTCTAGTCCTCCCACTTAGAGAATTTTTCTATGCTTTTCCTTCCTTGGATTTCTTCATCTTAAAAGGTATATACATTGGCCATATTTTTTAAAGAAATTAAAAAATTATTTTTTTAATTTTAAAGTACTCCAAAAAAAAGGGCATGAGTACTGTGAAAACACAACAAATAGTACAAGTGTTTCTTGCATTTACTCGTAGATTGAATGTTAGAACATATTCCTTTCCACCTAATTCAAGCATAGTGAATGCCATAATGCCATATACACTCATAATCTTCCTAGTTTAGCCATAGTGCACGGATTGTTGGAGCTGATCTTATGGTGCTTGAATCATGATTTAGAGCGGGAACAAGAAAGGCACCTTGATACAACGTGGGAATTATACCATGTTGGCCAAATGAGTGGCCAATGGTGCTCCCTCACAAGGCCTTCCAAATTTCATTTTTTAGCATCCTAAAATGTTTTTGAAAATGGATTAGGATTTGAAATTTTTAGGACAATAGGAGAGTATTGAATCCTACTTACATATCAAAACGGATTTTTAAAATTATAATTTCAAGCTTAATCTGGAATAATTTGTCTAACAGGAAGATCATTTTAGGGCGGAAGGAGTAATATTCAATCTTTAATCTATTCTAGATGGAATTTCCAATTATATTTTTCCAAAAATCATATAAATCTTTTTTGTCAGAAAACTACATTCAACTCTAACTAGGTCATCCGTCATCAACCTAATTGCATATTTCTTTCAATTATACTATTACTACAATGATTGAAAAACTACCAATAATTTAGAATTAGTACTATTCAACAAACAATCAAAGCATGGTTGTCATATTGGACAAAATTTTACTGTTCACAGACGAATCGGACGAATCTGCGTTGACTGGCTGCAAACTTTGGAGGCCAATAACTTTTGGAAAAATTGTCCAAATTGGGCATGTGATATGTTTTTCGGCATCTACAGTTTCTGTAGATGCCGAAAAACATATCACATGCCCAATTTGGACAATTTTTCCAAAAGTTATTGGCCTCCAAAGTTTGCAGCCAGTCAACGCAGATTCGTCCGATTCGTCCGATTCGTCCGTGAACAGTAAAATTCTGTCCGATATGACAACCATGAATCAAAGTTTTCCTCATACATAGAAAATGACCTTTAGTCCAAGGTACATCATGAAAATATTCATATGATAATCAATCCAAAAATCTACTCATCTCATAATCAATACCTTAAATGAGGCTGTTTGTTTGTTTGTTTGTTTGTTTGTTTGTTTGTTTGTTTGTTTGTTTGTTTGTTTGTTTGTTTGTTTGTTTGTTTGTTTGTTTGTTTGTTTGTTTGTTTGTTTGTTTGTTTGTTTGTTTGTTTGTTTGTTTGTTTGTTTGTTTGTTTGTTTGTTTGTTTGTTTGTTTGTTTGTTTGTTTGTTTGTTTGTTTGTTTGTTTGTTTGTTTGTTTGTTTGTTTGTTTGTTTGTTTGTTTGTTTGTTTGTTTGTTTGTTTGTTTGTTTGTTTGTTTGTTTGTTTGTTTGTTTGTTTGTTTGTTTGTTTGTTTGTTTTGTTTGTTTTGTTTGTTTGTTTGTTTTGTTTTGTTTTGTTTTGTTTTGTTTTGTTTTGTTTTGTTTTGTTTTGTTTTGTTTTGTTTTGTTTTGTTTTGTTTTTTCTAGACAATTTATTCAAGCATTACTCTTAGGTATTTGCTTGAAAGGATATACGAGTTTATAGGAACATGTCATGATACTTTGACATGTTTTGACTCATTCCAAATTTATTTAATTTGATCTTTTACCTAACTTAGAAGACTATCATATAGGTCATATCCTATTTTGAAATTGATAGCCTAAATTGTCCCATCAATAGTTGTGATATTGATTTTGATGGTTGTCCAAGTCTTGATTGAACTCAAGCCTTGAGTCACCAATAGTGGCACCAATTTACCACCTTTAGGTCTAATGTTAAACTACCTCTTATGGTGATTTTAATGGTGGTTATAATTATATGATGTGATTAGCTTATCTTTGGAATCATTTCTCAATTTATGTCTACGGGCTAACTACCTCTGAGAATATTGATTACTGCTTGATGCTGTAAATTAGGCATACTTATGCCTTACAGTTGCCTGTGAACTACTTAATTATGCAATTTGCAAGGTAAGATATGGAGGCTATGAACCTTGGATGCATTGATTGACGCCTAATTAAGTCTCCATAACGGATGCAGACTACCATCAAGATGGAAGATGGCTAATGGCCTGTCATATGTATACCAGTCTAAAGCATGCCTGTACTGTTTGTGGTTGATTTTTGCAAAGAGCTTGAAAGTTGAGGGATACTTACTGCCCTGCTCATTTCTCATTTCACATAGCTATCACACTTGAGTTAACTGATTAGTTTCCCAGCTGATTTCTTTTTAGTTTTCAATCACAAGGGATTCTTGCTTTCACTTTGGACTGTTGCCTTCAATAGTCACTTGATCAAGGCTCAGTCTTACATTGGGGACAGGGTGCTGGAAAAATGGCTGCCTCACAAGCATCATCTTCTAGTCAGGTTCTTTTGATTTCCAATCTCTGTTATTAGGACTTTACAGGAATGTGATGATCTAAGAATTTCTGGTGACATCGATAGCAAGAGACGATGAGCTGTAAACACCTGGTATATCCTCACTAACCCCATTTCGTGTGGTGTTTTTGGGACGGGTACAGGTGAGGCTCATGTCCTCTGGAAACTTCTTGGAGCAATTGGAAAAATTTGATTCCTACACAAGCTGTTGTCCTTCTAGAAAAAACTCTGCATTGTTTGGGAAAGTTCTTGTAAATACATAGCTTCTTACTAGGATGCTGTTTCTTACTTTGGATGTATGAGTGCTCAAAGTGAATACTCAAATATGTTGCATACAGTTGGGTTTATCTGACATAGACCCATCTTAGTGAGAACTTAGTGACTTACACAAGCTCATATGGATGTCAAAATTAAACTTTCTATGTAAAAGCTGTTATTAGATCAAATTTTGACTGACAAGAAAAGTTCAGATGAGTGCTCTATCTAGAGATGTACCAAAAAAGGAAGGTTTTGTTTTGTTTTGTTTTGTTTTGTTTTGTTTTGTTTTGTTTTGTTTTGTTTTGTTTTGTTTTGTTTTGTTTTGTTTTGTTTTGTTTTGTTTTGTTTTGTTTTGTTTTGTTTGTAGCGTCCCCCAGCCGCGTGCTTGGTACCGTCGGAAAGCTCTTGCCGAGGAGGGGTGCACCGGCTTGGTTTCGTGGCGTTTGGAGCGATGGTGCAAAAGTTATTGAGTTTCAAAGTATTTATTGATTAAAAATTTAGAAAATTACTTTTACTTTGATTTTGGTGGCGTTCTTGGTATTGGGAGTGGAACCGGGAGTAGAACTGGGAGTAGAATCGGAAGTAGAACCAGGAGTGGAACCGGGAGTAGATGAAAATTGGGCCAACGGCACAGGGTCACACTAGTAATCATTTACATTTGAAACAAGGAAAACAATTTAGTTCCAATAAGCTACTTTCCTTCCAACTTATTTTTTCCAATTCAAATTAACATTTCAATAGGAAGTTTTAACCTTCATTAAGTTAAAATAGTGTGACTTTGGTAAGTTGGTGCCACATACAATAATATGACTTTAAAACCAATATCTTACATAATATTTTCCATTTTATCCCTAAACTTCTTTTAATTCCAAAACGTTTTTGGACAGACTATTGTAGCCACCTCAAGTGAAGTAGAAAAAACTTGTTTTTTTGCATACATGGATCTCACTCATACAGGGTCTTGAAGCCCTAAATTTTTTATATGTCATTGTAGCACAAGTCAAGAATGAGATCCTATAGTTCACAGTTCTTCAAAATGCATAAATAATTACTTACAATTCTTTTTGTCCAAGGTGTTTATTTTGTGCAACTTTGGGAATATTCCCTTATTTTTGAGCCAAGGAACTTTAGGAGTTAACCATTCATTATGGAAACCATTCCAACTTGCTTCAAATGTTATGTGTCCATGGATAATAGGGCATTCAGAGAGATCACTATTGGAATATGAAAATGTGTTTAAGCCTCTCTTTGCAGTACCACCTTTCATGGTCTGATATCATTATGTCAAAGTACATCTTTCCAAAAGATCCAATGTGAATGTCCCATGGTTTCTTGTAATATGGCAAATTTAATTAAAATGGCAACATTCCATTTGTCATTTTCAGACTGCGCAGTTTGAACCATCTAGGATAGGTATAGATTTCAAACTGCGCAGTCTCAACCATCTACAACAGACCTGTACAGATTTCAGACCATGCAGTCTAAACTGTAAAAGTGCCAAAGGTTGCGGAGTGGCGCCATTTTCACGAAATTCGCCATGTATGCAAAGAAGGACAACCAAATTGCTAGGTCTAGCTAGACCAGTGTTGGGAGAAGCAAAAGGCTGGCTCCTCCACCTCTCCCTGCCTCACAAAAATACATGGTTCCGCTTGCTCCTGGAACGGAGACCACATTCAACCCCCGAAGAAGCAAAACGATACTCAGAGTCGAGAACAAGTGATGAGCCAGACTGAGAACCAAATCGAACTGGAACCCCTTCCAACTGCCAAACAATAAAGAAACCCTTCTTCTAAGTTCTAACTGCTAAATAATAAATGAGGCTTAAGTCGAAATTCCCTTGCACCATCCATCCCGGAGATGCTCCCCATGCAATCAATCATTGAAAGGGGTGCACTACCTTACCAGCGACAACTTCCCCTGTTCCCAGTGATCAAGCTACTGTTGCAACGAACTTACAAACTAATCTAATTTAATCCGCAGACCGTGCGCGCATTATTTCAAGTCCTGGCCGGGCGGTGCCACCATCCTCGCCCCATTTCTAGCGAGGACAAACCAAACCCACTTTAACTCCGCTAATTTCACAATACCACATGCACACCACATTCATCTCCGTCGGGACTCATTCGTTGCAACGATTGCAACAATATCTCAGTGGCTTCGCTGCATTCATGAATTGAATAACTAATCAATTAATTAATCAATTAATTAACTCAATCTCGTCGTCATCACTTTCATATGTACAGAGAAACGTAACGAATCTCGCTAACAAGCTAGCTGAGTATGATCTACGTGTATCCCAAATCTGTGTGTGTATTTCAATCGTCAGTACTATCACAGTTTGATCGATCGAACCGAAGCTAAGTAAGCAAGTTAAGTACTAGATTAATTAGCCGATTGAATACTGATGCACTCCTCCACTACTCTCCGTCCTGCCAAGTTTGGTATGAGTGTATAAATCACTGTCTGACTGGTAATCCGATCTCAACCCTGATTTAAATCATTAGTTAACTAGCAAACTAAGTAAGGCAGGCAAAGTAAGTTAGCACTAAGCAAATTAACATTGGCCAGGGTTTACAATTGGCATGGTCGCCTCCGTCCCTCCCTCAATCATATCTTTGACCCAGTCGAAGCTCCAAGTCCAGCCCGGCATCGCGCGACGAACTCTCGTACGGCGATCTCCAAGCCGAGCCTTCGTAAGGGGAGGAATAATTTCGAAAGGAGGGCTCCGGAGCGCCATACGAGGAGTTCCCCGGGTAAGAGGACTCATCGTATGCATGGCGATGGTACCCCTCGTAGCCCGAGGACGACGAGGAAGTCGTTCCGTAATGGGAGTGATCGACAGCTTGCGTTTCCCTCGTCAGCCAGTGCTGGTGATGAGCGTGATGATCTTGCGGTAGAGATGCTGCTGGGGAGACATTGCTGGTGTTGTGATGGTGATGAGACGGGGCTTCGGTGCTCCGTAACTGCGCTAACTGGTTGGCTTGCGCGCGCTCCCGCCGGTGCACGTTCATGTGTCCGCCGAGGGCTTGCGCCGTGCGGAATTCGCGTTGGCAGAAACTGCAGGAGTAGGATCGCGGAGGCCATTGGCCGCTGGTGCTGGCGTCCTCGGCGAAGGCGCGAACTTCCCACGATTCCGAGTCGTTGGGAGTACTGTTGGGGTTGGTGTGGGGGTTGGGGTTGGGGTTGGTGGCCGCTAGTCGCTTGCTCCAGGTGTTGCCGCCGCTGGATGGGCTGTACGAGGACATCCACGGAGGGGTGCCCATGTCGGGGTCATGCATTCCACCCCACGAAGGCGCACGGTGCAAGTGCTCTTCCCCCGGAAACAACAGCATGCGCGTTCCCATGGTCGATCGATCGATCGATCGATCTCAAAGTTGGAAAAACAATAGACGACTTCGCTCAACTGACAGCTAGACAGCGCAGGAATGGAATAATTCAACCCCTCAATCTTCCTTCTGCAAAGATAGATATCGGTTGGCAATAGGTTGAAACTGGAACTTGCTAGTGCGGACGTACGGATCTCCTTCCTTCCTTCCTATTCCCAAAATTCGACCAGCTAGCTTCGATGCAGAATGAATTCGCAATCGATGAAACAGTACTTGGCTGGCTCCGGTCGGACACCCTTAGAAGCTCACACTAGTACTACTCTGACGTACTCCCTACAACTCGGGATGCATTCAGGGTATCGGCTGGCTTACAGCATCAACAAGTACGGACCCGAAACGCTCTGGGGATTCTAAAGATTCGACTCTGGTTTGCCAATGGATTTGATTCCGAACATGAAGCTGAGCGTCGGCTAGGAACAGTACCTCAGTCTGCTTGGAATGAATGCAGTTACTGACATTCGCTTCTAGAGCTACCAATAAACGCTGCTACCACCCAAAGATCGAGTGCTACAATTCACCAAACAGATCGATTCGATCACAAGTCACACCACCTGCACAAGCACAAGTAGTACTCACACTAGTACTATGTCTGTCCTGAACTAGTTGAAGACGAACAAAGAGGAGGGAGAAGGAGAAGGGGAAGGAGCAGGAGACGCAGCTTGAAGAAGAATGAGAAGGCCGGAGGTAGGAGGACGACAGAAAACCCACCCCGGTTCTAGTTGTGCAGACTAAAGAGCTCCAAAGGAGTCAGTCTCAATTGATGACATCAATGATGAGGTACAACCAACTCCACTCAAATTAAACCAACGAGTGCGCACTAGACGGGCGGGGCTAACTTTGGAAGCCTCTTTTGGAGTTTGGGACCAACTGAAGTGGTGTGCCTGTCTAGCTCGACGTGCAGTTGATCAAACTCCCGAGGCAGTAGAGACCGGGAGGAAATCAGGAACAGAGGATTGATGAAGGCGGGCAGGCCAACTAGCTAGCTAGCTAAAGACGCAAGTTACGCTACAAGCAAAGGGCACATTCATACACGGTGTAGAAGTTGGAAGGGAAAGAAGTTTCGATCGGCCGGAGCATTCATCATGTTTGTGGATAGGTCAATTTCAATTCGTTGTCGGTCGTCTCTCTGTCTTTCTTGTGCGTTTTCTACTTTTGGCTGGTATTTCTAGCTTAGCGAGATTTCCATCCCTGCCTGCAGACCAGTTTTTTCCTACTTTTACTGCCCAAGCTAAAGCTAACAAGCTCCAAAGCTAGCTTGCTAGCTAGAATGCGAGGCTATGCATTGGTCAACTTAGGGTCAATGCGTGCCCCGGTGCCCAGTACTCCAGTAGCTTTTCAAAAATCGATTGAGAATCCAGCTCTTTTAAAAAGGGCTAAAAAATGGTTCCCAATCTGTACTCATGCGCTTGTCTACCAAAAGAAATACTGTACATGATTGTGTACTGACTGTGGCTGGAGTACCATGGCTTGTCAAACTCAAGTCATCTTTTGGTTATGTACTAGTAGACTTCACGTACTGCAGATTCCAGTCTCTCATGACCTGACATGTGGCAAGGTCTGACGTGAAAGAAAATCCTTGGTGTGTATCCAACCTCAGTCTGAGATTGTACCCATGGGTGGTGTAAATCTTGTAAAGGGTAGACAACATGCAAGACTAGCTACTTGATCCCTGCAATGGAATCCAAATACGTTACAATAGCTAATCCAGATGGAGGGTGAAGTTCTGAACTTACACATACACATCATGATTTGGTTCCTTCTGGGCAGCTAGCCACGATGAGAAAGGTGCACTAGCTGGGTGGTCCAAGATCGGGATGCAGATGAAAGGATATAGATCACTGACATTTTTGCTTCCCAGCCAAGGTATGGATAATGGGGCACTATGTAAGTTAGTACACAAAGTGGACTCCATGTCTAAGGCCTAACTAAAGAGGCCAATAAGTACAAGGGCAAGCCACGAGTCCACTGCCATGTGTGCAGAAGGCACCCATACTCGAAGTAAATCTCAAAATCTCATCGATCCCACCACTGTTGCGTCAGGGCAGTTAGAGTTACTCACTGACTCCCTTCCATGTTGAGAGTATCAGACATTTCAGAACCAGAGAAACTTTCCTCTTCCAGCCACTTGCATTTAAGCGTACGAAGTGATGCTCTACTCCTCCCAATCCCTACCCACTGCACAGGGAGGTAGCCTAGTGTCAGTCAGTATCCAGTTATCACAGGAATCATTCGCAGCCCACGAAAGTTTTTTTTTGAGTTTTTTTTTGAGTTTTTTTTTATAAACAGCCCACGAAAGTTTCATTTGACACACCAGTTGTATATGGATACAGTTCAGTGACTGCATGGCCTATACTGTATACTTGACTTTTATCTATCTATACTTGACTTGGCAAGAAAAAGATTGGAATGACTCCTTTCTCTTATACCAGTATACCACTACTGTAGCATTATTTATAATTGTTTGACCTTTCTCTTGTCCAAAGACTTTGATTGATTTTATAATTGGTGGCCAGTCATTATGGTTTATGGAGTTACAGGAAGAGGATGGGCATGCATGGAACCACTGATCAAATTGCACATGAAGGGAACCATCAAACTGGGTCATGAATACAGGAAGGGATCCCACTCCCTCATGCTAGCTACACTCCTCATTCTATTTAGTGTTGCTTTTTTCAAATAGGGTTACTCCTGTAAATATGGGCCACGCTAAATAGAGCTTTTATCATTTATTACTACAGACAGCACTTCACCCCAGGGTTCTAAAGCCATACAATGCAAATACCACAAATGATAAAAGCTATAAAAGTGACCACACTATACAAGTAATTGGAATACTATTTCTTTTTAGTATTATTCCTATGACATGAGAGGAAAATCTGGACCTTGTGGAGGGCCGTTTGACTTGTGGAGGGCCGTTTGACTTTTGACGGATGTGCAATTATTAGGGAATTTTTATTTTTTTCTTCAAAAAATATTTTTTTAATTAAGAAGTCCGATAGGGCATACACGCTGACTGCTCACCTTACAGATTCCTGACTGCTTTTTGGAGTTGATTTCTTCTCTTAGTGCACATTGTTATAAATGCTTAGAGGCCCTCTCGTGGGCTGAAATTTTCTGTGATGATTTGAAGAACCTAATCATTTCAAGTAGGTTTATCTTATCAAACACATTTTGGTCCATATATATGTTTTGTAGGACGTCTAACAATGTTTGAATTGAACATGTGTGTAGCATGTTAAACGTGCTTGTAGAATATTCTTGAACATTCTAGATATATTCTCAAATATTCTTAATATGTTTTAAGAATCTATCTATTAGACGAATGGGGGTCTACATCTTAGATGTAGTGTTATAGTGTTTGACATGACAAAATCTATGATCTCAAATATTGTAATAGTATCTATTTAGTATACTCAAACTACACTAAATAGAATGAAGAATACAGTATGGTGAGCAAAATCTTGCAAACGTAGAAAATATTATGTTTACTTATTTTAGTACTCTCATAATTAATCTCTCTAGGTTTTGTGCAATTAGATCTAACTTTGTACAATAAATTTCAATTTTGAGGTCTTTTTATTTTATCAACAACAATTTGACCCCTAAAAGAACTGGCATCCCTTTAGTAGATTATGAATGTTTTCAAGAGCTTGTTGAGAGAAAATAAAAATGAATGAAATTCATCTATTGCAAGAATGTTGAAAAAGAAAAAAATTTCAATAATGTAATTAGTGTGATCATTTGGTGCTTCAAAAATAGTGTGCACTAAATGAGTTCTAGTAGGAATGGAAAAAAACAACAAAAACTTACAAAATGAAATCTCATGTCTACATTAGAGGATATTTGAGGCCTCTAAGAGTCCGCGAGTTATCCTGCGTTCCCACACAAGAAAGCTGTTGGCTAATGTGGTCGCGCGAGTGCCACGTCATTTTAAAAAAAAAAAAAAAAAAAAAAAAAAATTGGAGCTGAAATGATATTTGGGAGAGAATTTTTTTTTTTTTTTTTTTTATTAATTTCTGACAGCCCATACCGACTGTTCACATATCTGGCCAAATCGGGGAACGGGCCTGAAACGAACTTCCAATGCCTTCAAATCTCCCCTAATGGATTCTTCTCAACCATAATTTATTTGCCCAATAAAATTCCATAATTACATCCGCCTTTCATAGTACCAAGGATTCTTGGGAATTAACCTTGAACATCCAATTTTTGAATGGCTAATAGATTGAAACTCAAATTTCATTCTCATTATTGCTTAGATGAAAGTCATCTAATTTGTGGAGATACTTTATCATGTTGTTGTCCCATCTAATGGTTGGATTTGGTATTATTAGAGCAGTTATTTTTCTAAATGTGGAAGTGTGTCAAGTGGTTGACCAAGCCAAATTGCATTGACTCTACTTCAAACTGGATTTGTAAAAACGAGGTCCCAAATGTAAAGAATCCAAAAATTTCAAAAAATCACCATGTGAAGAGAACCTCATTTCAAATCCATTCCATCAAATTTTACTCAAAAAACGATATTAATAATTTGCTTGTAATCAAATTTTGAAGGAATTTCGAAATTTTCCTTTCAAAATTTATAAAATATTGGAAAAAACATTGGTGAATTTAACCGTATGGATGGAACCTAAACTCAAAATCTACAACTTTTATTTGTATATGAATTCCAAAATATTCTTCCAAATAGTATTTATGATGATTTTTCTGAAATCATCAATTTTGGAGAAGAGTCTAGACATTTAGGGGTTAAAACATTAGAAGAGATTGGAGGGCATTGGAGGGCCGTTTCAAGCCTGTTTTCTAATCTAGCCAGATCTGAAAATAGCCGGTATGGGCTGTCAGAAAAAAAATTCAAAAAAAAAAAAATTCTCTCCCAAAATCATTTTAGGCAAAAAAATATTTTGTTTTTTTTCTCAAAAATGACGTGGCACTCTCTTGACCACAGCCCAGCAGCTTTCTTGCGTTCCACAGCGTGGAAACACTGCAAGAATGCAAGATAACTCGCGGGCTCTTGGAGGCCTCAAATCTCTTCTAATGACAATGCTTTTTTTTGGTGAAATTTGCCAACTCTGACAAAAAGGAGCTAATATGCTAAGTTGCTAATGTCCCTCCAAATTTAATTCAATGGTATATTGCAAGAACTGAATACCAGAGCTGTAGTATCGTAACTGAAACATAGGACTAGTTAGAACATCTGCAATGCGCACTGCAACAATGCCGGTATCGGCATTGTGCCGAGTGAAAAGTGGTTTGTAATTAAAATTGTGTCCCATTGCAACCATTATGTTGTCCAGCACTTCCACGGTGACTCTCAAAATGCGACTCTCCGGATCTGGCAAATCTACAAAATGTGAAGGGCCCGCAAGTTGGCTCTCGGTAGAAATAATCATTATTGTCAACCCTTTTCTAAATTATTAAGTGTGTCATTCAATTCAACCTTCCTTTGTTTCAATGAAAAGTCTTTTTTTGAATATAGATTTTTTTCATTCTTTCTTTTTATAATGCAAAAAAAGTCTATTTGACATTTGGATTGCCAGCTTTGCATTGGATTGATTTGTTCTAAAAAAAGCCCAGCACTATGCGGGCCTTGTGGAATGCCTTTGTTTTTGCCGATACAAGAATTATTTACCTAGAGCGCATTACAGGTGCTCTTAGAGCATCGCCAATACTATGCAAAATTTTGGCCCGGTCCAGTGCTTGTTGAGCACAGAGGAATTGTTGCCCTCCACTACGGACTCAAGGAAGGTGGTTACTGAGCCGGGCCACCAAAAAAATTGTTTGGCATGGCCTTTTTCCATGCCAACTCTTATTATCAGAATGACGACCTATTTCCAACCACTTAAGCAATTCAACCTATCTTTGGTATGGGAAATTGGTTGAGGAAAAAAATTCTCGTGAAGAGAAATTGATTTAAGAAGGATTCATAATTTTTGACAATTTTTTCCCTCAAAAGCAAATTTACTATAAACTTTTTTTGCAAAGATTCTGTTTGTTCCATTCTCGACTTATAGGCAAACCAATTTCTAACCATTGGTTGCTTACAAAACCAATGTAGTTGTCTCAATGTACATGTTGTAATCATTTTATACTCTCAATGTACACCTTCCGGACATTTCTATAGCTCTTGTTGGCCATACTGTACGTAGGCTATCACCTACAATATTGCCGATCTAAAATGGAAAAGTCTAATCTGTGAGAATGGATTGCCGGTCAAAAATGGGTCGCCTCCTTTATACTGAGCTACTATTCTAGGGTACCCTCAAAGAATAGTTGTCAGCTTTTAGTCAACATGCCCCGCCAGCACGACACGTGCATGAACAATAGCTGATGCCGTGGTGCTATGGCGAGTGGAAGAGTTAGGGACCAACATCACACATGGTGCAAATCCACGATGTCAACACAGCAAAGCTCCTTTCCTGTGAAAACGGTGGCGATGCCCTTAAAACTTTACCTCTGTAAAGTAAGTACTGCAGAGAGACAGGATACACGGTAGATTGACTCCACTCAATTTTTGTTGTGTTCCAACAAATAACTATTAATACGGTTACTGTACATAGAATATTAGGTCCTACCAAATTTAGGTGCCAATCTGGGAAACATTCCATGGAACTACCAATAACTGGCGAGGAGGAGGGAGGAGGCGAGGAGCACTTTGTTCTGGAAGCTACCTGTAAAAGTTAGCGGACTCAAAACTGAAAGATGGATTGAATTGGATGAGCTATAACATGGTGAGAATCAATACCTTAAATCAGGCTGTTTGTTTGTTTGTTTTGTTTTGTTTTGTTTTGTTTTGTTTGTAGCGTAGACAACTTCCTGATTGTGCGTCCCCCTGCCGCATGCTTGGTACCATCGGAAAGCTCTCGCCGAGGAGGGGTGCACCGGCTTGGTGTCGTGGCGTTCGGAGCGGTGGTGCAAAAGTTATTGAATTTCAAAGTATTTATTGATTAAAAAATTAGAAAATTACTTTTACTTTGATTTTGGTGGCGTTCTTGGTACTGGGAGTGGAACCGGGAGTAGAACTGGGAGTAAAATCGGAAGTAGAACCAGGAGTGGAACCGGGAGTAGATGAAAATTGGGCCAACGGCACAGGGTCACACTAGTCTATACCTTAAGTTTGGCTGTTTGTTTTGTTTGTTTGTTACGTTGAGATCTCCCAGACCATGCGTCCCCCGGCCGCGTGCTTGGTACCGTCGGAAAGCTCTCGGCGAGGAGGGGTGCACGGGCTTGGTTTTGTGGTATTTGGACCCACGGTGCAGAAGTTATTAAATTTCAAAGTATTTATGGAATCAAAAAATTAAAAAAATACTTTTACTTTGATTTTGGTGGCAATCTTGGTACCATCAAAAAGGGCTTGGCGAAGAGGGGTGCATGGGCTTGATTTCGTGGCGTTTGGACCTACGGTGCGGAAGTTATTGAATTTCAAAGTATTTATGGAATCAAAAAATTAAAAAAATACTTTTACTTTGATTTTGGTGACAATCTTGTTAACATCAGAAAGGGCTTGGCGAAGAGGGGTGCATGGGCTTGGTTTCGTGGCGTTTGGACCTACTATGCAAAAGTTATTGAATTTCAAAGTTTTTATTATGACTTTAATAATTAGAAAATTACTTTGCTTTTGTTTTGGCTGTGGCATCGACACAAGTCTACATTAGTCCAAATAAGGTAGAATGATTGTGGTCAAATGACCCATAGTGGACACCTAATGATACCATGATAGTTTATTTTGGCCACAATCAATGTCTAACCTGACACCAATGGAGTGATTTGTGACCTCATTAAAAACACTTACTTTTTCAATGTAAATCATTGTAGGAAGTGACTTTTTATGGCATTCTACATTAGAAATTATTGTGACCACTTTAGGTGATTAAGAAGAGCATATTGGATACACTTTTTGTTGGTTATGGGGTAGTCTATTGACTCTTTTGGACAAATCACTTCAAAAATCCATAACAAATTCATACTTTGTTTGAAAAATATAATTTCAATTGCTCTCACTATTTCTCACACTTGTCTTCATGTGGGAAAAAATTTGAAAACTTTCAGCTATGGCATGAGGGTAGACTCCAAAGTTTGACCACAATGGGCTGGTTTACCTTAATGGACAGTGTGTTTCTAGCGGTCTCTTCTTTTATTATCCCCTCCAGGCCTCTACTGAGTGGGATACTGTATTGGAAAATCTTGTCTGCTTGATTGGAGTATGACAAATTAATTCCCAAACGTCAAGAGTTCTGAGACCAATCATCAAGTTGTGAACATTTTTATTTTTAATTTTTTTAAATTTTTTTCTTAAAACATATGGCCGCTGAACCTCCATTTGTTAAAAAAACAAAACCCGCTGAACATTTGGCATATAACATACTTGGAGCACCCAGGAGGAAGTTAGATGTTGAATGACAGGTGTCTGAGGGGTAATAATATCTGATAGCAGCACATATGATCTTTTGATAAGTGACTGTTGAATATTAGTGTGGATAGAGACAGTACTGTACTGTACTGCAGCCAGTGTAACTCAATTTCACTTCTGGAATTCAACAGTCTGGCCGGGGACGGACGGACGGACAGAGGGACGGAGGGAGGGCTCACATGCCTCCGTCCAACGGAGAATAGATAGTGCAATTGTAGAATATCATCATTGGGGCTCAATTGGTTGCATCAAGGACTAAGTTAACCCTAAAGTTCCATGACTGTGTTCTCACAAAAACACTCAAAAACTGCCATTTTTAGTACAAGTATCCAATTTTTGAAAATAAAGTTTTTTTTGACACATGTAACCATAGGATCTTATAGTATGCTGACTTGAGAACATATGTTAAAAATTTCAAAGGAATTTCGACCGCATGGATTGCAAGATATAAGCATTCAAATTTATTAAAAACATTTTTTGGGGCCTATGAAAAATAGGGCAGCAGCACTTCACAAGCTCACTTTTTGATGAAAAAATGTCCAAAATGCTGGTGCTTCTTTGGATAGACAAGTTGGCTACATGCTTGAAAAATTTCAATTCATTTGGAATTGTACAACATATAGGGAAAAAATAGTAAGTAGATAGTAGTAGAGAATGATTCAAAATACAAAATTGTCAAGAATTTAATTATGGAATTGAAAAATGCTAATCCTAATAGTGGCAATGTTGTAATAAATAATCTACATCCTAGGTTGTTGTTTTTTTTCAAAAAATATTGAAAATGGAGTAAGATAAAGGACTTCAAAGTTTGTTTTAGAGTAGAGAACCCATAATTGTCCGCAAACTTAAAATCTTCATAACTTTTGACTCATTGATCAAAATGGGATGATTCAAAGCTTTTTACCTATATATAACTCTAGAAAACCAATTTCAAATTTTTGTTTTCAAAAAATGTGATTTTTTCTAATCTGCCCGGACTGCCTAGTTACGAAAAAAAGGAAAATATTAGGTCATAACTTTTGATTTGTATTTCCAATTTCATGAAATTTGGTGCATATGAAAGATATCCCTCACCTTTACCTTCTATTAAAATTTGGGCCAAAAATATGGAAATCTTTAGTCGTACATACCTGCCCAAAAATTCTATACGGCCAAAAACGCATGTTGGTCCTTTAGGGGTTAAATCATTTAGGGGTTTCTTTTTTTTCTTTTTTAACAAATGGGAGACCCACTGCATTAAAAAAAAATACAAATACAAAAAAAAGATCATTGGGGGGGTTTAGTTCAAGAGCAACTGAGTGTGCAGACATCCTTAATTTGCAAGCAAATGATTAAGGAGTATGTGAAATAGATCAGCAACAAGCTTCAAGAAGTAATGTATTTTGTTGATTAGATAGAGAATTCATTGACCGGCTGCTATATGTTCATGCCACTATCCGGTTCACCAAAAATCACTCCAAAGCTCCCATTTCCAGTGCAAAGAGTTGCGATGACTGTTTTTAACCCATTGCAATGAAACCCCATTTCATTTGCGTAAAAAAAAAAAAGTTGCGATAAAGAAAGAGGAAAGGTTTGATTAAACTACTAATTAAATTGTTAAGAATTTGGTTATAGAATTGAAAGTTTTCAATCCACAAGAGTTGTAACAATCTACATCGTATATTTCAATTTTTATTCCAAAAATATTGAAGATTGGGTTCAAAACAAGACTTCAAAGTTTATTTTTTGGACTAGTGATTCCGTAATTGGCCTACAAACTAAAACTCCTCATAACTTTCATCTTGTTAATCAAAATAGAATGATTTATTAATCAAAATAGAATGATTTAAAACTTAGGAAATTTTCCAGAAGATGCCGTAAGACATTAGATGAGATTCAGGGGTATTGGAGGGCTCTGAGTTCCCCTGCTGTCTGTTGTGTTCCCAGATTGCGGGAACGCAGCAGCAGCAGCTGACTGACGTGGTCGAGCGACTGCCACGTAATTTCTTGAAAATAAATAAATAAATAAAATAATTTTTTTTGCTTAAAATGATATTTTGGTAAGAATTTTTTTTTTTTTTTTTTTTTAAAAAAAAATTTATGACACACCCGTATCGGCATTCACTGAATCTGGGCAGATCAGGGAACAAGCCTGAAATGGCCCTCCTGGACCCCCAAATATCATCTAATGACTCAGCAAAACTTCATATCTTTCACATCCGTATTCCTAATTTAATGAATGAGAACTTTTTACATAGACATAAAATCATGAAAATAATACATTATACAAGAAAAAAACTACAATTAAATATTTCAAGCCTTTGCATTTTTTTTCTTGTGCCTTGGCTCAGGTAAAACATTGTAGTGACATGGCGAATTTCATTAAAATGGTGGCATTTCCTGAACTTTGGCACTTTTACAGTTCAGAACGGTCATTTTGAAATCTACACCTGTCCTAGATGGTTCAAAATGGCCGTTCTGTAATCTATACTTGTCTTAGATGGTCAAAATGGCACACAGAATTCCGCCATTTTAACGAAATTCCCCATTCATATTTTCACATTATAGGAGCATACCCAAAATCCTTTCAAGTACATTTTGGAACTTTAAATTTTTAGTGGTTAAATAAATAAATCCAATATTAGCAACCCTTTGCATGTAATTATATAGGAAATTTTTGAAATTTTGGATTAGCAATACATTTGATCTTAGAATGTTTTCAATATGACTTTTATTGCATCCAAATTTGTATATTTTTTGAAAACTTTGAAATAGGATGTATGTAATTCTAACAATTATTCTTATCTAGGAAGAAAACCTGGTTTACTAGTAAAAAAAGTTTAGTGAAGTATTCATTTAATTAGAAACTTAGAGAAAGTATTGTTTTTGTATTATTCCCTAAGGATCCATGTATTTAAAATATACCACACTCACAAAATTGCCAAAAATTAGCAATCTATAAGAAAAAGGCTATTAATCAAATATTATTCATTTGTAAGGATTTGTAACCATAGGATCTTATTCTTGACTAGTACAAGGGTCACACATAAAAAAATTGGGGTATAAAGTCAATATATGTGTGAGACAAAGCATGTAATATGGAGTGAATTTTTTTTTCCAAGACTTTCCAAGTTTATGACCATGTGCTCTGTCAGGCTTTCAAATCCTATAATTCAAATCTTCTTTGTAAGAAAGATTTAGGGACTTAATGTTTGAATAGAGCCTCAAGTTAGGAAGAAATAGGCAAAATTTCAAAGCAAACTAATGCTACACTCTACTAACATTAACAAATAGTTCTTACTATTAGGAGCCACATTAAAGAAGATTGATTGACAACATTGAAAGTATTAATCAAAGTTTGTTTCATTTCACTTTGCATAAAGTGTAAATAGCCTTAACAACATATGGGAAAAAAAAATATAAAGTCTTCCTATGTAGGTGTCAAATATATAAAACAATCATCAAGTATCCTAGAATTTCTCAAAAAACTTCAAACTTTGTAAATTGTTTTGAATATAATATAAAAAATCTTTTTATATAATACAACAACAAAAGAAATTTGTTAAACATCATTTCAAACGTACTAGACATTATGTTTATTTGTTAGGAAAAACAAGCTTGCATAGGACTTTCTAACAAATGTATTCATATATAAATGGTACGTAGCTTTAAACCTTAGTTTGAGTTCAAATTTTTTATTGAAACTTCTTTATCAAATTTTTCATCCATTTGTAGTGGGAATTAAAAACATCTATAATGTCAATTCATGAAATAAAATAGTTAGCTATGCCGAAATACTTTGACTTTTATATGACTCTTGCATTTTAACCAAAATTTGCATCAAATGCATATTTACAAAGCGGTAGATTCATTTTGCTAATATCCTTGATTTTTTCTTCAGCACACCAATGTCGTTACAAAGTTGGACATCACTTGATATGTCTTTTTTGGCCATTCAACCTTATCTATTGACACACCTTTTAATTTCATATTCCCTAAATATCCTAAAAATCTATAGACATCTTATTTTGACAATTTCCTCCTATTAAGTTGTAAACAGACACAAGAATTTATTTAAGAGTCTGGTTATGCTTTAGAGGGCTACCTTCTAATTAAGGCTTAGATAATTGACTCATTTCCAACAGACACTTTATTCACACTCGTTTTTTACATTAGTATTAACCTTCTTCTTTTTGCCCTTGAAGCAAAAGTAGTGTCAATAAAAACCTTTGGGTTGAATGTAGTGACCTTAACCTCTATAGGACTAGGTTCATTGCAAAATGGTCAAATATCATGGTTGAGATAAATTTAGCCTTTTAAATTGTATTCCAATATCATCTTATATTTTTAAGGATATTATAGATTGTCTCACATTGTATAAAAAATCAATTTTTTTAGTGAAATATTGTAATTGTTACAATTTTGTAACAAAAAATGAAAATAAATGAGTAAATATAACAGAAACAACCTAATTCATTTGAATGTTTTTCAATAGATACAAAAAGCAATGGAGATTGGTGTGAAGATTCATCAATTACTTATTTCATATTTTACACGGTCTAAAGCAACCTTGCAAATATGCCCTTCAAATAAAATGCCACTATCCAACTAACTATCAAAATATTAATATATTTCACTTGTGATGAAAGGTGTTTTCTATTGATGTTGATTTTTTTATAAATTTTATAGAAAATCAAAATTATTTTGATTTTTTAAGTAATAAATGAAATATAAAATTATGTCAATTATAATATGTATCTCAAAAAATGGAATTTATTCTATAAATGAAACATAGAATGAGAGTCGTATTTTGTAATTAAAATTTTTAAAAATCCATGTAAGAAACAAAAAATTCAAATGAAATACACACAATTAACACATAGAATTGCAATTGTAGCAATAGTTCTTTCCATTTTTAGATTTTTTTCAAGAAATCAAAATGAAATCAAAACAAAACTTCAATGTCCAACTAATAGAGTTAATTGTAAAATGAACTCCAATTTGCAGAAGAGGTGTTAGAGGAAGGTGTAACTAGGAATAGTAAAACAAAACAAAACGCCAAACTCTACCAGATCAATGTTGGATGCTTCAAAGAATTTTGTCATGTATTTTCCTCAAACTACGGCTCTTGGTCCCTCATTGTACACACTTTATGATTACCCACCATGGCCCACTCAATCAAACACGATAGAGCAAATTGAGCGGGCCCTTGCACGGTGAAGGTTGGAGGGTGGAGCAAAGACCCCACCATCCCTTGCTTTGCTCCCACTTGCAAAATTGTGACCCCACCTTGATGTGTTTTTTGCAACCTCGTGTCAGTTTGTAGTTTTCTTGCGCTCTTGCTTTTCATTGGCCTATTCCCAAAACTGTTGTGCAAAGCTAGATTTGGACAAAGATTCTCCTCAATCTCTGGTTTTGAGTCACTAAAGGGGCTTGTTACTGTTAAGTGACCCGGGTGCATTTTGTACATGGCCGCTCTAGATGTTGCCTTTGCAAGAGTGACAGTAGAGAGCAAAAGGCTGCTTGGACCCGCCAAGAGCCGTTGAGGCCACCTTGAACGTGCCTCGGTGGCCATGCTCTAATAGCTTTCTTTGTTTTGCAATCAAACACCGACCGAGAATGGTTATTTTGAAAGTTCCAATCAAGGTTGACGAAGGCGCATCCCCTTTTCGGAAGCTTGACCTTTCCGGGGTTAAAGCCCCCCCGGGAGTTAAAGTGCTCCGTCCATGAGTTTGGTTCCAGTCATCTCCAAGTTGTCATGAAAGCGTGTGGTGCCACATTGCAACTTGACCGACCTGCCGGGTAAGTTAAGTTCCGTTTTTCTGTCACAGCAGGTGGCATTGCCAGCCCCTTCATGTGGTTTCCATCTGAGCTGAATCAGTCACATGGAGAATGTCAAACACCTCCTGGGGTGCCTGGGCCTCGGGAATTGCAACACAAGCAAAGCACATAACTGGACTGGACTGGGCTACTGGAGTCACATACAACCACGCACTCAGGCAGGAGGTGAAATTAAACTTAAACAGGTACACCCGTTTAAATGGAAACTGAATTTTTGGGAGGTAGAACATCTTGAAATATTTTTCAGTAAATTTTCCTTGAAAGACAAGATGAAATGGCATGTGGCCCAAGTTGTTTCATATTTTTTGAAGTTTTGTAAAATTAGTTATGAAATTTTGAAATTGAAATGCCACAGGGCTCTAAAAGCAACCACCTCCTAAAATGAACATAGTTTGTACATTTTGGTTAATTGAAGAAAGCAAAATGTACCTCCATGTCAGGCTCGGTTCAAAATGCCTGAACTGTTTTCGAACCTCCTACCTTAGTGAAAACTGTGTTGGAACCTTGGAGAGTCCAGTCAAGAGCAACAGAATCCACACTAGATTGCACCACATTTGCCCATAGACTTCTCAGCATGCATTGCTGTACATAATCAGTCAAAATGAGACATAAGTCAGTTCCCCCTGAGATTTCTACCATTTATGGTATCCTTGTTGTACATACCAATTTATTTTATTGCCATGTGAAACAACTACTAATTATCGAAAAGATCGAGAAGATAATTTGAGTTTAGGTTATGTTTCCATATTGTAAGTGTCAAAATATAATGTTAAGTCCTGTATTCAAGGCAAATTTGTCACAATTCCATTGGATAGTTAGAAAAGCATTATAACTCACAACGTAGCCCCTCTTTCTACACCTTTCTATTTGCGAAAAGCACAGATATGGATGTTTGTGATGAACTATTAAACTTCAGGCATTATGTCCCATAATGCGCGCTCTTGAGCCTCCCAGCTCTTGAGCATTATCTAGTCCATATTTTTCTGTCACATAGCTAGAGTTGGAACATAACATTATTAACCCCTGAAGTCCCAAGGCCATTTTTCTGTCAAAACCACTCAAAACTGCCGTTTTGGCTGCGTTCACCCAAGAACACAAAAAAAAACATTTTTTTAGAATCTAACCCTAGGATCTTGTCCTTCACTTGTCAAAGATCATGTGGTAAAAATTTCATGAAGCTTGACCGTATAGATTGCAAGATATAAGCATTCAAAGTTGAAAAAGAAAGTTTTTTTGAACACTCACCTGCAATTTCAGATGACTTTGACTGCCATTTGTGGAAATGTTTTGCACTACAAACTTTGAATTTAAAATTTTGTATGTTGAAGATGTAAGTTGAAAATCTACAAAAAAAATTCAAAAGAAACACACTTGATTTTCATTCTTTAAAAAATTGTTAAGTAGAAGTAGGTCTAAGATCGAAAAAAAAACTAAATTGTAGATAGCTCTTAGATGGGATTAAAATACAATAATCCCAATGGTGAGAATGTTTAAGCAAGCAAACACAACATCCTCACAAAAAAAATTGTAAAAAATTGTAAAAATTGCATTCAGAAATGAATCCTACAAGTTATTTTTTCAAAAAGATGCTTAGATTGCCCGAAAAACAAGATTGTCCATAACTTGCTCATTATTAGTCCACATAAAATGAATCAAAGCTTCACACGTAAACAAAAATATAAAGTTTCAATGAAAGAAAAAATTAAAATTTATTTTGACTTTTTGCAAGAAAATTTGTGCTGCCCGCTGAGTTTGGGTTTGAAGCTTTTTGTGGTATAAGTTTTGCTCCCGGGCACCAATTAAAATAAAAACTATATTCCCACAAAGCTAATCAATTTTTCTATCTTATGGAAAAGTTTCAAAAAGTTTCACTAAAAATTGAGCCCGTAGGTACCTACCCAAAATCTAATTTGTCCCCCGACAATGGGACCATCGGGGTTAACCAATGTTGGAAGGTTCCCTTTTACACCCCAAGAAAGCAGAAGCCTTCAATGAGCGTTGCAACATCCAAGCAAGCCAATGACTTTCTTGTAGATTAATCGAAATTCGCTCCCAAAAATCCAAGGAGAGATTATTCCAATCTCCAAGGAAAATGGTTTGGGCTGGTCAACAATGTTATGGAATTGGAGGCACGAAAACACTTGTTCCAAATCACAACCCAATGCATATGAGGAATTGGTAGTTCAATTGGAATCTGTGTATCCAAACTAGCCGGGCGGTAGTCAACATGAGCTTGCTAGCTAGTGTGGCTTCCATCGATTGATGCGTAGTGTAAGGCAACTGAATCAGTTTGCTCCTCCATGCAACTAAAGATGCGACATGGCAATGAAATTTCAAGCTTGTGTACTTGGGCTAGTTTCAGTCAAATTCCATTAAGTAAAATTGGTCTAAGAGAGGGAGAGGGTGGAAAAAAAATTATGATTAATTTTTAGGCCCATACCTTTCTTCAAGTTGAGTCGGTTAAGATCAAGTAACAACAATTAGAAGCACCCTAATACTAAGCATTTAGTCTGGGGTAGGAGGTCCCCAAAACTGTCCCTTTTAACCCCAAAGTGACATTTGATTTCCAGGGTTCAAAAATGTCATTGCTTATGAAGCTTTATAGATCTAAATGTCTTCAAGTTATACAAATTTCAACCATACAATCTTCTAGTGTACATGTTGTAAATGACATGTACAAAATTTGAAGTCATTTGGCCACATAGATTGCAAGATCATCATATTTTAGTGTTGAAAATGGATGCTGAAATTTTCCCAAAAATAGGTTTGGAGGTGAAATTTGATTTCTAAACCTACTCAAATGAAAAAACTTAACACTATACATTAATTCAAAACTAGTATACCAACACATTGGTGGAAAAAAAATTCATTCAATTGACTCATTGTGTCTCCAAAACAGCTTTGAAATGTTAGAAAAGAGCAAGAAAAAATGCAAAAAAAACACATCTAAGGATGAACCTGCTTCTACTAGAATGTTTCTCAAGTCACTCATTACTTCTTAGATTGACATGAAATTTTAGCAACACAAACTAGACTAGTATGCGCAACTTTTCTAAAAGAAATTATTGAAAAGGACTTTGTATGAAGAAGAAACAAGCCGCCAAAGTTCAAGGTACTCCAAAAATGGCAGGACTTTGAGCTTTGAATTCCTCTCAAACATTCAAAACAGCTTGGATTAACATGAAAATTTTACCACAATAACTAGGTCTCAAGGGAAATGAAACGCAACAAATTTTTTTTTGAAAACAAACAGTAGATGAAGGAGATACAAGGCCCCAAAGTTGCAGCCCTAAAATGCAGTTTGGTGATCTCAAATTGAAGTTTTGAACTTTGATTGGTTTCCAAAAAATTAATACATCTTGAATTGATCTGAAAATTGTACCACACAAACTAGAAGAGAGAATGAAACTTTCCCAACAAAGTTTATTGCACTTGGACCTTGGATGCAAAAGTTAAAGCACTTTGAACTGGACTTGAAATTGTATGAGGACACTTTCTGTCTTCTTTGTCACTTTGGGGTTAAGCCTACCTACCTCATCAATGACAATAATAGATATTTCAAGGAACATGTCACTAATTCCTAGATAGGGGATGCATTAACCTCTAATTGCTTGAGCAACCAAATATGGTCGCTCCAAAATTTCACGCTCATTTGGGTACGGGCAGTTAAATTCCTTTGACCGGTTAAAATTTTTTTACGGGTAGTATTGATTATTGAAGGTTAATTATTGGAAACTTTTATTTTTCACTAAAAAAGATAAATATTTGATTTTTGAGAGGTCCTTAAAAGCATATATGTCTCATTGAGGAAGAGTAAAGCTTACAAATTTTATTTGATTTCTCGGCTTTAAACAAAGCTTGCCAATTTTACTTGAATTGAGATTTGAAAAGTTCTACTTATTCATTTGCTTTGAAAATGGTCCCAATGGAAAGATTAAAGTGTTTTCATGATTTTCACCGTTGAAAATTTAAACATGCAATTGTTGATTTGAAGTTATTTGCAATTTCTACTTATAAAAAAAATTGCATTTCAACAGTTGCAAGGTGGATTGTGTAATGAGTTTGATAGCTTTTCATGGGAAATTAATTTTTTTGGAAGTGTATTTTAGTGTGCTGACATAATTTGTAGTTGTTCATGTCACCTCCAATCCCCAAAAATATTTATATGCAAATTTCTCAAACATTGTGGGGAGGGGCAGCATAATAAAAATAGAAAACATACATTTTTCTTGTTATGATCTCACAACTCCTATGCAGTTTTGCACTCAAAATTGGTATACATACTAATAAGCTATCTCTTTAAACATCCGTAAGGTTAGATTTTGAAAAAAAAAAATTGCATCATCGAAGATAACTATAAGTCCAAGCTCTTTTTTCATAGGAAGAACAGAAAGGCTTAGGCACTTAGGGATTAAAAACCTTGTCAAATTATGGACCTCCTACCTTACTATACCCATTATTGAATTGTCTTTGTTTTTGTTGCCTCTTGTTGATAATACAGAGAAGATTTTAGATCTTTTTAGCATACATTTATGGACATTATAGGAATAACTTTTGAATTTTGAAATTTTTGACTATAGGTTTTATTACCCAATGTCAACTTTAAGTTTTCAAGTTCAACTGGTGCACATTTTAAGTTAGAATTTGTAGGAGTCAATTTTGCAACAAGGTTGTATTTAGTTTTAGTTACCTATTTCTTTATAGGCAAAGGTTAACCCCTAAAGGACCATTGTCCCTTCGGGAGACAAATGGGATTTTGGGCAGGTACCTATGGGCTGAATTTTTGTCGTGGTTTTTTGAAATTTTTTTTGATGATAGAAAAACTGATAAGCTTTGTGGGAATATAATTTTTGATTCACTTGGTGCCTGGGAACAAAAGTTATGCCCAAATAAGTTCAAAACGGGGGAGAGGGGGTAGCAAAAAATTTTGCAAAAAATTTATTTTAATTTTTTAGATATTTTTCCTTATAGATTATATTTTTGTCTATTTTGGAAGCTTTAATTCATTTCATTTGGATTTTTTATGAGAAAGTTATGGACAATCTTGTTTTTTGGGCAATTAGAGCATCTTCTTGAGAAAAATAATTTGTAGGATTCATTTTGGAATGCAATATTTGCAATTTTTCAATAAAAAGTTCTATATGGTTTAGCTTTCTTGCTAGAACAATCTCACCATTGGAATTAGTGCATTTTAATTCCATCTAAAAGATATTAATATTTTAGATTTTCCTTCTATTTTGTACTATCTTTTACTAACAATTTCTTAAGAATGAAAATTAATTTTTTTTGAATTTCTTTTTTTTTCCTAGATTCTCAACTCAATTCTCCACTACAAAGATTTCAAGCTCAAAACTCTGTAGTGCAAAAAATTTAAGTTAAAAATGTTCAAAGTCAAAAAATGTAGTCCCGCAATGTGCTGAAAATGTTGTCTATTTCACTTCAAACGCGGATATCTTGCAATCTGTGCGGTCAAAAATTCTGAAATATTTTTCACAAATTAGAGTTATTCGTAAAGTACCCAAAATCGGGGTTTAAACCCCGCAGTTTTGTGAAAAAGCAGGTCTTGAGCAAAAAATCAATACAAAAGTGGGTATCAAACTTTCTTTCGCGCCCAAATCGACCAAAAACAAGTTTCATCCGGACTTTGCCTGCTGGGTCATGGTCGCCTGCGGGGTCATTCGTCGGAGGAAATTTGTCGGAAAATGTCCCCTCCAAACTAGGGGGGACTTTACAAATAACTCTATTGTCATACTAGTTAGGTATAAGATCCTACGGTTGGATGTGCAAAAAAAACAATTCTCAAATTTTTTTACTCTTTACTCTAGAAATGGCAGTTTTGAGATTTTTTTGGCAGAAAAAGGCCTTGGTCCTTTAGGGATTAAACTAAGGTCTTCTTGAATCTCATTGACTCCAAAAAAACTAAATCAATTCTTCATTTGGACCAAGAAGATATCTTGAATTTGAAAGGAAAAAAACAATTCAATAAACAATATATATAGACTAATATGATTTATTAAGCATCACCATATAAGAAAATGGATCGTAGTTTGAAATTACAATTTATAATAAAGTTCTCTAGTTTTTGAATTAGATCTTGTAAAAGTTCTATAATACAATATTGGGTGAATGAAAGAAACACCTGTACTATTTGTTGCGTTTTTACAGTACTCATGATTTTTTTTTTCTGGAATACTCTAAAGTTAGAAAAATAATTTTAATTTAAAAAAAAATGTGGCTAATGTGTATACCTTTAAGATGAAGAAACAAAGGGAAGGAAAAGCATAGAAAAATTCTCTAAATGGGAGGACTAGAAAAGTGCCAAATCTCAAGAAAATAGACATCTTGATGCTTTGATTAGTTAAAAATAGGAAAATAAATGAAATAAATGAATTAAAATAGATCATTTGTAATAATTCTATGGAAATGGTCATTTACCAAAAGAACCACCAAAATAATATTTTATGTATTCTAAAAATGTAATAAGAAAGAAGCTCTCTTTCTGAACTTCCACACTCTACAAAATTAACTATTTTTAGAATTTCTTCCCTGTATTGCTACAAGTCTATTAGAAGATCATTCCCTCCAAATTTCAGCTCCAAATTTGATTTTTTGGGTACAATATAGTACTAAAAACCTTCAATTTGAAATTTGTGACATACAATCGGAGGCTATTTTAATATTGTAAAAAGTTTTTGAAAATTGCAAAAAAATTAAGAAAGGTGCATAGTGGTCATGAGAATCTTTTCTATAAATCTTAAATCATTTAGATCCAATATGCAAAAGATATGCCTAAATTATCATGTTAGCATGTAGGGTGTGACGCAAACTAGTACAAGTGTTTCTTGCCTTCATCCTATCACAATATGGTGTAAATATATTGATTATTTTTCTATACATCAAATAATCAAAATTCATATCTGATCATGGTTGGTGGGAAAAAAATGACAAGATTTTGAGAAATCCTTTATAGGTAGAACTTAGAAAGTCTGCAACCTATAATCTATTTCTATCCTAATGTTTTTGGACTGTTGGTTATTCCAAACATATAAGATATAAATATCTACTAATTATCTATAGTAGATTTGACATTGTCTTTTCCATTTTACAATAAAGGTGGAAAAACTTGATTTGACATTTAATTTGTAAAATTTGACATCTTATAATGTAATTTATTTTTGACTTCTTTAGACACACTACTATATTACGTATAAATGGTGGCCATATAGACCACAGAGATGTGTCCAATTAGACCCACCGACAATCAACTTTTTCCCATATGGAGCCTTCTTCTTATAAATCTTTCCCTTCCTCTATTTGGCCAACATTTCAAAGTTAGGTACCCCCAAAATAACCACTTTTTGCTATTCTTGCTATTTTTTATTATTAGATTGGTCAAATTCTCATATTTTCTTGTTGGTAAGTGAAAAGAGGTTTCCATGTACCTAAAAATGCAACATTTGGATACCATATGCCAAGTTGTAAAGGATAAAAGTTTTTATGATAGATATTTTAAAATAATTTTTTCAACATACAAACATATTGATTTTGGGGATGTACTATATAGAGAGTGATATGGCGGGTTTAGACAGGGTGTAATTTTGGATGTATCCACCTTATTAAGGTAGAAGCATCAGTTGTCAACCGCGTCCAATATCCAACTTGTAGGAATGCAATATTGGGTGATTGCAAGAAACACTTCACGTTTTTGGCTCAAAACACAGTTTTGGCCATAGGGTTGGTAGTACTATGTAGTATTATGCTTCCACAGCGCCCCTGCAGATCTCAACCATCGATTCAAGGCGTTTGCAGATCTCAACCGTCAATTCAGTACTATGTAGTACTAGGTAGTACTATAGACTGCTGCAAAGTACTACAGAAGCCACTGGGAGCAGAAAATAGCAGAAAAAGGGTCTGTGTACCTTTTTATTTTTAATAATGCAAAAAAAATTCAAAAAAATTCAAAAAAATTCAAAAAAAAATCCATTTTGCTAGAGAAGATTGCGCTCACATTGCACCAAAAAATTAATGTAGGAAATTTTTTCCCTCTTCGTAACCTTCACGCAAAGGAAGGTCACTTTGACCCCATGTGGACAACCGACATGTTTCTATTTTTATAAAAATTCATCCTCAATCCTTGTAATGTTAGTAGACCTCCAACATGTCCAATTTGTGGCTTCAAATTTGCATTTTTGGGTCAAAAATAGGACTAAAATCCCCCAAAATGGCCAAAGTAGACACCCAATCGGGGACAGTTTAAAAATAGTAAACTAATTTTAGAAAATTTGAAAAAATTATTCAATGTTTGCAACTACTATATGTACCTTCCTTCCAAATTTCCCGCCAAATGGACAAACAGTGCAAAAGTTATGAGCAAAAAACCACCCATCCGAGGGCAAGGGGACAAAAAATAGGATAAGTGTTTCTTGCAATCACCCTATTTCCAAACAAGGCTGGAACAAATACCTTGGATATGTTTTTTTGGTTCTGTTCAAGGTTGAGACTAATAAGGTTATGACGCATGTCCCAAAGTAGTGAGCAAGAAAATAGGAAGGAGTAAGCACAAACATAGGTCTTGAATGATCGGAATTGGAAGACTCTAGACATTGGCTACTAGTGAGTTGCACTTTAGTTTGGCTCCCAAAATTCACAGTAATTTCAATTTTGGGAATATAATTTCTGGAAAATTTGCAATCTTCATATATTTCCTATCTTCCTACATGGGAAAATTTCCCACCATCTCTTATTAGTGCGTACGATCTGCTCCCAAATTGCTTGGAATGATCCACTGCTGGTGCTTCTACCTTAGTGCCACTAACTTCCAATTGTTTTGGGGGCCGTAACATAATTGGCTTTTTGTCTTCCAGTTGAAGGCGTGCTACAAGGCTACAGTGGACAACGATGTTGTACGCAAATCCAAACACATGCCAAGTCAGAGCAGGGCCTTTCCAGATGAGGACCATGACAGAAGTCCATCATCTACATACGAACTATGAGTAAGTTAATAGTGCTCAGTGTCGTCGAAATCTGAAGCTGGCTGGCTGTGTGCAAAAGCCGCTCTCCATGACCTCATCTCGCAAATGAAGGTCTCCAAACCTCCGTCATCATCCCAAGGAAGGAAGTGATTCCGTTGATTCGCAATCTCTGGCTCTCGACAAGAGCCAAGCAATTTCAGGCTGTGTACTGGGTCTCCTGTTTGATGCGTTGTCTTGGAACCCACGGTGGCCCCCCGTGGGGATATTACCCAAGCAAATCATGTCCACTTGTCTCATTAGGAACTCCCAATGAAAACAACAAAGACGTGAATTGGGATTCGCTGTTTCTTGACTTCCTTCGACGTTGTCTGCTGCCACTTTTTGCATGGGAAGTAGTAAGGTTCCTCAACATAAGAAGTTAAATATCAACTGTGCGCGCAGCAAGCCAGCCTCGACGTGTTCTTTTGATGGTCAAACTTCCATTCTCGAAGTTGCCAAATGAATGCATTTTATTAGACTCCAGGCTCTTTTTGGATAGAACACGGGGAGGGAGGGTGGTGGTGAAGCCAAACAGGGCGACCTTTTCTGAGGGTACAGTGGGATCAGCTGTGTTGTGGGGATCCTATTGGATATTGACTATCTGAGTTGTTCTTTCTCAAAAGGAAAGCCACGGGAATGTTTTGGCCCTGAACTTTTGACCTGAAATTGACTTTAAAGAGAGAGCGCTGAGGATCCATCTTGGGTAATAGCTAGGCGGTGATGTGTTTGAAGACTGAGGGACTGTGTGAAGTTGGTGTGTACTTCTGCATCAAATGAAGCGGTGGTTCACTTTTGGATGCATATACGAAGAAGCCTTGAGATCGAACAACCTGATGAGAATCACGTGCTCAAGTGATGATGAGCGCACACTTCCCGAAGAGCCGACTGGATTGGATCTAAGCGGCTTACTGCCCTTCCAGCTTCATAAATGAACGCCACTAATAAGTTGTCGCAGTTCCGCTGACAAAAGACTCATTTGAGTACTGGACTGAGGCACTTAATTGTGTGTATTGATGTAACGGCGTTATTTGTTCATTCCAGAAGAAACTATTCTTCGATTCTTCAATTCTTCTGGTAAAAGGGGAATCATGAGTGAATGACTCTTCATTGGCAAGAAGTCAGTTCTGTAATGGAGCCTTCAAGGGCTAAAAAACAATCACATCCTGGCAGTAAGTTCTGAAAGACCTGTGTCATCACATTCTTTACCAAACTTAAGTCTCACCTCAAGAATTAACTTTGGCATGATTGGTCAAAAAACAAAAGAAGACATGCATTCATTGAAGATCTAACTTCAAAATAGTGACAACTGCCAAAAGTAGTAAAGCATGGTCACCCCTACCTGATAAGAGAGCACTTTTTTAAACATATATTACCGAAGTCCAATTATAGCAATTTTGGCTTAAAATGTACATACAACATATAACCCTCATTGATTGAGAAAATGCAAAATTTCGGGTCAATGTATTTGTGAGAGCAGAGCATGAAAAGGGAAGAGAATAAAATAGAATCTTGTACGTCATTCAGATGCCCAAAATTTTCAGAAACTCATTTCAGCTTGCAGGGAGCTTTAGGGGTTGATAGGGTCAGTTTTTAAGGTCAGTTTTTAAGGTTAGTTTTTGTTACCTTAATTCATTGACTTTGCAGTTAGAAGAGGAGAACATCCCCATCCTTGCCCCCAGTCGTCTAGTACTCACTTATGGATTGAAGTAATGCTCATTACAATTCTTGGCAATAAAGTGAAGCAACATGAAAACGTCCAACATGAAATTAACAAATGTAATTTGAAAACAGTGATCTAAATGTCACCTAACAAGACAAAGAGATGCCACCACTTAAAATTGACAGCATATAGTAAATATGAAACAGTTCACAAATTATACCTTAAGGCAAAAAAAAGAACGTCAGCAAGAATGAAATTGGATTATAGATGCAACACAAGGATAAAATTATTGTTGCAATACTGACCTCCTTCAAACCAACGGACGAAACTACAGTCATCAAAACAAGTGGGCCACAAACAATTACCAGTTGTGACTCTACATATGCTGCAAGGTCTGTGAGGTACAGACCCTGGACCATAAAATTTACTGCAAACAGGATTATCCTGCATAGAAACTACATTCTTTCAACTCCAGCAGGCCATAATCTTTCCTACGTTTGTTTTTCTGATTCAAACATGGCCTCAACTTCAAAATCTCCACCAGTGTTAAAGCCCCAAGTCAGAACTCCTAATAGGACATAACCTAATACAGTACCACTGATCCATCTGTGTGTGCCTATCTGTTTACATGCATGCGCATCAGCTAAAAACATGCCAGTGGTCTTGTCCTCTATTCAAGGACTCCGTAAGATAAGATACACCTCATACCGAGGATAAAACAAAACTCTTTGGTTCCTATTCTGAACCCTGTTGTGCATCCTGATCTGCATTTTGTTTTACGTCCGCCTCTGCATCCAGTTTTGCTCCCAGTTTCATCTTGCATTTGGCACACAAAAATGGCCCCTCCCAGGACTTTCCTGCAACTTTTGCAAAGAATGATCCTGCATGGACAGAAATTCCTGTACCTGAGGCCAAATTGCAGTGGCAGATGGCACACAGAAAGAGGCTGCTTCCAGCGTGCACTGATGCATCTGGTGACAACCTGCATCAAGAAACGACCGTCCACTTCAGAGATGGTTCTCCTTGGATGAAAGAAACCATTAATTAACAAGGAAATACAACCGCCTAAACATATACAAGATGGACTTAGGCTGTTTGAACTGAGTATTGACAGATCTGGAAACTCACCTTTCAGACAGCGCTGCCGAATTCTCCTCAAAGAGTTCCTCCATAATGGTTAGGTCACTGGCAATATGCCCTTCTTTGATCGATTTGCCACGCAACAGTCTCATGAAGCTGGTCTGTTTCTTCAGTGCTGGAGCAAAAGTCTGAGGACTGCGCGGAGCAATATCAACGACCAGACATGTAGTGTCATCTCTTAATCCACGGCTCCGTAATGCTTCCTGGCATACAAAAAGAGTTTCCTTCAGGAGTTATATGTAAAACTGCATCAAGTCTATGAGCCACAGGGCTCCTCTGCAGAATGCATCAATTTTGCTCCTCCTGATCTTTGAGGCAAATGATCAAAAGAAATATATACCGAACTCATTAATAGTTGGGACCAGGTTTCACATGTTACTAGAGAAGCTATTGAAGATGATTATTACAAATTCATTTGATCCAATGGACTGTCTTTGACAAAGTTTAAATCTACTGCAGAAACACAAGCATTTCACTTTGAGCAGTTCCATGCACTTCAAAGTAAAGAGAACAAATCTGCAGGTGCAGTTCGCTAACTCTCGTTATTAGCACGCTTTGTAAGAGCCCACAAAACCTCCATCAAATGAAAGCAGCTGCAATAGATTCTCAATTCCTCAAAAGCTCATCTATATCAATAAAGCTCATGCACGTTCACCAAGGTAGAGGATACTAAAAGCGTTAGGAGCAACTCATCTACTCAAAAACGGTTGGCCTTCAATGAGAAAGTCGGGGAGTAAGCAAAACTTGGCTACATGTCTATGACCACTCCTCTTTGAATGAAAAAGTTTTTTGTACTGTCACTTCTACTGATATAAAACCTCCCACTTTGAATGATTGCAAAATAAATTTGATAAAATGATTGATGCGAAATTTGATCTTAGTAAACTTGCTCTTGTGCCCAAAGTGATCGGTCCATAGCACTATACATCTACAAATGAAAGCCTCTCCTACATAGGTTAGAATGCTTAAAGTGACGCAAATCGTATCTCCTGCCTTTTGTTTCGATTTGAGATTGATTAGTGAATACGGTTTAAGAACAAGGCCAGAAGTATCACGCACCTTCACTACATACTTGGCAGCACTTTCTGGACGTTGCACCCCACGACAGCATTTTGCAGCCCTGCTAGTGCTAACAGCATCCCAAACTCCATCCGAAGCCATAATGAGCCTACCCCCAGCGGGTGCAAGCTGAAGCCAAACAACACACTTTCAGAGAGTAATAAAGAAGAAGCTCCATTAACCATACAATACATTAGCTTCTCCATTGCCCATACAGGTGAACTTTAATTTGCGGTAAGTGTGTAAATACTTAATCTAAAGACATATAGCTTTTTGCAATTGATATTTATATTTAGCTAAAACACAGACTAAATTTGGAATTTTTTTTATGAAACTCGTTTCTAGATTGTTGGAGGGAAAGGCTCAAAGTTCACTTGTATGGTCAATGGAACCTCTCCCTTGCTGTATGGTGAATGGAGACTTTACATTATATAAAACCCTAAACTCTAAACCCTAAGCCTTAATTTTTTAAATGACCAGCTGCACTGTTTCTCGAGGAACAATAAAACCCAAGCTCTGCAAGATTGGACACGGCCTCGTCTTCCCCAAAGGCAGTCTACGTCTCTAATTCATGTCAAGAATCTTGCCTCACATTTCTTACATACCTTAATCTGCTTCACATGAGGCACAGCCACAATGTAATCGCCCACATCCATATCCCCAATCGACCTCGAGAGACAAAGACCACCAGGCCAAACCCTAAGTGGACCAATCTCAATTCCATTACCAGCTTTCAACCTGGACAGCTCCCCTCCGGCGGCTTTGATGCGCTCTTGCCTGCAAATATACCAAAAACAATATAAGAATCAAATGTCTATAACCATGACAACTTAAAAAGCCACGAATATCGCAATGACGAACGAAATCAATAGAGTTTTGATGAAAACTAGATTGCCACGAAAACTTTAGACACCATAAAACAAACTTTCCCATCGTTCACAGGGAGGCCTTCCTCACAATGTGAAAGATTTCCTATTAATGTTGTCTAAAATGGAATGTAAGTTTATTGAAAACCTTGTTAGAAGCAAGAGAGAGCTTACTCTTCTTCATTACCATCCAGTCGGTGATCGACGGTTAACGGTGTTGCTATTCCTTGGGCATCTAGCACACACCGAGAATCGCCAACACATGCGGCCGTGACGGTCCATCCATCCACTATCACTAACGTTGCAGTGGAACCCGAAGTTTGCCCTGCAAACACACCAAATCACTCTTAACAAATCTCCACACCAATTCAATGGAACTACTGTCAGAAAAAAATTAATAATGGACGTGAGCAGAAGTACAAATTCACCTAATTTCTGCCACTCCTTGTCCGTCTTCACAAACCCTGCCACAATAGCTCGTGGTAGAAAGCTCTGCCACTCTTCTCTAGTGAGGTTTGGTGGCATACAGCTCAAGACATCCTTCAGAAGGTTCTCCTTGGTGTATATGGCTGCTGCAGGTCCATTATGACCATCAAAAATCTGCAGACAAGGCGCAGACTTGTTAAATAAGTACCAATCCATTTGTTTGGGCACACAACATTCTAGAGCACAGGTAGTATACAGTTTTCACCCTTTCTACTGTCGCACAAAAGCATCTAGAGCACTGAACTTTGAAGACCGAGCCCACTTTTCTAGCAATTCATTCCATGTTCTGAATCAAGCATGCAATCATACTATTAGATGAGTCCACACGAAAAAATGCTGACAAAGGACAGAATGAAAATTAAATAAATAAGTAAATAAGTAAATAAAGAAATAAAATCTACTGCAAGTCACACCAGCCTGTGGAACCAGAGCACGAGCTCACGATTGTGAACCAGAAGAATCTGGATTCCTTTTCTCGGCTCGCTTTTCCTTGTGTGTTCAGGCAGCAGCTTCTCAAGAATGTTACGAAGTGAAAGCATCATCAACATTAAAGTTTGGGTTCACATACCGCAAAGGCTGCAAACGTGGTGGATGGATCGCCAGGGACTCTCTCGCAATCCATCTTCACAAAAGTGAAATCTTCTTCTTTCAAGGTTTGCATCACCTGGCCATGAGACAGGATGGGGTACTCCTCTTCTCCCATCTGAATCTGTAAAGAGTCCAAAGGAATCCCCAGTTGCTGAGCCAATTTATCGGCATCCATGTCGACTCCATCGGGTTGGGTGGCTACTCCATTGGGAGAGAGACCCATCGCAGCAGGATGTACACTCACAGACATGGCTCCTTCCTTTCCAGTCGGTCAACCTTATGTGAACGGGTGATGACCTTCTCTACAAGCAACTGGTAACCCTAGATCTCACATGTGTTAGTAATTGACGACTAGTTGAACAAATCCCCAGGGGTATTTTAGAAAATCTAGCCACACTAGACCCAGCTTTTCAAAATAACATTTCAAGACCGGTTTTAACATAAACCCTACCAATTCTTGCTGCTCCTTCGAAACCCTAGCCAACCCTCTACCCATTGCAAGTAACTGCAGACTCTGAATTCTTGTTCATTGCACCAGCAGACACTCATCCAATGACATCAAATCAAAAGTGGTCAATTGAAGTTCCCCGCTAACCTCTACGCAAAGTACTACATCTCCAATCCTGAAGGGAATCAACATGACTCCACTCCTGTCTTCTAATTCAATAGCAACAAAACTCAAGAACCTCCTAAACAAAGTACCCGAACAACATCTAAAAGATCATGAATCTAAAAACCTCCACAGATTCTACACGAATCTATCTAGCCTTTCCCCATCCAAAACATAGTTAAGCAACCACATGAAAATCTCAGAGCAAGAGATCCTAGATCTCCTAGAGCTCCTAAAACACCGAAAGAAAGCTGGCTCAACACAAGTCTTGAACGACTGCATCCTCAACAACAGAAGATTCCAACACGCATACGGCCCTCTCCCAACCCACTACTGCGTTTCCCACAATGCAATTCCAACCCAACTTCGTCCAATTGCAAAGAACAGCAAGGAATGTCCAGGAAGCTCGTACCGGAAGCTCCCCTCGCCAAATTCTTGTTCAGCGCCCAATGCCACCCGCTCCTCGTCTTCATTTGCTACCGCAATCGCAACTCCCCATGGACTCCATCTCAGGCTACCACCGACTGATTCCTACAGTCTCATGCCATGTGGTGATCGACCTCCGTGAGCTCCCTCGCTTGTTGTCTCCAACTAATGTAAGGATTCAAGTGGAAATCCAAGTGGAGGGGATGCGAGAACTGAAGAGAAGAGAAGAGATGGGTGCGTGGGGGGCATGCGATTTGGTTTCCCAAGGAAGGCATCTGCGAGGGCGGGGGACAGGGGGAGGCGGGATTCTAAAATCCTGACTCTTGGCAAGGCGAACGAAGCGGGGCTAACGGCGCCTGGTTGCCACATAAACGTGAAACAGCTACAGGGGCACCTTACAAGGAAGATTCGCTTCCTGAGTTCCTGGAGAGTCCCGTCCCGACTCTCGAGTCCCTGCCTTTTACTTTTTCAAGGTCCACGCAGTCACGCACTACTAACTCGGACTTTTCAGTCCACCTGAGTCCCTGCCTTTTTCTTTTTCTTTTTTCAGTGTCCACTCACGCAGACTCGCAGTTCTCGACCAGCGGTTTCATTCGCCAGTTGATGTAGAAGGTAGAAGGCTCGAGAACAGTTCGGGCATTAAGAACTGCCCCTACAAATGTAGCATAAATAGTGCAGAGGGATATTGGTATGAAGCAGATTTTATAAAGTTAAGAATAAAGGTTCTATTACCACTGGTCAATGAGTCACATGGGCCAAACAACGGATAATAACGTGTACTTCATTTGAACATGGTTTTTGAACTAACTTTAGCTGACAAGAAAGTGCAGTAAATGAAGGCTTGTGAACCATTATTTTAAAGTGGACAATGAATGAAATTGGGATGAGCAAAGTGCACTTAATGGAGTGCAGTAAAACTTTCTAATAGTGGTCAGTGAATTGAATTAGATTGTGCTCTGTGTCATTTTGTGAGAGCCAGAAAATATGATTACTAATTATTGAGTGCAAAGCATTCAAGGAAGTATTTACTGCTGATCTATTTAACATTAGGAGAACCTGCTTTTAGCTCAAGGAGCCGTCGGTTTGCAAATGTGTAGCAAATTATTTATAAAAATAAAATTGAAGCCGACTTTAAAACATTAAAAAATGGATCCCAAGACATGGCAGTTGGCTACTCATTTCGACTGCACATGCATAGAGAACCTGGAATTCAAGATTGTAAGCTAAGAGTATGAGCATTTGCACAACAATCAGTCTTGCTACAAGTCCAACAATTCTAGCACATTGAGGTTGCATACTTTGCTTGGGCGATTGAGGCAAGGAAAGAACGTAAATTCTCCTTAAATATAGGTTGGCAGTATGAGCGGCAATACACTAAAAATGATATTTAGTGTAGTATGACATTTAGTGTTTTACCCCCCTACCAGCCACAACACTAAATCTGAATTGTAGCGGATTTAGTGTTGTGTTGGACTTCAATGCGCCGCCTCCGCTCCTGTCATCTCCTTCCCTGGCCTTTAAAGTGTTCTAACACTAAATGTAAACCTTTTCAGATTTCAGATTTACCATAGAGCATATTTAGTGTTAGAAATTAGATTTAGTGTTACTTACTTATGATATTTAGTGTCAAGGTTCGTAATTAGTGTTGCCAACACTAAATATCATTTTTAGTGTAGTGTTTCAAAGGATGGAAGTGACGGAGATGGAGAAAGTTGGGAGAAAGAGAGGGATTATGGCAGCAGTGACTCCAACTTTTGTGAAGAAGACAAGGACCTGGGAGACGAGGAAAACGAATTGCTCTTTTGTTGGGCAAGAAGCAAAGAAGACAAACAATGGTTTGCAGACATGGCCCACTTTGAAGAAGAGGATGAGTGCGGAATTCGTGACAATTAGTCACGCCTGTGCAGTACAAGGAAGTGCCGTCGAATTGTGCGGCTCCAGCGCCCCACAGCACCACATGAGGCAGCCACTGACTCGGAGTTGGGGGGGTCCACAGGTGCAGCAACAGCAACTGCGAACTGGCCGGGAGAGAGGACGAAGCTTAATGACCACATTGACGTTGAGGCCAAGCTTCCAAGCACAGCGGCGACAGACTCGGAAGACAACAGAGGTGGGGGCCGCAGTTCGCAAGTACGCTTTCCGTTGCTAGAGCAGAGCTCCGACTATGCAGAGCCTGGACCTCAGAAGTTAGCGAGTGGAGAATCTGATGGTTCAGAGTAGATGGGCCTGCTTAGACAGGTTGCAAGCGGAAAATACAGGCGGAGGGGTCGCAGCGCCAATCAGATGGGAATCCCTGCTCTTGCGACAGCTCAGACATGTGGAGCACCTGCAAGTAATCCACGCCAACGTAAGACAAGGAAAAACGGCAATTGGGCAGATGACCAATTGAGAAGTACCCTCAATGACTTTAATGAAGGTATGCCCATACAAATTGCTGCTAAAAATGTTGGTATTCTAGCCTCTACTCTTAGAGGTCATATCTATGGTACTACAATGCAAAGGAGGAGAGGGAAGATGGGGATTCTAATTGATGATGAAGAAAATCAACTAGTGGACTATTTGCTGAAAATGCAAAATATAGAATACCCTTTAACCATTGGACAATTGAGAGAGAAAGTGGGTATTCTTACTCAAGGTAGAGTGACACCTTTCAAAGATGAGGGGCTTGGTCCAGGTTGGATAAAATGTTTTAAGAGAAGGCATCCTGAACTGACTATTAGAAAAACACAAGCACTAGAGGAAAAAAGAGCAAGGAATTTGAATCCAGAAACTATAGCTTTGTTTTACAAGAATCTTGAACTCCTTTATAACACTCACCCCTATGCTACACACCAAATCTAGAACTGTGATGAGAGCGGCGCCCAAGCAGGCAAGGATGGGGGTGGATATGTAATTGCTAGAAGAGGATCTCAAAATGTTCACGGAATAACCCCTAACCAGAGAGAATGGATAACAGTGTTGTCCTATATCAATGCAAGTGGACAATACATATCTAACTTTTATATTTTCAAAGGAAAAAAGAAGTGTAGAAATTTTCTTTTCAAAACAGGTGAAAAGGATGCTGTAATGTCCATGCAACCAAAGGCATGGATGAATTCTACTTTGTTTGAAGTATGGATGCGTCACTTCCTACGGAGATTTTCAAAATGCTATGGCCTATCTCCATCCAAGAGACACCTACTCATACTAGATGGACACAAGTCTCATGTGACTTTAGATGTCATTAAATTAGCAAAGAAAAAAGGCTTAGACTTATTAACCTTTCCCTCTCATACCTCCCATACCTCTCATGCTCTCCAGCCCTTAGACGTTACTTGCTTCAAGCCTTTCAAGTTGGCTTTCAGGGCTTACCAAGATAAATGGACAATAGCACATACAGGTGAAATGCCAATCAATGAGGATCTCGCTCAGTGGGTTTCAAGTGGTCTCAAGAGGGCTTTATCTTCTCAGAACATAAAAAACGGATTTAAGGCTACTAGGATCTATCCTTTGAATGCAACAGCTATGAATCCAAAGATGGGCCCTAGTGAGATTTGCAATAGAGCACAGGGAAGAACAGATGATGCAAATGAAGAAGTCAATCTTAGAGAAACTAAACCACCACCAGAACTGCAGCCATGGGAACTTCAAAAAATTCTAGATGAGGTAGTAGAGGACCTGCCTAACTGCACGCAGTACTACGTGGATCTAGATGGCGATGAAGAAGAAGGACATGGAGCATGCAGAGGTATAGGCAGCCGTACAAACGAAGAGGAGGAAGTAGCCATGATGAAGGGAAAAAGAAAAGTAGACGACATGCTTGAAGATAGTGATACATTGGACTTGCAAGGAAACAATGAAGGAGCAAGACCGCAGCAGCAAGGAAGAAAGGGTAGTTTCAATAAATTCTTGAAACTACCACATGTTCAGCTACCTCGTATTTGGAAAAACAGATGTGAGCCACTAATCAATTATGAGAACTCTATAGTACTAATTGAGGAGGGGCATTTGGAAAATCTAGAGCAAGTGGCGGCCAAAAAAGAAACAGCTGCAGCTGAGAAACTGAGAAGGCAATTAGAGAAGGTGGCTAACAGAGAGCAGAAGTCGTTGGAGAAGAAAGAGAAGATGAAGGCAAAAGAAGCTAGAGCTGAGTTAGTTGAAAGTAGGAAGAGACACAACGAGCTTTGGAATTTGAAGAATGTTTGAGCTTTAGGAAAAAGATTACACGCCGCTATATGAGAGAATGCACCTATGGTTGGCTACAAGGCCCCATATTGTGGGGTTATTCTACAAATCTGCAAAGATAACCAAAAAATTGCCATACAAAGAAGAAGAGCCAAAAAAAAAAGGAGAGGATACAAAATGCTTACCTCCACTGCAAGAAGTTTGCCCACGCTTCATTAGTGCCAATGTCATGCAATTTCTGTTGCAACAGACCTTCCCCTATAGGCCGAGTAGCTTCTTCACAGCAGGAGGTCAGCAGTTTGCCAACGTTGTCCACGAAGCTTCAGGATCTGCAACACCAACCAGTCATGCACAGCCAGTCACTTACTAGAGGTCCGCACATTGTCTATGAAGTTTTCACTATTGAAAGATAGCATGTAAAAAGGAAATAGATGTGACAAAACTTATCGGCAGCGGAGGGCTTTGGAGCCGTTTTTGAAGAGGCGAATTGTATTGAAGCTCTCTGCAAAACAGGACAAACATTTTGGAGATCAGACAGATGACAACTAAAGCACAAACGGTGAAGGAGTAAACGGGATTGCTTCAAGTGTGCTCACCATTGAAGTTAGGGCGTTGTCAAGAATCGGTGGAGGTGGCTGGGCAAAGGCGCGGCTCTACAGGAGGAGGACCTCGATGCTGCTATTTTTGGCGTCGGCGCCACAACGGATACAGATGTGAGGAGTGCCGCCCAGAACAACAGCTGCTCTCAAAAGGGACTGGGCGACGTCACAGGAAGACAGGGAAAATGCAATGACAAGAGGGGCGAATGGATTTATGAAGCCAACGATTACGGCTCCTTCTTCAAGATTGAAGCGCGTCAGGATTTGAAAGCGTAGCATTGCAATGGCCACCCTAAGCGGCGAAGGCATGGAATTCTCAGCAACGACTATTTTTGAAATTTTGCCAAGCATATGCAGCTGTCTCTTTAGGTCAATGCCCGAGGAGGAGGGTGTTTTGAAAAATAACGGGCCAACGAGGAGGGCGGAGCCGACAAGGAGGCCTGTTATTTCCCAAAATGCCCGACGATGAAAAGCCATTGCTCGGCGTAAATTGCGAGGGGAAATCCTCCCCGTAATGGATGAAATACCTAAACTGGATGAAAATTTGTAATGCTCGATTACGCGGGCAAAACTATGTAATCGGGCATTACGGGTTGAAAACCCTAATTCTGCCGCAAAATCCGTCTAGAGAACGTGCGGGACATTTCTTTCCCGTGGTTTACAAAGATCCCAAGGCTCAAGTTTACTACACCTACGATGGAAACACAAAACCGTCAATATAAGCAATTCAGCATAGTTGGAGGCACCTTTTCCTTAAAATAATATTTTTGTACTAATAGCAATCGAAAATCATGAATTTAAGAAAAATTTTAAAAAAAAGATTTTAGATATGGCATGAAGTTTTGAAGTGGAAGCTCTCTAGACCACTGAAACTGTCTTAGAGGTTGTCTTGAAACTGAAATCTGAAAAACCTGGCAATGAACTAATTGCAATTAAGAAATGGGACAATTTCATGACACTTTGCAAGAACACTTTAATAGAAGTCTAGAGACACTTCCAAAAGAAATCTATGGTACATGAATAGGTATATGGACACTCTTGGATGTTTCTACCTAAAGGTAAGGATACCCAAAACCAACCAAATAAAAAATCTACCACTATATATGTGGATTCTATATATAGGGATATCAAATGTACAACAATAGTAAATATTGTTGGTTTTGAGTGTACATTTGCTTTTGGATGTGTATACTTACCTTAATAAGAGTAGACTTCCATGTTCAAAAATTGACCAAACTTTGCAAAAAAGACAAGGAATTTTTGAAGTGTGCAATCTTTGCAAGAGCAAAAGCAAAAGCATTGGCTGACAATATTTTAGAGAGAGGCTCATGAAAAATAAGGGAGGCAACTTCTTGACTTCTATAAAACTATTTTTAACATTATCTAGACTTGAAATTTTTGATTGCCTCTAGTTTGATAGTAAGGCAAAGCTACTCCTAAATGGGGAGTTCTAACATCTAAGCATAGAATCTGTAAGTCCATGAGCTTGCGAGTCTATATTATAAACACCTTCTATGTTATAGATGTCTATGCTATAGGTACCTATATTATAGACTATTTTATATTATGATATACCTTAATTAAGGTACATATGTTATAAACACTTTCAAATGGTTGTAGGTACACACCTAAAATTAGGTTCAAGGCTCTTAGGCTTATGTCTCTGTGCTCACACCTTAGCTCACACATTGGCATCATTGTCTTAGAATATAATTTCTTCCTACTTATACAGAAGTGAAAGCATAGCAAAATTAACAAAGGTAGTTATGACTCTAGAAGACCTGAAAATTCTTTTTAGATTTTGACATAATACAAAAGTCTACTCTAGTAGTGATCCCTTTCTAAGACCAATTCCTACAATTATTGTCAAAAATGTATTGTCTTTATCTTTGAAATGCTACAAAAGACAAGGAGTGTCCAATGAATGATTTTAAAGAAACAAAGAATGCACCTATTCATCATGGAATTGGATAATTTTTGTATTGACTACTTTGGTGATAGGATTGAGTCCTTCTAAAATTATCCTCTAAAAAACCACAACATTTGTAGGCCCAAAATTGCTTCAAACACTTGTATTTAAAGCAATGCTAAAATCTTCATATATACTGATTCATAAACAAATCCAACCATAGGATCCTTTAGTTAATCCCTAAAGAACCAAAGAGCAGGCTCTATTGACTTCATCATTTGGAATTTTTGCATGAATCTCTTAGGATGGATGCTCCTCATAATAATTCATGTGTGAAAGCTTTGTTTCATGTCATATTAATAAATATGGCAAAAGTTAGAAGGATTTTTCCAAATTTCATTGTCAAATCAGGCAGTAAAATATATATTATAAAAATATTATGAATTACTATTTTGGAATTAATTATTTTTGGAGGAATGTATGGATTGATACCTATTCAGAAACATTTGAACCATGAATTCCAAATAATGAGGCAAAATTATGAGGAGTTTTATTTGCGGGCAATAAACGTAGAAAAAACATATGAAGTCATCTTCTGCTCTCAATTTTGAAAATTTTCAAACAAAAATAAAAATAAAGGATATGAATAGCTTAAATAACATTTTTTCAGTTGGAATCCACAATTCTCAAATTCTTCCAAAAGTTATTAGCATATGAAATTTTATCTTTTATTCAATAATACCTTCTACTTTACAATTTTAAAAAAATGAATATGAATGTTTTTTGGTTAAATTTTTTATATGTATTCTCAACTTACTAGCTAAAATGCTTAAGTTATAGGATATAAAAGTTTTTTTTTCTGAAAATGTTGAAAAACAAAACTTCACCTTTTGGAAGGGCTAGAGATCAAAAAGCCTACATTTTGAAGTTTAGGCACATTGAACTTGCAATCAGTAGGGAAATTCACTTGAAATTTTTGGGACAATGCATTTGAAAAAATTAACCAAAGGATTCTATAGTTGGATTTGTTAAAAAATAAATATTGATGAAGTTTTGACCTTGCTTTGGAGACAAGAATTTTGAAGCAGTTTTGGGCTTCAAAACATGAAATATTTTAGAGGTTAAATTATTAAAGTACAGACTTTTAAAATTTTGAAGTAAAAATCTTTACCAATTGCAAGATCATAATGCTTGACTTTCAAAAAGAATCATTTTCAATTCTTCCCAAATGGTAAAGTTTTATCTTTCAAACTTTTTACCCAAAAATATATATGTCCTACAACTTCCATATCTCTCCATAATATGATGAAAAAATAAGTTGGAAATACATATTAATCCCTAAAGGACCATTGTCCCTTCAGAGGACAAATGGGATTTCGAGCAGGTACCTACGGGTTGAACTTTTGTCGTGATTTTCTAAAAAAATTTTGGGAGATAGAAAAACTGAAAAAATCTTTTTGGGAATATAATTTTTTTTCAATTGGTGCCCGGGAAAAAAAGTTATGCCCAAATAAGCTCAAAACAGAGGAGAAGGGGCAACAAAAAATTTTGCAAAAAATTTAATTTTTTTTTTATGAATTTTTTTCCTATAGATTACATTTTTGTCTATTTGGGAAGCTTTGATTCATTTCATTTGGATTTTTTATGAGAAGGTTATGGACAATCTTGTTTTTTGGGCATATAGAGCATCTTTTTGAAAAAAATAACTTGTAGGATTCATTTTGGAATGCAATTTTTGCAATTTAAAAAAAAAAAAAGTTCCACATGGTTTAGTTTTTGTACGAGAACAATCTGAACATTGGGATTAGTGCATTTTCATTCCAACTAAAAGATATTAATATTTTAGATTTTCCTTCTATCTTGTACCTACTTCTACTTAACAATTTTTTTAAGAATGAAAATTAAGTTTTTTTCAATTTCTTTTTTTTTCCTATACTTTCAACTCAATTCTCCACTAGAAAGATTTAAAGCTCAAAACCTTGTAGTGCAAAAAATTTAAGCTAAAAATGTTCAAAGTCAAAAAATCTAGTCCCACAATGTGCTGAAAAACTTGTTTTTTCCACTTCAAACACAGATATCTTGCAATCTGTGCAGTCAAAAATTCTGAAATTGTTTCCACACATTCTCATACTAGTTAGGTATAAGATCCTACAGTTAGATGTGCAAAAAGAACAATTTTTAAATTTTTTTACTCTTTGCTTTAGAAATGGCAGTTTTGAGAGTTTTTTGGCAAAAAAAAGGCCTTGGGCCTTTTGGGGTTAAGAAATTCAAAAATTTCATAAATTCGAAAAAATAATAATAAGTAGAAAGAAATAAAGTAGTATTAAAAATACAAAATTGTTAAGAATTTTGGTTACATAATTGAAAATTTTCAATCCCAACAGTTGTAATCAAGTTGTAATAAAAAATCTACATCATTAAATATTTTCCAAAAATATTGAAATTTTACTTCAAAACAAGACTTCAAAGATTATTTTGGAGTAGACATTCTGTAATTGTCCACAAACTAAACTCCTCATAACTCTCATCTTGTCAATTGAAATAGAATGATGTGAAGCTTTTCAAGTATATAGAAATGTAGAAAATCAAGTTCATGTGAAAAGATTCATTTTTCTATGCTGCTTGGTCTGCCCAGTCTTCGAATGAAAGTACATAGCATACAATAACTTTTTTAACCATATAGCCAAATGTTATGAAAAATTGTTTTGCCTTGAAGCTACCCCTTGACCAATGCGTGAAAATTTCAAAGAAAAAGATTGAAAATTCCACTTACAAATGGATGACCAATAACTTTATGTTGCTAAAATAAATGTACTTCAGTGCTTTAGAGGTTAACCCCTAAAACCCATTGTCCCTTCGAGGGACAAATGCGTTTTCAGGCAGCTACCTACGGACTGAAATTTTCTTCTGATTTTTTGAAACTTTTTTGGAGGTAAAAAAGCTGATTAGCTTTGTGGGAATATATTCTTTTTCATAGTTGGTGCCTGGGAACAAAAGTTATGACCAAATAAGCTCCAAATAGGGGACGGCGGGCAGCAAAAAAAATTTGCATTTTTTTTTTTTTTTTCTTAGTATTTTTTTTCTTAGATTATATTTTTGTCTATCTTAAAAGCTTTGATTCATTTCATTTGGATTTGTTATGAGATTGTTATGGACATTCTTGTTTTTTGGGTGGTTAGAGCATCTTTTTGAAAAAAATAACTTGTAGGACTCATTTCTGAATGCAATTTTTCAAATTTTTCAAATTTTTTTTTGATATGGTCTAGTTTTATTGCTAGAACAATCTCACCATTGGGATTAGTGCATTTTAATTCCATCTAAAATATATGAATATTTTAGATTTTCCTTCTATCTTGTATCTACTTCTATTTAATAATTTTTTTAATAATGGAAATTAAGTTTTTTTGAATTCTTTTTCTTTTGGTAGATTGTCAATTCAATTCTCCACTATAAACATTTAAAGCTCAAAACTCTATAGTGCAAAAGTCTTAAGTTAAAAATGTTCAAAGTCAAAAAATCCAGTCCCACAATGTGTTGAAAAATTTGTTTTTTTCACTTTGAACGTAGATATCTTGCAATCTGTGCGGTCAAAAATTCTAAGCATTTTTCCACACATTTTTATACTAGTTATGTGCAAGATCCTACGATTAAATGTGCAAAAGAAACATTTTTAATTTTTTTTCACTCTTTGCTAAAAAAATGGCACTTTTGGGTGTTTTTTGGTAGAAAAAAGGCCTTGGGCCTTTAGGGGTTAACTTGGTGCAAACATGAATTCTTTTTGTTCTAGTAGATATTTGTTGCCCAGATATAAATTAGCCCCCACTTTCATGGCCTCACCACTAACTTGCCTAAGCTTGTTTAGGATCGTGACCAATTCTTGCCTTTTGTTTTTTTCTTAATATTTAACCTTTAACCCCTAAAGGACCAAGGCCTTTTTTCTGCCAAATAACTCTCAAAATTGCCATTTCTAGAGCAAAGGTTAAAATAAATTGAAAATTGTTTTTTTTGCACATCTAACCATAGGATTTTATACCTAACTAGTATGAAAATGTGTGGAAATTTTTTTAGAATTTTGACCGTAGAGATTGCAAGAAATCAGCGTTTGAAGTGAAAAAAACAAGTTTTCTAGCACATTGCGGGACTGGATTTTTTGACTTTGAACATTTTTAACTTAAATTTTTTGCACTACACAGTTTTGAGCTTTAAAACTTTATAGTGGAGAATTGAGTGGAGAGTCTAGGAAAAAAAAGAAATAGAAAAAAAACCTAAATTTCATTTAAAAAAAAATTGTTAAGTAGAAGTAGTTACAAGATAGAAGGAAAATCTAAAATATTAATATCTTTTAGTTGGAATGAAAATGCACTAATCCCAATGTTCAGATTGTTCTAGTACAAAAACTAAACCATGTGGAACTTTGTTTTTTTTAAATTGCAAAAATTGCATTCCAAAATGAATCCTACAAGTTATTTTTTTCAAGAAGATGCACTAATTGCCCGAAAGACAAGATTGTTTATAACTTTCTCATAAAAAATCCGAATGAAATGAATGGAAGCTTTCCAAATATACAAAAATATAACCTATAAGGAAAAGAAAGAATTAAAAAAAAAATTAAATTCTTTGCAAAAAAAATTTAGCTGCCCTTTCTCCTCTATTTTGAGCTTATTTGGGCATAACTATGTTCCCGGGCACCAATTGAAAAAAATTATATTCCCATGAAGCTTAGTAGTTTTTCTATCTTCCAAAAAAGTTTCAAAAAATCACAACAAAAGTTCAACCTGTAGATACCTACCCGAAATCCCATTTGTCCTCCAAGGGGACAATGGTCCTTTGGGGATTAAAGGATGCAACACCTACGACAAAGGTAGTCATCAAAATTGAAGTATCATCCAAGTATTGAAGCAATAGGTGCATTTTTTGTTTCTATAATGAACAATGAAGTCATCCATTGACTACTTTTCAGACTTGGTGGCCTTCAAGGGTTAATTAAAGATTACTAAGGATTCTCTTCTAAATTCTTTTTTTGATATATTTATTAATTAATGAAACAAAGAATCAAAAATATCCTTTTTCCTCTTAAGAAACTAAAAAAATCCTAGAACAGAAATACTGGATAATAAATGCTCAAAGATATGATCACACTTGGTGTTAAAGAGTATTGTTATTAAGGGTCCTAGGAATGAATTTTGGCCTACTTTTGGACCACATCCACATTCCAAACATCACCCCTAACACCAAGGGCAAACATACTTCAAGCCTCATTGACAAAGAAAAAAATGTTGTTGTACTAAATTTATTCTGGACATCTGCATTGTGGTTGTACAGCTGTAATATAGGCATGTAGTATACCAAATTCTAATATTAACTAGGGTAATACTAACATTATTATTATTATTATTATTATTATTATTATTATTATTATTATTATTATTATTATTATTATTATTATTATTATTATTATTATTATTATTATTATTATTATTATATAATATTCAATATTATCCTAAATGAAGGTCAAATTTGATATAAATTAAGTCATTTTTGTAAAAAAAAGTGCCACATATCATCTTGTGAATGGTGTAAGGTGACATGGACCCCTAAGAATCTAACGTGAAAATTCAATTTTGACACTTGAGTATTGAATCAGACTCTACATATGGTATATATAATATTTATTATTTTACTTCTAACACAAAAGAATCCACAAAGAATCCTATGAATTTCCGCACAAGTACGAGTCTGTAGAAGAATTATCCCTTATCATCAACTAGTACAGTAATGCAAGTACTAGGAATACTAATTTACCACAATCTATGTTTAAAAATGTAGCCATAGATCCTCATTTCAAAACTTTAATAAAATGCTATTTCAAAGGATTTTTGCAAAAATTTCAAGTGCACTAGAAACTGCACTTTAGAGCTTCATTTTTTGTTTTGCTCAAAAGCAAGCTGAAGAAATAATTTTGAATGTCAAAATCAAGTTTTAAGGAGAAAAAGCTCAAAGTATGAAATACACTATAAAGATATATTTATTTTTTTGACAAACTATAGTATGTTGTATAAAATCAAAAATCAAATAATATGACTTGAATTTAATTCAATGATGTAGATATAGCATTTATAAAATTGCACACAAAATATTGGATGAAAATCATCCATTCCATTCTTTAATATGAAAAAAAACTAGTTTAACCATCCATTGAACCCAAATGGTCCATAGCATGTTAATAGGACTAATTCTTGAAAGTACGTAATCTTCTATGACTAGGGTAGTCACTAAATACTTTGATTATTGGACCCCAAAGGTATATTATTTATTTCTATAGTTAACAATGAAGTCATTCATTGGATCTCTTAGATCCGCCTTGTCTTTACTGGATAAACCCCTTCTTCGACCTCCCCTAACTAGAAGGTAGGGTGCAACTTTCTATTTTATAGCGGTTGTCAGATACTCTTCCAATGAAAATATTAAAGCGGTCTTTGGATTTGGAGGAACAAAAGAAGACCCCTAATGTTGTTTAATAATTTTATGAATCATCAAATGCAACTTGGTACATGTATAAAAATCATTTGCAATATGCTAGGTTAGCCCCTAAAGGACCATTGTCCCTTCGAGGGACAAATGGGATTTTGGACAGGTACCTATGGGCTGAAATTTTGTCATGGTTTTTTGAAACTTTTTTTGAAGATAGAAAAACTGCTAAGCTTTATGGGAATATAATTTTTTTCTCAACCAGTGCCTGGGAAAAAAATTTATGCTCAAATAAGCTCAAAACAGGGGACATGGGGCAACAAAAAAAAATTTCAATTTAATTTTTTAATTTTTTTTAATTTTTTTTTCTTATAGATTATATTTTTGTCTATCTAAGAAGCTTTGATTCATTTCAATTAGATTTGTTATGAGAAAGTTATGGACAATCTTGTTTTTCAGACACTTAGAGCATCTTCCTAAAAAAAATAACTTGTAGGATTCATTTCTGAATGTAAGTTTAATAATTTTTCAAAAAAAAAGTTCCACAAGGTTTAGTTTTATTTCTAGAACAATCTCACCATTGGGATTAGTATTTTTTAATTCCACATAAAAGATATTAATATTTTAGATTTTCCTTCTATCTCGTTCCTACTTCTACTTAACAATTTTTTTAATAATGAAAATTAGTTTTATTTGAATTTCATTCTTTTCCTTAGACTCTCAACTCAATTCTCCATTATAAAGATTAAAATCTCAAAACTCCGTAATACAATAAATTAAAGTTAAAAATGTTCAAAGTCATAAAATCTAGTCCCGCAATGTACTGAAAAACTTGATTTTTTCACTTTAAACGCAAATATCTTGCAATCTGTGGGGTCAAAAATTCTGAAATTTTTTCCACACATTGTCATACTAGTTGGGTATAAGATCCTACGGTTAGATGTCAAAAAAAACAATTTTCAATTTTTTTACTCTTTGCTATAGAAATGGCAGTTTTGAGTGTTTTTTGGCTGAAAAAAGGCCTTGGTCCTTTAGGGGTTAGACTAAGAAAGTACAATACAATAGCAATAAAAGTAATTACACCAAGAATCATTTAATTTGTCCTAACATATAGGAGGGCAACCACCTATAACCAATGTAGTCACTAAAAAATGATTTGCTTTTTAGACCAATAAGTGCATTCTTCATTTCTATAGTGATTTGGAAAGTCATCCACTAGAAACTTTTAGGTTGTTGCATCATTACTAGGTTAATTCCAAAAGGACAAGTTATTTATTATGGAACTCACCCTCTTTGGTACCATGTAAATCATTTGCTTAAAAAAACCCAAGAACACTCAACGGAGGTCAATCTAATGTACAAGATCTTCCCTTCTTACACAAAATTCCAAAGATGAACATTAATTTTGCACTTCTATCCTACAAAAAAGGATTCTTTGTCATCCATTGGACACTTAGTGTCTACAACACCCTTCTAAGATTAAACTGCTTGCCATCAATATATAGTTTTAAGGGAACTTTGCTTTTTACAAATCATATTTATTTTGAATCAATCCACCCTATTTTTGTCAAAAACAACAACAATGCTTCATAATTTGAAGAAACGAAGATGTATTCCATCAGTTCATGTAAAAACAAGATCCCAACCTCAAGTCCAATTACCCCTATAAGGATGCAACCCCAATCCCTGAATCCGATTAACCCTGTAAGGATGCAACTCCCCATAACCAAAACCAAGTAGTCACCAAAAATTCTCCCATTATTGAACTAATAGGTGCATTCTCTTTTTCTACAGGTAAAAGTGAAGTCATCAATTGGACCACTCCGGTCCACAGCGTCCTTACAGGGTTAAGACAACCGAATGTTCTCAAATTTTGAGACCATTGAATGTGAGAATACTACGGTCCCGTATTGAAGACCTAGCAACACGACTGACAACAGAACCCCAACCGACATTCATTTCCTCTCTGTACAGTCCCCGGCAATATGTCTTGTAACCTTTGGACTTTTGGGTTCTGACACACACTCACAGAAGAAGAGAAAAATATATATAACTTCAAAATTTTAGAGTAACAATAAGCATTCAGCATATCATTGGAAAGCTATTGGCTTGTAGAGCCCTACTGCAACAACAATTTCAGCTCTCTTGCTATAAATTATCCACTAAACTGCACCAAAGTCATGTACCCCCTACCATCGAGTACTACCACCATGGGCTTGCACAACAGCTCGCATTCGATTTGGCATTGTCGAAATAAGCTTGCAAATAGCCTCTTGAGATATATTTTCCCATGCTCTATTCACTGAAGCCCACATTTCGTCTTTGTTCCTTGGCCGATTTTTTAGTTGCACTTGATCTTTGCATTGCTTCCATATATTCTCTAAAGGATTGAGATCAGGTGAGTTTGCTGGCCACTTAAGTTTCCTTATTCCAACTTCTTCCCTCCAAAGTTTTGGGAGAGTGCTACGATGTACTGGTGCACCATCTTCCATCAAAATGAGGCACTCATAGTTGTCATGGTGGTAGTAATAATGTTGTAGTGCAGACTCATACACTACCTCTACAAAATCTTCAGCAGTGCGTTTTTCTGGAGGAATTAACACCAAATAACACTTGCTAGAGCCAGTAATAGCACCCCATACCATAATTGAAGTCCTACCAGATTTAAAAGTGGGCGCTAGGCAGTCCCAATGATACTTTTCAGAAGCACTTCGCCATACACGAATTGTACGTGAATGCTTTCCAACTTCAAAAGATGCCTCATCAGTCCAAATGACGTTATTCCAATCTTCAACTGTCCAATCCAAGTATTCTCTTGCAAAGGCCAACCTCTCTGTCCTATGTTTATCATTAAGAAACGGTTTCTTAACTGCTATACGATTGTTAATGCCAAGTTCATGCAACTCTTTCCGCAAGGTCCTGACACCAACTTGTGTAGACATATTACCTGCAAGTTCGGCAAGAGGCATACGACGATTCTTCATAAGCTCCCGTTTGAGAATTCTCACATCAGCATCCGTTAATTTTCGTGGTCTTCCGCACTTGTCTGCAGGTCCCAATGTGCCACGTTCACGATACCTCTTTAGAACTCTTGAAACTGTAGCTTTTGGTCTCCCAATTTCGGCTGAAATTTGAGTCATAGACATGCCACCTTTACTCATCCCAACTATCGTGGCTTGTTCTACTTCAGTCAAGTACTTCCCAGTCATAGTGTCAATGAAGAGTCACACACTAAATTGGACACAATTCTTGAAGCAAGAGTGACTAATAGTATTCATACACACTACTGTAGCAAAACTGAAAGCTTTACTACCAAAACGTCTATGTAATGAATACCCAAATCAACCACCAAAACATTGGGTTCACTGAAGCCAATCCTCACAACCACAATGTGACATAGAAATCACTCAAATTTGTCCTCTCTACTGATTCTATCACTAACATGTATTTTCTTAAGTAACTAAGCAACTCCACAAACTGAACGTGTTCATTTATGACGTTTCTATTTTTGGAAGTTGGTGAATCATCACTTATCTGGATAGGTCTTATCTTTCCAGATCTTGCGTTATCCTGTTGACATCAGTTGTGTGATGTAAATTATAAACCCAAACGTCACAAGGTGTGGACTGTGAGAATGCATGTCAGGTTACAAGACATATTGCCGGGGACTGTACAAGCGTCCAGGTAACCCTGTCTGGCACCAAGGATATGCCTTGTAGAAGACATCCTTTACTCTAATTAGAATCAGTAGCGTAGCAAACTAGCAATAATTTTGCGTTACGTTCAGTACGTCTGGGCTAAGTTGGTGAGAAGTCTCAATTCGAAACCGAAACATAAACACGAAGAATGTCAGAATCTTTCAGTAATTATCGTACAAGACTACACGTCAAACATCGCAGTTAAGATACCGTAACATTTCTCTAGAAAAGAATTAAAAGAATTTCTGGACTAGTAAAATCTGTAGAGGATGTATACATCAGCTTTTGTTTCTAAATCACCAGTATCATTGAGAGTTGACCAGGAACTTAATACAGCGCCTCTATACTACTAAGACACGAGAAGCTGAGTCTCAATGAACCACATCCAAGAGGCAGGCCAGGAAGACCATGCTCCCTTTAATTTCAAGGCACTATTAAATTGTGTAGTTGGCATGACCACCATCAGGGTAGGCCCTCAATACAACAACGAAGTAAAATCCCTAGCTTGAACAAACCTCTTTCATGAGTGGGATGCAACGTGAACCGGCTTTGCAGTGAGTGAAGCTACAGTCTCTACCCCTCAGGTTCAACTTCAAGGACATCTGCAAGTTGCCGCGACTGGGTTTCTTGAAGGACATCCGTGAGAAGGTCCTCTGGAGCAAAAACACCCACCTCTTCCATATCTGAGATGATGTTGATTGCAGCGTCCTTTTCTCCAAGTGATAGACACAGACGCACAGCCTCTGCATACAATTTGCTGAAAATTCCAAAACTGCAGTTTCTGAGTTCCATATACATTTAAAAATTTCCACTGCGAAATCCATAATCTCTAGATATGATACTCTCACAGCATCTACACTTCGTCATCAATCAACAAATTGCAAACAAACTATTTAGTGAAACTCAGCTACTAATTATTGCAAAATCGAGATCAGTCTGTTGTGGTGAAGTCATGATGCGAGGCATAACATAATTTGGAGGCACCACAGGAACCAACTGATTTAAAACATGATGAGATCTAAGGAAATTGACGTACCTGCCAAACACATAACCAAGCTTATGAGAGTGTTGAAGAAGAGAAACTAGCGCTTCAGGCCATGGTGTTCGCATTGCTGCTCGAACAAGTACTCCCATGTCTCCAATGGTTGGAGTTCCTCCAAGCGCTTGAACCTGTTAATACAACTCTCGTAGTGAGATAAAGACTGTTTAATGTGTTGATAACAGACTCCATCAATAAATTAACAGTACAGAAGCAAGCCCAAAAATTGAACCTATTTGAACCAATTTGGAGCTGAAATAACATATTTTATTAAACCAAAGCAACTGAGAAAGCGGATAATCATCCAACCTTGAGCATGACTTCAATGGCTAACTGCACTTCCTTCTCCTGGGACCATTCTTCTGGCTCTCGTTCCCGAATCTCTTGCTCCCAGGTCCAGCCCCAGACATCAGCTATAGTATATAGTTCAGATGCATCAATACCCCTGTCCTTCAGCATAGTAATCTTCTCACCAAGACTTAGGCCCAGCCATTCTCCTGCATCCCTCTCTTGATCCTTCACAATCTGAGAGGACAGCTAAGAATCAATAATGTCCAAAATGACTATCAATTTCGCTCCAAAACATTTTAAATGCAGCAACGACGGTTGTACGAGTCACAAACAAAGGGCATCAAGCTCAAGGGGCTGTTACTGATGCACTAATAATCTGGAACTACTGCTGATATGACTTCAGGTCAACCTGAAGTATGTCTCACACAGATACCATATCACAGATAGAAAAGCTGCCCCACTTTGGCCGATAAATGAGCTAAACATTAATATTCCAATCCAGTCTCAGACAGTTGTGCCCTTGGAAAAAGGATTCGAGAGACTCTTATCTCTAGCAAGAAAAACCTAACTGTGCAGAAACTATGAACAGTGTTTCGTAATCACCATATCGGAAAGAAGATACAAGGCAAGCACAGAATTTATCTGCAAGGTGTGAGGACCATGCAATGACATCATCAGGGGCCACAAACCTTTTTGTCAGGCAGGTCTTTCTTGTTCTTTAGAAGCTGCATAGCCAGCATTTCAGGGGGCTCTTCTTCATCCTCCTCACCTCCATCTTCAACAGGATCATCTGCACTGTCTTCAACCTGAAGGTCATCCTCATCCTCATCATCTTCGTCGTTGTCGGTAAATGCATCGTCATCGGAATACGTAGCAGCTCGAGCTAAAAACTCCTCGTCTAGAGCCTCTAGCCCACCAGTAAACCTCTTCCTCCAAAATTCTGTGTTTTCGCTCTTTAAATTCAATCTCTCCATGAAGATATCTATCTCTTCATCATTCTTCTGCAGAAATTGCAGACTACTATTAGTAAATGAAAACAAATTGAAGGAAGCAAACAAAAATTCATAAATCCAGGGAAATTTCCTTACAAATTGACAAAAATTGACGTCAAAACCACCAGAGGATCAAATTCACAATTACAGCTGACCTAAGAATGGTAGAACCACAAAATCAGCATAAACTGAGTCGTTACATTTGCAAGTAACAGTAAGGGAGAAGCCGTGAACAATCTAAGAAAATGTCCTTGTTCTTCGTAAACATACCTCTTCAGCTTCTTCTTCAGATGGAGGAACCCACAGTGGTCGACCACGAGCTTTATTGATCCGCCTAGCTTTCTGCACACGCTGGTACAGTACTGGTCGGGTACCTTCAGCAGGAAGACCTTGTGCCTCCAACTCTTCCTTCAGCTCAGAAACGAGCATTTTACTTGCCGCCTTTGGTTTCCTAACTTGATAACCCACTTCACCTTTGGTATCCTTTAACAGCCTGCAGATCGAAATGCTGATGGATTGGAGCTAGAACAATCGATTCTCACAAATGCTCAATAATCCATGCACTGATATCAGTCGCCGAGATCCACTTCAACGCACCAAAAGAAGAAAAAGAGACAAAAAAGGAAACTGACCTTTCCGCTACACGCTGAACATCTGCCTCAGTAGCACCTGGACCTAAAGCGCGCATACCCTCCAGTCTCAGCTTCCGCAGCAATCGAAGATTGTAAGTTCGGCGCAATTGTATCAGACAACCCTTATAAGACACTTCGAGTGGGGCCGAATATGCAAAGCCATCATCATCTGCAGTCTTAGCCCCGCCGATTGACGAGCTATATCTTTTTCGAGTGCCATCACCACCACCTTCAGCCAAGAACCTGGTCAAAGTTCCAGAAAGTTGTCAATGCAGTCCTTCCTCTGTTCCCTTATTCATGCTCTAAAATCTGATAAGTGCATTCCGAAGATCAGTTGTCTCAGTTCGATTCGCAAATATGATACAAGAATCCGGTCTATCTGAAAATGCGATAATGAGCACACAACCTGTGTCATAATTACCTCGACTTACCCTAGCATTCGCATCAATGAGAAAAGGAAATCTACCATCTTAGAGCAGTTAGTAACTCTAAGAGGAAAGTTTTCTCATTCCATTAATTTCCCATTTCTCAGAATGTGGACATTTGTGACTGTCATGTTCAAACTGTCAGCAAATAAGCCTCCATATCACAACAGCCATCGGCATACTGAGCGACTAAGCAAGAACTCAATTAAGCTGAAAGAAATAGAAATAGTCAAACCTTGCAACATAATCAACTTCGTAACCGAGATCTGGCTCCTGCTGCAAAGGCTCGATCCAAGAGCTGACTAACGTACGCCCCTTTTTATTGACTATAAGTGCCCTGGCTGGTAAGGGCTGATTGTCCCTGACCATTACTTCTAACGCCTCAAGCATATCTCCAACTCGCCCTGCACATTACCACAATTGCTACATTTCTTTACGAACAACTAAAGGAAATACAAAGGACCAGTGGTATGTTGCTTCATTTACGAAGCCACATAACTCAAAGGTCTTTAAACATCTTCCATATAATGTCCTCGTGTACAGTGCGCACTGTTCGATGCTCAATTCGATTTCCTTCATGCTCAATATTGCATCTTCCAGAAAACTGTATGTGGTTACGTACCTTCTAAACATAGGCCTCTAAGGTAAAGAGACAATGGATCAGTCTCTCTCCCATGACCTTTATTAAATAAAAACGCTGAGGCTCCGGGATGTCTAGACAACGCTCTAAAGTGGCGTACAGCTTCATTGAGATGACCATATTTGGAAAAGCACTCCACAAGAAGCCTGAATAGAAAAAAGATTCTGTTACAAAATTTACTCCTCAAAAACAAAATGAGGACAGGTATCTGATTTCTCCAGCCCTAACAAACCACGTACCAGTCAAGTGTGGTCATCACATTGCACAACACCCAAAAGAACAATATGAAAAAATTGTATTTTCTCAAGGGTGAACCACTGTAAAGGGATAAACATGTAACACATCGGGCCAAGTCCTAATGCTCAAGAAATCCATGTCACACTTACGCATATGTCTTTAGATTTGGTTGCGCCGTCGCGTGATCTTCAACCATTTCTCCCAGTAGATCGATGATCTCCTGGCTCCTGTGCAGGAACCAACGACGCAGACAAGCATCAGGAGAAAAAACAATCACCTCTAGCAGGGCACTCACATGGCAGGCAAAGCTTTCATACTTCAAATTCTTGAGCAGATTATGACCTGTCGCCAGATTTGTGCCGAACATGTGATTGTATCACCCAGTTGTACGACTCTGTGTCCGGCTTCATTTCCACTGTAGAAATATGCACATAAGAATACCCCAAATCAGGAAGACGCTCCCACAGGAAACAACAGCATAACAATCACAAATCCAACTCCGCGAAGAATGAAGTGTGTTCGGTGGTCTGGACTAACCTCGACCATACTGCATGGTTTCAAACGTCATTGCTACGATATCAGGTACATCTGCAAGACACTGCCCAAAGATAACATATTGCCAACCAATTAAGAGAAGTAGTTAAGAAACAGGCTGATCCAGACACAACCAGCTGGACACTCAAAACTCGATATATTCTAGCAGCGGTTCAAGACTATTCTCTGATTCTTCTCCAGTCAAAACATTCTGGCAAACTTCAGAAATGACTGCGATAACATATTTGAACTCGTAAGCATCAGCCAGATTCTGGTTTGAGGCTCCAACTCAGAAACCCTAATAAATAATTCCTAGAATTAAGCCAATACCCGACACCGCTCTAACCAAAATAACTCAAGTACCTGAGCCATTAACAGACAATTGTAGTGGAAAGTAGTAGACATGCGCCCGCCATACTCCATAAGGCGAAGAATACTGATTGCATTTCCATGATCTCCAGCTTTACAGTTCAACTCCACTAACCTATCAAACAAACCATCTGTGCCCTGGAGTCCTCCTTCGAGTCCTTCAATGAACACATCATTTGCTTCTAGTAGGTGATCATTATTGAAGAGCTCCTCTGTACCATAAGATGTGAGTAATCAATACAGGAGCCGAAGCATAGAATCGCGGATAAGAATAAAAGAAACTCAAAATTATAACACTATGTTTATCTCAGCTAGGTTTCAGCGCCAATATTCATGAATAGGAACGTCTTGCAACTAATACATCAACCAAATCCATCAGTCTCTCAACAATCCATAAAAGTGCATAGTCACACAATATTCAATAAATCCTTGCAGCATACAGTCGATCAATGCTTACTTACCAACTACTGTTAGCCAAGCAACTCGAGGGTTGTAATCAAGCTTCTCCATAGCTGCAAGGATTTCCTTGCCACGCTGTGGTTGACCAATGGTGCCAAAAAGGCGCGCAACAGCCACCATTGTTTCAGGTAGTGGCTTCGCTCCTGAAACAAATGCCTTCTTCAGTGCTTGGAGCTGGACAACCAGGATTAGAATCAGCAAGTGAAGAGTACACCAACGATTCGGCATTAACCCTAAGATCGTGAGAGAGCATTTGGGGAATTTCAATCCGAGGGACTAATTATTGAGTGCGAGGGCCAAAACACAAAATTTACTAACAACAAAAAGCCTCAAGAATTGTGGCAAATTCGAAAGAGGAACAAGCGAAAGCAGTGTGCTGAGGTAGAGAATGAAAATGCGTACTGCTCCTTCAGAATCGCCAGCTCGGGTGTATGCAACAACAAGACCATGGTAAGCCCTGGGACCAGCATCCAAACCCGCGAGTGCCATGCCAGACAATGCCTCCTCAACTCCGTCAATATCTGCCTTCCGTGCTCTCTCCATAATTGCCTCCAAGAACATAAATCGCAAGTCAATCTCCTCTGCTCCTGAGCTTCGTTGCTTAACAGCACTAGCATCGTCGTTCGCGCTTGCATCTGTATAACTCCTTATTCTAGTGAGGCCTCCTCCTGCTTCAGAATCACCTACACTATCCTCTACATCTGTCTCTATATCTCTATCGCTGTAATCACTAACAAATCCATCCACCTTCGAATTCAGATGCTCAACGTCAGTGGAATTCTTCTTTGAGCCTCCACTGTTCCCATTCAATCCAGAGCTCCTGACCTTCTTAGGTCTTCCACTAACGCCCGCCTCGCTAGCCACCGTTTCTCCAGTGGTTCGGGGCTCACTCTGCGCTACTACAGGTGACAAATCTGTGTCTACACTTCTCATTCTTTCCCCATCCCGAACTTGTCGAATATCCGCCTGAAGAAAATGCCACCTGCCAGCATGACTCCGACGCCTTTGTCTCGATTTACAAAAGCTTCGTGCCAGAAAATTGGCATTTGCATTCCACCTCAAGGGCTTCCGCAAAACCCAATCCAAACTTTGATTACAAACGACACCATTAAGACTATTACTACTAGCTCTGATCTTACTCCTGCAAAAAGAATAGGATGGCTCCACAGGCCGCAGACTTTGCGCAGCGGATGCCATTGCCCGCGCCGTGAGAGCCATCGTCGCTGGTCTACCTCACGACTCCAGCAGAGTGCTCAGGACACCATTTTCTTCGATTTCTTTCGGCATATCCATCCAATTCCACACGGAGAAAGGAGAAACAAGTCAATTAGACAGGGGGGATTGCGGTTCAACCGCAGAGGCAGGGATTGGAGCAGCAACGAAGAGATGCGGGGACCTGAAACACAGGGTTTTCGTTGCGAAACAGAGGAGTAAGAGTGCTTGCAAAAATCTTATCCTCTCGTTTAGGGTTTTGTAACAAGTGGATTTTGCCAGGGTTTTAGCCTCCTTATCAGCCCTCTCAAATTCATTTGTCATTTTTATCGCAGGACCTAATTTGTGCTGTGTTACCCCCCCCCCCCCCCCCCCTTCCCTAGCTAATTTGGGGCCTCTTATTGCAAATTTGAATTCAAAATTTGCACAGTTTTTCATGTGTGAAAAATTAAAAATTCCTATGATTTCCCAAGGGTTTAGCGTCCTATATTTTGATCTCTGCTTGTTATAAATGTAGGTTGTAGGTCAAATTTTTTGAAACCCAGTTTGTATTTTGTAGTGGGTAGGTTGCAATACTTTCTCTTTCAGATTAGTATTTTATCTACAAATTTTTCCTAGCTAGAAACTTTCAACTACCTATCTAGCAGCTTGTTAGGATATAAATAGCGACTTTCAATTTTTTTTTATATACTTTCAGCTACGTGAATTAGTTATGTCTAAAATGTATCTTCAATAGTTGTTCTATTTTGTTAGTTATCATGCTAAACTTGGACATATTCAAAGTGTAAACTAACAATGATGAATCCATAGTGGCAATAAAATACAAAGCTCCATAGTTACTATAATCAAAATTAGAAACAAGAGAAAATTTGTCATGTAAATGAGAGCTTCTAGCACTAATAGTAAGACAAAATTCTAAAACAAACAAGCCTTTAGAAATACAAGCAGAAAGGTATTTTACATTGCATTGAAGTTTTGAACAAATGCTAATAAAATTGTAAGTCACTCAGTGGGAAATTGAACCTCTAAGTTGCCTATTGGAGATTAAATACAAAACATATAAGGCTTGTACAAAAATGCCTTCCAAATATTGGCACTAAAGTTGTTACTTCCTTTTCTCTACTAGTAGAAAATTCAGTTTTTGGTCTGTTCATTTGAATAGTAATCTATTGAAAATCAACAGATTCTTGTTCAAATCAATAAAAAAGTGACCCAAATCAATGCGACCAAATCAACAAAAAAACTAAATTTTCTACTAGGGACATTCAATCTTCAACTGATGACCGAGCTTCCTCTTAGAAATGGTCAAGGATTCAAAAGCTATTATAGAATTAATAAACAAGCTTACCACCATCAAAACTAAGGACATCAAATGGACAATATTCCCATTAAGACCATAAATAGATGAAATTGGGAATATTGAAGCTTAACCCCTAAAGATCCAAGGCCTTTTTTATGCCAAGAAATACCCCAAACTACCATTTTTATAGCAAAGAGTAAAAAAGATTGAAAAATGTTTTTTTTTGCACATCTAACTGTAGGATCATACCCCTAACTAGTATAAGAATGTGTGGAAAAGTTTCAGAATTTTTGACTACACAAATTGCAAGATACCTGCATTTTAAGTGAAAAAACATTAGATGATATTCGGGGGTCTTGGAGGGCCGTTTCAAGCCCGTTCCCTGATCTGCCCAAATTCAGTGAATGCCAGTATGGGGGTGTCAAAAAAAATTTCTTTCAAAAAAAAAAAAAAAAAAAAACTTTTTTACCAAAATATCATTTTAAGCAAATTTTTTATTTTTTTTAATTTTTAAAAATGATGTGGCAGTTGCTGTGCCACATCAGCCAGCTGCTGTTGCATTCTTGCAATCTGGGAACGCAGCAGATAGCAGGGGAACTCGGAGCCCTCCAAGACCCCCGAATCTCATCTAATGACAAGTTTTTCAGCACATTCTAGGACTAGATTTTATGACTTTGAACAATTTTTAGCATAAATTTTTTGCACTACAAAGTTTTGAGCTTTAAATCGTTATAGTAGAGAATTGAGTTGAGAATTTAGGGGAAAAAAATCCAAATTTTTTTTATTTTCATTATTAAAAATATTGTTAAACAGAAGTAGGTACGAGATAGAAGGAAAATCTAAAATATTATATATCCTTCATCTTTTATATGGAATTAAAAAGCACTAATCCCAATGGTGAGATTGTTCTAGCAAAAAAACTAAACCTTGTGAAACTTTTTTTTTGAAAAATTGTTAAAATTACATTCAAAATTAAATCCTACAAGTTATTTTTTTAGGAAGATGCTCTAAGTGCCCCCAAAACAAGATTATCCATGACTTTCTCATAAAATATCCAAATGAAATGAATAAAAGCTCTCTACATAGACAAAATTGTAATCTATAAGAAAAGAAAATTTAAAAAAAAAAAATTTATAAATTTTTCTTTGTTGCCCCCCATCCCTTGTTTTGAGCTTATTTAGACATAACTTTTTTTTTGGGCATCAATTGAAAAAATATATATATTCCCACAAAGCTTAGCAATTTTTCTATTTTCAAAAAACACTACAAGAAAATGGATATTGTATGACTGCAAAAATATGACTGGAGATGATTGGCGACTGCTCATAGTCATATTCTTGGAGGCCAACACCTTGCCACCTTGGTAAAAAATATGACTGCAGAATATGACTGGCAATCATATTTTGGCCTTATACTTCACGGATATATAGTATACCTCTATTGGGAATGCCAAAGTACTTTATAAGGAATGATAGGGAGCATGTTTAGAGAACCGCGAGTCATATTTACCAGTCATATTTAGATTGAGTCATATTTTGTAGTCATATCTCCACGGTAGTGACATTTTTTTTGGAAAGAGGCAGCCAAAGGGAAATTTGGGTGGGCAATCATATTTTTGCCTCAGTCATATTTTGTAGTCATATTTTTTTATCAGTCATATTTTGTAGTCACAATTTTTTGGTAGTGATGTTTTTTTTCTCGGGCAGCACAAGAAAAAGGTGGGCAATCTAAGATGATCCTCTTATATTCCTTTGGGTGTAAGTGTGTCTTTATTTCATGCCTTTTAATTTAATTTTTTTTTCTTGTATGTTATATCTATTATACAATTAGCGTCCAATATCTTGGGGTAGCACATGCTTTCATTATAACTAATTAATTTAAATTTTTTGTAGGATTCATAAGGAATATAGAGAAAAATAAAGTAGATAACAATATAAAACAATTGATGGGTTCATTCTTGGCCTATTGTATTAGAAGGGACGCCTCATTTTTAGATGTTCTTTGGTAGGAATATGTTTATATTTTAATAAATATATTAAAAAAATTTGTAGGACTTAGAAGGAAAGTAGAGAGGAATAAAGCAATTAACAACAAGAAACAATTCAAATTTTGTTTGAGGATTTAATTAGCGGGAAATGAGAGAGGAATTAAATCCTAAGGACGAATTGCATCACCAAGGCAAGACCAAGCTTGAGAACCTAGGATGAAAACAAAGCTTGCCTTAATTCACTATTGGATCTTACTATGAGGTTGATTGATTTTGTTGATTGATTATGATGGATGACATAAACTGAGAGCTAATTAGATTGGTTGAATTAAAGTGAAATCTAATGCATTTAAACTAATAATGTAAATTGAAGGTTGTGGAGTTAAAAAAAACACTTGAAATTTAAGAAGAATCTAATCCAAGAAGGAAAAAAACAAGTGTGAGAAAAATCCATATGTGAGTGGTCATGGAGCAAGAGTAAGTGAAGAGTGCAATTTGTGTTGAGAATATAAGAATTTGAAGTAGAAGTATAGGTTCCAAGTTGCTATTTGAAGCTTTGGGCATAGTTAGAAGACTTAGTGACTCCCTTATAGAATATAGAGGTTTGACTATGTATCAATAAAAAAAATTGTTGATTACGATATGCGTAGCTGACCAAATGAAGTTTTAAGGTTTTAAATATATACTTAATTAGCACTTATGTGGCTTATGTCATTACAATAGTTTGATTCCTAGAATAATTAGAAAAAAATTAGTAGTAATAGAAGTCAAAGATTGCAGTTCTAAAATATCCCAAAAAATAAAATAAAAAACAAAAATGATAATTTGGAGAAAATCAAGAGGGGGAAGTAGAAAGAAGTACTTAGGTTGAATAAAAATAATAACAATGATCATATACAAAATTTAAATACCTTGTTGTAGAGTTGTTATTTAAATTGTATATACAAAGACATACAAAATGTGAAAAAAGTTGGATCTATGCAAGCTTTAGGATACAATTATAAAATGTGTATTAGAGAATGGAGATGTAGTGAAAATGGATTCCAAGCGATTTCCTTAAACTTGGCATTCTATTATTTCTCTTCTTATAATTCAAAATTACTTACTCTAAATAATTTTTAGAGGTTTCCAATAACACATCATAGTTTAAAAAATAAATAGAATTTAAAGAGGATAGAATATAATGAAATTGAATAGTCAACAGCGTTAATTTTATGTTTTTGGATAAAAGATATCAAAATTCATCCAATTCAAATTTAAAAGAAACTTTAAAATTTAGGTGACATTTAGAATCCAGTCTTGAAAATAAAAATTAATTTAGAAGAAATAGGCATGGGCTAGACAAAAATGGTGGATGAAGTCTTGAAGAATGAATTAGAGTCAAAATTTTATACATCCATAATTTTTGCTTAAAATATCCCATTATTAAAAAATTTACTATTTTAAAATAGGCATGTAGTACTTAAGCTAATAAAATTTTTGAATTTCTCAACTTGGATTTGGAAGTCTAGAGTTTTGACCTAGATTGGCCAAAACCATTCAAAACCTTTAACTTTTACAGTTTGTGTTAGCTTTTGTAAAGATGTGAACCACTTATACTCCTGCTTACATTTGACCATTGAAAATACTTATTCATTGCTTAGAATGCCAATTGAACAACATTTAAATATCCAGCTTAGGATTCAAAACTTACTAACAAAGAACATGATTGTGCATGCTTTATTTCAAGGATATAGATAAAACCTTCATGTATGTCATATATTGAAATTTGTTTCTTTTTAAAAAAAGATCTCAAAAATATTATACAAGCCACAATCATAAAAGGTGTCTTTGTAAGGTCCTACAAAAGTCACAAAATTATTCATATGAAGATTGAGGCTTCCTGTGGGCATGCACATGCTTGTATTGCAATAAATAGATGGTTATTTAAATGTTCCTACAAGGATATAGACTATAAAAGCATAATCATTTTTTTTGCTTCAAAGAAGCTTTTAAATAGTGCCTCTATCAAATACTTTTGCTCTCGTACACTTTATGCATGAATGTAGATACTTTCACAGATGTATGGCATCTATTTGGATGTCCTTTTTTGGCCATAATTGTAGGTGCTTAAGGTCTTGCAACTTCTCTTTATGCATTTTGTGGAGTTTTAGTGTCAATATGTATCCACTTTGGATCAAATTTGGTTGTTAAAACAGCTTAATTGCTTGATATAGTCATATTTGGTCAATCACATGACTGAGGTAAGTCCCATGATTAAAGTAAGTCATATAAATGACTAGAACAACACACATGACTAGACTAAGTTATATATGTGACAAAATGACTAGGACAAGGCACATGACTAGGATTTTAAAACCCTAGCCGCCACTTATTTAGGATTTCAAAACCCTAGCCGCCATTCTTTTTGTAGCCCCCTTCTCAAAATGCAACATTTGGCAATTTTTTTTCTTTCTTCTCCTTCTTCTTTGTTTCTTGTTGTCTCCTAGGTTTTGCTCCTTGTTGCTTTCTAGCTCATAGTTCTTGTTGCTTCTAAGTTTTTGTTTCTTGTTAATACCTTTTAGATCTTGCTTCTTTTTTCTTCTTAATTCTTGCTTGTTGTTGCTTATTAGTTCTTTCTTCTTGTTGCCTCCTAGTTCTTGCTCCTTGCTTTTAGTTTCCTCTTGTTGTTTCTTTATTTTTGTTCCTTGCTTTTAATTTCTTTTTGTTGCTTTTTATTTTTTGCTCCTTGCTTTTAGTTTTCTCTTGTTGCCTCTTAGTTCTTGCTCCTTGCTTTTAGTTTCTTCTTGTTATATCCTAGTTCTTGCTTTTTGTTGCTTCTTTAGTTGTTGCTTTTTTAGTTGTTGCTTCTAACTTTCTTGTTGTTGCATCTTGATCCAAGCTTCTTGTTGCTTCTTGTTGCTTCTCTAGTTCTTGCTTCTAATTTTCTTGTTCTTGCATCTTGATCCAAGCTTCTTGTTGCTTCTTGTTGCATCTTAGTTCTTGTTTTTTTTTGTATTTGTTGTACTTTCTTGCCTCTTGACTTGTGCTTTTTGTTACATCTTGTTTTTTGTTGCATCTTGGTGCATCTTACCTCTTATTTGTTGTTACCTCTTAACACATGCTACCTTTTGCTTCTTATTCCTTCTATCACCATTGTTATTCTTTCTTCCTGTTTATTTGCAATTTCTAAAGATATATTGCTTATGGCGTTTTCTTATTTTAAACTTGTGCTACGTATTTTGTGTTGCCTTAAATCTTTGAAGGTTGAGGTATATTGTTCATTCACTAAAAATTAACCTCCTTGATTGTACATGTAGGCACCAAGTTGGAATGAAGTTGTTGAAGACTACTTGCAACACCAAAATGGCAACATCTTCATATTTTTGTAAGGAATATAGGCCCTATAAGTGTATGAAAATATGTATTCATAGAGTCCATTGTAATATGTTTTATTTTAGTGACTAATAAATGTCTTTTGAAGTGAGTAACATTCTTTTTTGTATTTACTTTCTCTAATATGATTGTCTCTTGTGCATCTCAAAAATCATACGTAATCATTTTTAATTTGATGGAGTCTTTTATTTAGCTACCAAATCATATTGATGCATGATTGTAATGCATCATGTCCATTTATAATGTATAAAAAATGTGATTGTAGTTCATGATAGAAGCTACTATAAACCTTAGTCACTCCAATTACAAACAATGCATACAAATTTAAGGAATATGACTCACTTATCTGAAATGTCACTTGCTTAAGTCATATTTCTTAAAATATCTTGACCAAAGTATTATTGATTGTAGTCACATAATGCACACAATCATGCCAAAAAACGACTCTATACTTTTAAAAAATGACTATACTCAATCATAAAATCATTACAGTAGTTACATTTCATGTGAATTGTTACATCAGCCAAGAATACTACTCATAGCAGTCACATCAATAGAAAATATGACTCATGAGAATCATTTTTCACATCAATAGAAAACATGACTCGCACGAGTCACATTCCATTTGTATAATAATGGTGCACTAATGAGTGCAAAATGTATCTATTTGTTACAAGTTGCTTTTCAAGCAAGGACTTGGCGAGGTCCTCTCACTCTCCCACCACCTGCCAAATCAATTGAAGAAGAAAATTCCAAAGCCCCGAACCTTGACAGGTTCGGCCAATTGAAAGGGAAGCTTAAACAAGTAGATTCAAGATGAGGGAAGCTTGAAATCCTTCAATGTGTTCAAGTCATGCCAATTCTATTGCGGCATTGCGTGACAAGTTGCGCGTTCTAGATGAGACGTGCTATAATGATCCTCAATATATGATGTTCTATAGAATCTGGCTGTTTGTGTATGTCTGCCGGTTGGCGTTGCTTGATGATTGATTTATTGCGTGAGGGTGCCATGCTGATCAAATATAGCGGGACTTCCTCAATGATTTATTTATTGCGTGACGGTGCCATACTGATCAAGTGTAGCGAGACTTCATTAAATTGAAAGAATTTGGTTGTCTGTGTGTCCGATGTTCGGTGTTGCTCAATGATTGATTGATTGCATGAGGGTGCCATGTTGATCAAATATAGCGAGACTTCATTAAATTGAGAGAGTCTAGCTGTCTACATATGTCCGCCGGTTGGCATTGCTCGATGATTGATTGATTGCGTGAGGGTGCCACATTGATCAAATGTAGCGGGACTTCATTAAATTGAGAGAGTCTATCTATTTGTGTATGTCCGCCAATTGGCATTGCTTAATGATTGGTTGGCGTGAGGGTGCCATGCTAATCAAATATAGCGGGACTTCATTAAATTGAAAGAATTTGGCTGGCTGTGTATGTCTGCCAATCGGCGTTGCTCTATGATTGATTGATTGATTGCGTGAGGGTGCCATGCTAATCAAATGTAGAGGGACTTCATTAAATTGAGAGAGTTTGGCTGTCTCTGTATGTCCGTCGGTTGGTGTTGCTCGATGATTGATTAATTACATGAAGGTGCCACGTTGATCCAATGTAGCGAGACTTAATTTGATCTTCTTGTTGATCTTATCACAGCCTCATTGCGCGTGTACTACAAGTTCAATGACTTTGCCAGTCATTCCACGAGGATTAATGCCCTGGATGCAAGCAACTCCTCTATTTATTCGCATGACTTATGGAACAGTCTTGTTCAAATTAGTTCCTCTAAGAGTGCAAAGATATGAAAGTAAAGGATTGCATTTGCTCCTTGTGAATGAGGACGGTTTGGCATGGTCACTATAGTACTCCAAAGCTTTGCCATGCAATCAATTTTGGAGGGGGTTATTAATAGAGCCTGCTTTGAGGTTACTCTACACCTCAATGAACTACATTTTTGGCGTTTGGTACTTGTAATGCTATAATTTGAGTTAAATTTTATTTGGTAATCAATTTTTTTGGTAATCCTATAAATGGCTAAAATATATAATTATTTGCAATTACCAGGCATGTTAACCAAATTTTCATTCATTGTGGTGCCATCTTAACCAATCATGATATTGTTTTATGGCAACATAAGAAGGAGGTCTTTGTGTCGTTAAATCTTCCCCAGCATCAAAGTTTAGTGCTGTTGGCAATCCAGGTAACCCTCCTAAAAATTAAATAATGGACCGTCAATTTCATCATCTTGGTGTATATTCACAAAATTGGCATGTTTTGTGCAATACAGTATGATAAAATCTTAACACTTGTAGTTGTCAAGGGCGCGCGGAAGGCTTCCAAGCGAAGCTAATATACGAGCTTAGAGCGTAGAGCAGGGAAATTTGAGTGGTGAAGCACAATTTATAGATTTTTTTTCTTTTGGTGCAAAAAATGATAATTTTGTACGAAATATTTGAAAATATAACGATTTTTTTGCCTTCATAATTAGGACCCTATAACTGTGAATCTAAGACTATGGACGTAAATCTAACATTTTAGGCTTGAGACCTATAATTGTAGGTCCATCACCTTGAACCTATAATTGTAAACATAAGACTCTGTGGAATAAAATAATTTGTAAATGTGGACTATAGAAGTTTTGGAACTAGTCTTCTATTGATGTATACTAAAATAGATTTCTATATGCAAGCAATTCTTAGAAATACTTAGAAACAAGTACAAAACTGAAAATCTTCTTTCCACACTTGAATGGCCTTATTGTAGGGAAAAATTTCAAGTATTAAGCACTTTTGCCCAAATATCTAAACCACCATTGGCAACTTCTTGCCAATAATATTTCTTAAGTTTGACTTCAAGAACTTCAGGCTTGAAAAGCAATGCTCATCTTTTACCAACCCCAACACAAAGCAAGCTCCTATCTCAGCTAGTAATATGTATTCTAAAATTAGATCTTTAAACAATTGTGATGAAGAGATAGTCTTTCACAACTTTGTCAATATGTTGACATAAAAAGGGGGAGCACATGCATTATTGTGCATTGTAGTTTTGAAAAGAGCTTGTTGACAATTTAATTTTTTGATGCTCAAGAAGATGGTGGCAACCAAACCGCCTTCATCTTCGTATCCAAAGATTGTTCAAGAACGTATATTTTCAATAGTACAAGATGGTGTGGAAAAGCTTCTACCCTAATTTGATTTCAGTATTGAGGATACAAAATGTCAAAAACATCCAATATCTCATGAGAAAGGAATCGGATGTCAAATTCATCAATGAGAGACTGCACAATCTCTGCAAGAATTGAGAAACATCATTTTAGTGATTTATTCAATTAAATTCAACAAGTTCATTAGTTGAGCAGTTCCACAATGTGGTCCACAAATAATTCAACAATTTTGCAATGCCACAATTCAACTATTCATCAAGTTCACCAAATTCACCAAATGAAAAAAAAAGGAACAGTGCAAGCACAAAGTAATTACACAAAGAACTTACCAGTCATTTGAGCTTTAATTGTGTCTTCACACCAATTCATCACCTTACGGTTAACAAAAAGCATTTCTCCAATGACATTGTTTTAGCATCAAGCAAATATAGTATGATCTTCCATTTGCAAAATACACGGGGGGTGCACTTAGTGTATCTAATCCAAACTACGTGCAACCAAAACTTTGTACCTCCTATATTATACTTTAAAATTTAAATAAATGAAAACAAAAAAAAATATGAATATAGTTTCCTAATTTGAAAGTTTATGTTTTGAATTATTGATATTTTTATTTGCTAATGATAATTAGTTACAAATTTTTGAAGTAAATAGATATACTGTAGAACTGAAAAATAACTTTCACACCTTTATAATATATCCTAAAAAATTGTCTAAAAAATGAACAAAAAATCCTAAAAATAACTTTCTATTGAAAGCTCATTTTGAGTTGAATATTGATGCAACGGTCATCTAAATGTGTTCTCTATAAATATTTGAGTTGAAAAATATGACATTTTAGGTTCATTTTCAACCTCTTCTAGAAATCATTCCATATTTCATTTGAGTTGGAAATTTTGGCAATAGAAACCTATAATCATTACTAAACAATGCTCAAAATTTTAAGTTGAAATTATAGTTTATTAGAAACCACTTGTTCGCACGTGGTTTGTAGTAGTAGAACCAAGTGCCCTCTCCGAGGCAAAACAAGATGGGTAATTAGTGTCTCCTCTTCTTCTAGCCATTATGTGGTTACAGATTTGTGTTTGCACTCCAATTTTGAGTAAAATTCTGAAACAAATTTTTGTTGAATTGTATCTTAAAATCAATAAAAATAAGTGGTCAATTGGGATTGGCAAACCTTCATAGTAGCAAGAAAATTGCACATATATACATTTCTACTTTTAGAGAATTTAATGGAATAATGCACAATGTACTATTAAAAAAACCCATTTTAGGTGACGAGCCCTAATTCTTTATGACAGATTTTAGGTGATGTCAATGTTGATAATCCAAAGTTTTTATGTCAACGAAAATGTCCAATGTAACATAAATGTTGACATAAAAATTTTGAGTTGTCAACATTGACATCATCTAAAATCCATCATAAAAAATTAGGGCTCGTCACCTAAAACGGGGGGTTCTTATAGTGATGGACAAGAGATTTACACGTTAATTACAATTTATTGCATCATTACATTGCATTACTTCGCATCGTTATTGCATCGTTACAATACATTACTTGTAACTGCATCGTAACAATACAAAGCAATGCATCGTAATGATGCAATAAATTGTAATTAACATGCAAATCCATGAAACAATGATAACCACATGATAACTGTTGACAAACTATAGGGTCCAAACTTTGTGATGAGGGAGAATACAAGATAAGGATAGCAAGTTTCTAAAGTCACAAAGTATGTCAAAGTTGCAAACAGAATCATCAATGGTAGACATGTCTAGCTCCATCTTTAGCAGTAGTGTGCGTTATTTAGCCATTACTCTCTTCGTAGGTCTCAACATACCTATTCTTCAACATACCATCTATTCTTCACGTACCTAATCATCTTGTTGCCCTTAGTTTGTATAATGCTGGCAAGTTTAATTAATTCAATATGTTGCTTGGGGCTCTTTGCAAAGCATTTATGCACAATTTGCATTAAAACCTCCAGCTTCATGACTAAGAAGTATAATGACAGGGTTAAAACCACCAAGTTGGTGAGATGACTGCAGCAGTGCATTCTAAGGGTGAATGGATTCCAACCTTGCTAAAACATTGTTGTCACACCAATCTTGAAAAATTGAGGCTCCATCAAAGCCCCAAGCCCATAGCTCACCATCTTGCTTGCAATTTCTTCCCTAGACAGGCGACCTTCATCTATTGAAGAAATTATTATTATATTAAGAATGTTATAAGAGTTGCATCCTTGAATAATATACACCAAATGAAATAATAAGGGAACTCTAACAAAGTCCTTTACAACATATACATGCACCAATAACCATTGTGTATTATCCACCTTTGTAATCTCATCAACAGTAAGAGAAATTGTATACCCTTGCATTGATTTTCACCAACTATAGTACCATGAATTTATTGAAGAATTGATTGAAGACGTCTTGAGGCAAACAAGCTCACATTCATCAAATGAATAAAGTCTTTATTAATGTAAATTTCACCTTTCAACACACCACGCTTAACGTTGTGTCCACCACAGCCACCTTCTTCCCCTCATGCTTTTCAAGATTATCCGACTTAGGCGCTATCAGCTTTGGCCTACCATTGATGATACTGCAAGCAAGACATTTTATAGATGTTAGATTACTATCAGCAGAATGCCTTGAGCCCAAAGAAACTTGTTTGTCCAACTTCTTGCCAACGGCGGGTGACAACAACTAGATTTTTTTATTTTTTTTAGTTATGACTTCACTACAGAATTGTCATTGCTGAGGTTGATCACCTCTGTGGAGCAAGGCAATCCATTTGAGGGTAGCAATGCATCATTAGAAATCAAAGCCATCTCTTTAGAAGTAAAAGCACAACCTCCTAGCCTAGCAAGTTTTATTTCTCAAATTGGTGGAGGTGAGAAGTAATTGGAGTTTGCTCCACTATTGCAAGTAGAAGCAAACTTTAATAAGTAGAACTGATATTCAGCAAGTAAAGTAAGCATAGAGATGTGAGCCCCGTAGTTGTTACCTAGGCCTTTGGATTATTTTTTTTTTTTTGCTTTTGCTCAGTTTTAGGTTTAAATTATAATATAAAAGATCTGAAAAAAGTGTTTGCATCGTGTTAAGTAGAAGTCCATACAAATATGGGAGTATTTTCTAAAAGTTCAAAACTGCTCTAAGCACTTCCATTTTCCATTTTCCAGAGTCTACTTAGGTATTTTGAATGTCGATTAGGAGTTCTAGATATAATTAGACCATGTTGGCACATTAATAGAATTATTGTAATTTAAACTATTATTGGATTTTTTTTGAATGCATGTGACACAGTGAAAGGCTAAATGAGTAGATTGGACAAATTGGCAATTGTCTTTTGAGGTTATAAGAGTCTTTTAGGTGATCCATGTAAAAGTCACCATCTAATTTGGAAGAAATGGAAAAAATTAATTATTGACATACAAGTTAAAATCCGGCATTTGAAGAATAAGTGCAACCAAAGAATGAAAAAGAGGTATATTTAGCATAAAGACACATCAGGAGCTCAATGGCAAAATCAATTTGTCCGGATTCTCTCGTACATGAATGATTCCTCCTTGGAGGAATTAAAACAAGGGGTTGTAATTATGTTCTTTCCATGATTAGTACAAAGTTAATACAAAAACTTGCACTGGGCATTTGAAGACTTTTAGAAGTTGCCCAAAAAGTTTCATATTTTTTTGGATTGCAAAAGATGACTCTTTAGGAAGTCAACTACATTTATCGGCAGTCGAAAATTCATAGAAATTATTCAGGTAGCGGTAAAATCCCACTAAGAATTAAGATAGTGTATTTTAGCATAAATAAGCATCCAGCCAAATTTCAAGACTTTTTCGGTACCAACAAGTACCAAAACCGTTGGTGGCAACAATTCTTAACGGAATTACAAATTATTTGACGGATTGACCGGTATACTCGGAGTATGCGGTGTCCAAATCAAGTTGACTTGGACTCTTTTTTTACTTTTTCAAACCTTCCAAACATCCCAAACTAGTCAAAATCTTTGGAAAATGTAAACTCCATCATTTGAATTTTGGACATTTTTCACTAGTTCACAAATCATCGGCTTTTGCTTGCAAATTGGCATAGAAGTAGGGGGTAGAAGATTTTCTAGTCTAATTAAGATCTTTTGAACCCAATGGCGCAATTTATTTGGCAATTGGAGCATTTCTCCAAAAGTTATACAACGTCCAGCAGTAGGTTAGAAATTTGAGTAACTGATTGTTTTTACTTTTGATTTTCTAAATAGATTTAGGTAAACTGAGGAAAGAGGATGCCCTAGAAGAGTTTAAAAGCCTCCCCTCCTCTCACTTTGCACCCCTTTTTTCATTTTGCTTGTTGGCCATTTTGAGGCCAAAACCATTTTGTACATTTTTGTATTTGACAAAATTGTTGGCATTGTTTGATTTTTAATACTTGCTTTTGAATTGCATTGGAGTATTTTTGCTCCCCTTTTGTTCAATTTTGAAGCCCATTCAAAGGACATTGGGGTCCTTTTGGAGAGTTTGGCGATTATTATTGATTCTGTATAGAAAACTATCTATTGTTGTGTTGGCTTGCTTACTAACCTCTTTCCAAATTTTTGTGTGGAATTTACAATTTTCCTTGTCAAAAATCCCCTTTGAAACTATGAGGGAATACTAACCGTTTGTATCCCTTGTCTAAATTCCAACCGAGTTTTTTGGAAGAGGGATTTACACATTGTTGCCAAGAATCCCCCCTGAAGCTTGTGTCATAAGCATTGCTAAAGTCAATTCAAAGTTCTCAAAGTCTAATATTTCTATCCTACCAATTCTTGCCCTAGGAATTTGGCATTAATGCCCGTACGGCAAAGATATTGCCAAAATTTCTAATTATCTTTTCAGTACTAACCATCAAAGTCTAGTATTCTATCCTTCTTAATTCTTACTATAAGAATTTGGAATTAAACCCCGTACGGCAAAGCTATTGCCAAAATTTCCACTTATTTTCTTAATACAAACCAACCTTTTTTTACAAGTTTTGCCAATGTAGGGTTAACACCTTGGACGGCAAAACTTTGTTCCTGGCTTAAATTTTTGTGTCTTGTTTTTGTTCAAGGGGCCCCAAAAGGAGATCCAAGGTGTTGGATTAAATCTTAAAAATTGGGATTTAAGAGCCAAATTTTGGCAAACAACCGCCAAGGTTTTAAAAAAAAACATCCAAAAATAAAAGAATATAGAGCAAGGCCAGGTAGAACCTCGGCAGAGCCACCATCCCAAGTTCCTTTGTCACGAATTGTCACTAGTAATCGTATGATTATTGTAAGGCATTGCTTTCATATTTCATTCATTCATTTGGAAATATTGTTGTGACATGATATTGCCATTCATGTCTAGATACACAGCCTCGAACATTGACATAGTCATGTATAAAATTTACACATTAATAAAACAATACATACATATGCCGATGGATTAAAAAGAAAGCTATAGACAAAAAACTATGGTGCCTACATGACAAGGAACATAAGCTACTCTCTTATACACATAGAAAAATGTTATATATACACGACGATGCAGTTGCACTGGTTGCTGGTGAGTGGTGAGAGTTTATATAGTGTAAGGCCTTGGTGCACGTCTGTAAATCAGAGCCTGCCTGCAGAGCGATAAAACTGACGGTAAGGGAACTCGTAGGTCGCTAATATTTTAGAGTCACCTAGCTCATCTACAACTGCGGCTATTACATTCTTTTGCATAGTAGGGCCCAAAACAATCACTTTAACGTATTTGCAAAGCATGTTTAGAGTCTTTGTGTTGTCTGACAACGGTTTATCTCTATGGAATATGCGAAGATACGCTTCTAGAAAGCGAAGGACAAAATCTACATTTATAATTGCCTTTTTGAGCAAAGGTCAGGAACTCCTCTGTAGGAGGCTCTTAGGGTTCCCTTGCAGTGCGTAATAACCACCAAGCCTTCCATGCCCGCCATATGAACTCCTTGTCTATGCCCGCGTCGTGCATGTTTGCGCTGTCCAAGTGTAGCATTGTGGAAGAGGTAAAAAAGAAAAGCGACTAGTGAAGGCCACCTACTGCCCACTGTGAGCGCTTATTTACCCACTCTTGGTAAATAATCGAGCACAACCGGGTTTTAATTTCGTGTGGATTTTTTATCAACCTACAGGTGCTTAGCACCAATCCGGATCTATTTTAAGTTCTTAAACATCCATTATTTGCAAGAAAACCAAAGAAATGCAATAAATTACAACTTCTATCCTAACTTTTCTTTAAGCAAAAGAAGCCACGGCGGTTTTGAGATAGGTATAGTTATAGTATAATTTTAGCAATTCTAAATGGTAGAGCACCTCATGCCATTTTCAAAAATATAAAATTCGACCCTATCCCACTCTCTTAGCAAAAAATATTGATGGATGAAATTTAGCCTTTCCAGGGCTATTTAAACTTCATCCACACTTTTGGACGTGTTCTCTAGTTTAGTGAATTTTGAAATTTGAACCTTATTTTTGAGTAGTTAGGCCCTACTTAAATCCTAAGTTTAGATTTGGATGAATTAATTTAGGTTGATTTCATCCATTTCCTAATTTAAACTTCATCTTTTGATTTTTCCTAGGATTTTTAGTCTTTCTTGAAGTTTGACTCACTTTGGAATTGTTTGAAGTTCCTACTTTAAGTTTCTAATGCTAAATGTTTTTTTTGATCAGGTTGAGATGACCTAATCCTTCCTATCCTTGTTTCTTTGATATTTTGAGTGAACTCTAATTAGTTACTATTTTTAGCATTTTAAGGATTGTTCTTTAAGAGGTTGATTCAATCTTTTCAAAATGTTATCCCACTTGAAATTTAACCTGTTTTATCAAGAGTTATTGATGGATCAAGTTTGATCGCTAATTGGTGCTTAAAACTTCATCCGTTGATTACTGCTAATATTATTTGGAAAATTACTTCTAATTTTACTTTTATGATCTAGGTTACTCTTAAATACTAACTTCCTAATTTCATTCTTCTTGGTTACTTCTAATTACTTTTCATCCAAATTAATTGATAAATTTCATCCTTCTATATCTTACTCGTTTTAGCTCTATTTCTCAAGTGTGATATGTTTTTGGAAAGCCTTAATCTTAATCTACAGACTTCTATGGATAAACTTGAGGCAAAACCTAGTCTTGACTCTCTGAATTGACTTTGAAGTCTGGCTAAGTGTTTAAAATGTTAATCTAAACAATTGAATAAGAGTGGAAGAGATTAACTACTTACCTCGAGTTGAGCTTCATCCGCCATGTTGTAAAGTAGCTCCTCAAGATACTCCTGGTCCGCCATCTTTGGATGTAGTATGGAAATTAGCTCACCGCTTGAAGTTGATACAAGTTTTGACAAATTGAACTCCTTTTCTTTTTACCTCTACTTCTTCCTTTTTTTCTAACTCTATTCTAACTCAATTATTTAATTATTCTAAGAGTTGATTTGGCTATAAAACAATAATTGACTTCCTATCCATTCTTCAAATCAATTGTTATTCTAGCCTTCTTCTAATGGTCTCACATAAATTTTCCTAACATCCTACCCTACCTACTTCCTAGCCTATCTAATTCCTACTTCTACTTGCTAATTTTTTTGTCACTAATGCATATGGTTTAATTTTCCTAGAATGCAAAGTGTTTTTTTGTGTTTTACTGGGACAAGTTTCCTTTTCGTATAAACCCAAATTTTTAATTACCATCCCGAATGGGTTCTCACAAGCCTAGATTCACACGACCTGAACTCACACGACCTGGGCTCACATAAACCTGACTACCGCAATCCCTCCGTTGGCTACCACGCCCCCTTCACCGACTGCCACATGGTGGGTTGGGGTTGGCCGAACCCCTATGATGGTGGTGACGAAGCATCAAGGGGGGGAGTTCTGGTCGTTTTTATTCTGTATCCCCTCGTCCAAGTTGTTCTTGTTTTGGACTCCTTCAAAGAGTTCATTCATTAGAAGAGATTCGGGGGGACTAAAGGGCCGTTTCAAACTTGCTCCCCCGACGCTATTCCCTTGGCAGATCGGGAATGTCCGCTATCAAAATTTTTTTTTTTTTGTAAATAATCTAAAAAATAAAATAAAATAAAAAATTGTTGACGTGGCAGTCGCTTGGCCACATCACGCAGCAGCTGCAGACTGTTGCAAGGCTGTTCTCCCGACCCTGGTAGCCCAGGGAACTTACAGCCCTCAAAGGAGCTGAAAAACATCTAATGCAGGACCCCTTGCTGGACCTTGGGACCAAATTGGTGGAAGTTAGCCGTCCACTAGTTCTAAATTTTTTGTGGAATTTCAAACATTAGAAGTAATTTTTCCTTCTACCTTATAGAATAAAATAAAGAAAAAGAACATGAATCCTTAGATTTTCTTGGGGACTTGGACAAACTCTAATACATCTATTTTTAGATGATAAATTTGGAATTACAAAACTAAGGTTTTGGAAACTAAATTTAGATAATGGTAATCTCTTTATTTTGAGATTTTTTAGAACTTCACTAAATCAAAGCTTTGCCATGCTTTGTAAACCACTAAAATTTCTAGAAACCCACACAATTCTAAATCAAAGCTTCACCGTGCTTTTGTAAACCACTAAATTTTTAAAAATCCATAGAACTCTAAGTCAGAGCTTTGCTATGCTTTTGTAAACCACTAAAATTTCTTGAAATCCACACACCTTTAAGTAAGAGCTTTGCTGTGCTTGGAATTTACAAAAAAATAAAGATAAGTTTTGACAAAGGTTTTTCTTAGTACGGATGGTTAGTACGTTCTAAAAAACACAACACAACATGTTAGTAGAGACGGATTTAAGACACAATCACTCTCGGGGGGGGGGGGCACTTAGAAACTTTTACCAACCAATGTGTGATATAATATAGGGAGGTATACATTTATAGGGTTAAAAATTATAAAAAACTATATGTAATATACGGAGTATAAATTATGATATACTCACTTATAAATAAAATACGGATGTAAATAATACATCAAATTAGATTTTTTTTTCTCTAAGATAGCATAGAAAGTATTGGTTTTAAATTTTTTTGTTTTATAGGGTAAGTTTTGGATTTAGGATCTTGGCTGGGGTGGATGAGAAATGTTGTAACTATGGGTGGACCTCTTCTATTCATCTTTGTGTTTGTCCCAGTCTGGGATACTCTGCTTCAGTTTGGGATACATTGCTGTAGCCTGTATTCTTGGATTCCAGACTTAGGGTGCTATAGAAATGAAATGGCTTTGGATGCTGTTGATGGTGGTTTAGTTTCAATGCATTCAAACTTTTTTCACGCTATTGTTTTGAGGGTGTTTCCTGCTTGCAAACGAATGTTGGCGTGCTCTGTGCATTCAATTCTTGTTTGTGCATTCAGTTCTGATCACAATTCCAAAAAATGCAAGCAAGCCTAAACCCAACAGTATAGCATATGGTGGTCGACGTTCTATCTCCATATTTGGCCTTTTTTTTGGTATTTTTTTATAACAAAGAAAGTTTTTTCTAAATTACTCACCCTTCAAAATTATAAGTAATTATACGGGGGTATAAAATACCCTCAATTAGAAAATTAGGTAATAATAGGGGCCACTTAAATACTTTGAGTCATCAAAATACCCCCTAGAATAATACCCCTTCGCCGCACGTGGTACCCCTAAATTCCTATGGAGTGACCCCCCCAAGCAATTACTTGAAAGAGAACATTAGAAAGCCCCCCTAAGTGGCATTGTCAAGGTACAGAGGATGGTATGCTCTAGAATTAGTACAATGTTAGTAGAAATTCACCAATCTCTTCAACAATTGACCAAAGTTAGTATAACGACTCAAGAACTTGCAATCAAAGACAAACTTTGAAGGGACCCCAATGCCCTTGAAAAAGAGCTTCAAAAAAAACAAAAATAAAGCTTAAAATGCTCCCAAAACACCCTCGTTTGCAACTTTGGTTCTAAATGGCTAAAAAGACCAATTAAATGGACCAACGTGTTTTAAAAGACCAAGATAATGGTGCAAGGGGTGTTTGTGAGAGAAAACTGAGCCTTTTATATACATTTTCAAGGGAGCTCACCTACCTCTCTTTTCCTAGCGGTAAACATATCATTTAAAATTTTCATCCTAATATTCTAAATTTTGACTTTCTACGCTGGACCAAAACTTTAACTTTTGGAGAACTACTCCAAATCACAAACAAATTGCGCCATTGGCTTCAGAAGGCCATTTTTGTTCAAAGAGTCTCCCTACCCCTATTTTGGCATCAAAAACTCAATAAAACCCTACGCTAACTAAACACCAAAAAGAGATAAAAATCCAGTTCTTGAAGTTTGACTTTTTTGAAAAAAATAACTAGCCTAAGTTCTTTAAAAAACATAAGGGAGTAAGAAAAGATCCAACTTTGACCTCATTCTAATTTTGAATGCTTCCGGGATGTCGATCAATTCCACCACATTCTTCAAATTTGGCAATTGTCAAGGAATGTCACTGGTTTGGGCACCTCTTGCTATTGGAATGTCTTGAAATTTGTTGGAGCATCTTATTAGCATAAAAAAAGCTAGTTTGATTTTTAGTGAGATTTTATAGCAACTTGGATAATTTCTAAGAATTTCCCATTGAAAGTTTTGGTGGTTGACTGTTCGAAAGTGCACTTTCTGCAAGTCAGAAAACTTCGAATCTTTTTATAGAACTTCTCATGGAATTTCACAAAGGAAGTGCAAGCTCATATTTTAAATTTGCACAAAGGTCATAAGAGAATCAATTTTGTCTTTTCCTTTTCAATCCAATAACTAAGGAATTTTTTATGTAGGGGGGAATCTTGGCAAACCAATTTTGTTGTTGATCTCCAAATGCGATTCCCACCTTAGAACGATATTTTACATCCCTTGATTCCTTCTAGGTATCCGTCCTGAGGTTGTAACTCCTACAGACCAACAATCAAGGTTTTTTGCAAATACGTCAATACAATGGAGGAACATGAAATCTACCTTTGGGATTGGAGATATGACCTCAACGATACTCTTTTCAACCAATTTTTGCCCTAAGATGTCACATACAATGTAGGTTTGACAATTCTAGCCTTATTTACTAAAAAAACCTTCTATTTACGTGAAATCATGGATTAATACCTATGTACATACAAAAATTGGGTTTAGTTGGGGACAACTTACTTATAAAGGACCAAATGCTATATTGGCATGTGACATACCTATTTGGTCTTACACTCTTTAGGGGCTTTTTGTAACTATTTTGTAACTAAAACTATACTCAAATTTGTAGTAAACAAAATAAATAAAATAGTGAATCCTGAGTGACGAACTGGGAGCTCACACTCACATATTAAACAAGCACTTCTATTTCCGGATGGCACTCCCAGTAAATCCTTATCGGAATGAAATATTGTTGCCCCTATTTCAGTAATGCTTCATCTATCCTTGTCTTGAAGGATCGTGCCATAGGGCCCTGTAGAAAGGAATTTGCTATATAGACACAATCTTGAATCGCAGCGGACAAGCTCATCTACAGTTGACGACTTAGTACGTCTATTATGTTATGTCTAAGAAACTTCTAGCATCGCGACAAATCACGGACTTGAAAGACGGGCACGGGCAATGAATCCTTGCCCCGATTGTAGAAATGTATTTCACAGCTATCACAATCATTATTGCCTTTCCTGCAATAGACCTAGCAAACCTTTGTGTTTAGGCAGATCCGACCTCAATTGGGTTGCAGTATTCCCTACTGTACCTCACAATTACAATAAAACACACTAAGAAAATGGATTTAGAAAAGACATTTTTGTACCTAGACAAAGCCTCTTTGAGCTTGTCTATATGGAATATTTCATAGCATTTAGCTATAGACAACCTAAATAGTCCGGACGATTCTCGACCCCTCAAACAGAGAGGGAAAAATGTAATGCTCTTCCTATGAAAAACTCTCTATGCACTATTGGGGTCCGCGGTGACAAATGCAATCTTGGGTGAGTGTTCAGACAAGGCGTTAGACTCCAGATCAAAGCCCGGAAGGCGACCCACCTATCTTCTTCGTTCTCCTGCAGCGCACTGTCCGAAGAGGCCACAAACTCCCGTACCTTCTGTCATGCCGCCTTTAAGCGAGCGTTTGTACGCTACATAATTCAAGTTTATATCCTCATACACTCACAGAATCATCGCCCACATCTCTCCAACTTCTTCCCACCGATTGTGCGATATGATTTTCCAGCAGCAACAAAACAGGCCTAGAAGGTCCTGCGCTAGGTTTTGTAGGTCTCAAAGGTAGACATTCTTTGCCCATGTTAAAATCTCTGCCATGACACCATCATCTTTCCCGGCAGCCACCATGTGTGCTTTGTTCAAGACTATTTTCTATAATACAATTGCCTCGCACTCGGCCATGTCCAAAGAGCAGTATTTTGCTTTGTAAGTAAATTAGGGCAAGGCGAGCAAAATGTCCCAAAGCCGCATGCACATGTTATGCATTACAATCATGTTGATTCCGAACAAATGACACAAAAACTACCTCCAACGGTTGAAGACATTGTGTAACATCATTTGCAGCATGTAGACAAAAGTTGATGGCGGGATCTGGGGACTCTGTCGGATAACAGAATACAACGGACTTGCGCGGCCTTGACCTCTGCAGTAGAGAGGACTGTGAGTGCATAAAAGCAATATAGTTGGCACAACTCTAAACCGCAAAAAATGATTTGAAACATTGCTGGCTATAAAGAAATGTGTTAACCGTCGTGACTCCAGGGCAGAGGTGGAAGTTTCTTGAAAAAGACCTTGTTCCTTGCCAAAACCAACTATAGTGGACACCAATCCCACACGCACGCTTCACGGGCCACTTTCGTCTTCAAGCGGAAGTTGACCACAGAATCCTTTAGCACACACTTTTGCTCGGCCCTCAATTCCGCCTTCGTAGTGCGACACCTTTCCTCGTAGCTGTCCAAATCCTAGATATACTGGAAGTACGTCGCCATGGCCTCAATGTCAAATGGCACCCAAATTGTATTTCACACGGTCGCACACCAATTTTTTGTCATGGCCAACGATTTCAACGACCGGGGGATAATCCTCTTCTTGCACAGGAAGTGGCTTCCGTTAATGGACCTTCACTCACCTAACCAAGCGTTTGAAATATTGAATCAAAACACTGCAAAAGAGCATACAAGGAATGCGACTCCGCATTTAGGTTTAAAGGGGCTCAACTTAGCGTCACAGAGCCATTGCATGCCGCATTTCCGTGTTGCGTCTTGGAATTTCCCGGTATCCCAAGACTGTGCAAAATGATCCTTGAATTCCGCTCCTAAAAGACCCTTCCACGGCCAGTCCAGCAACTAAGGTCTAATGCACAACAAATGGTAGAGGCCGGGAGCCAAAGTCGATTTTGGACTAACATATATGTGAGAAAGTGTCGAAGGATGTCACGGTGTCTTTAAGTTTTGGTTGTAATCTGAGAGTTCATTTTGGAGGGGATGTTTTGATAATTAAAACAAAGTAAGTGGGATAAGTGAGGACAAAAATATCAAATAAGAGTTCTAAAATCTAAGTGTTGCACTGTGAGTAATTTTCAATTAGTTGTTGTTAAGGGTTTATCAATCAAATAAATAAGAGAGATTTTTTAAAGAAATACGAGTGATTATTTAAATTGTAAGCTGTGGATGGCATATGTATGGAAATCAATAATAAAGAGATTAAAGGGAATGATTCTCATCCTATCTGTAAAAGTTGTTAATTTTGCCATGAGCAAAGTTACAAATAATTTATTTGCATTGCAAAAGATTTTGAGATCAAATTGAAAGCTAAAGATTTGGTGGTTCCTATGAAGAAGACAAGACAAGGCAGTAGATGTTAAAGATCAGCTAGAAGCTCAAAAGTCAAACTTGTAATAAAGTTGCATTCCAATTGAGGCTGATTTGGAGAAAGATTGCAAGTTGTAACAGATTAAAGGAAAAGAAAATATAATTTAGGAAGTAGCTTAACAATTGTAGCTTTTAAGAGTAGAGGGATGAAATTTCATGTAATAAAGTCACGTAGACTACTGGAAAGGCAAAAATAAACTTTCTATTTTCTTTGGTTTGCAATGACCTATTAGACAAATAATTAGGAAACAATTCTATTTAACAACCTTCCCAAATGAACTCTACCCTTTTGCTTGGTTTATTTCCATTTGGAGTCCAAAACTCTAAATTGCTCTACGCTCTATAAAGGTAGATTTTGAAACATATACTATCTTGCAATTGAACTCATCTAAAATTGTATCGTTTATTGATGATTTATGTCATTCAAGATTCATTACACCATATGATTAATTTAATCATAATATAAAATTATCTAATAAAAAATAAAAGTACTTATAAAGGAAAAAAAAGGTTTTATTAATGCGAGATACTTTTTAATCTATATTATTAGCAAAATGACTTTTGTTATTTCAAAGTAATACTATAATGGTATCATCTTTTCTTGCAAAAAGAATTTTTTTTTTAAAAACATAAAAATAATAACACAACACTTTAATCATTTAGATTACAAGATTGGTTTGAATACAATAAAAGTTCATTTATCCATTTCACATTCTCATGGTCTTTTTTATTAAAATAATATATATTTAAAATTCCTAATTTTTTATCTCAATAATAAATTAACTGACTTCTAAAATTTTATAGTTCATACTTTATATTTATGATTCAAAGCACCTAATTTCTTGATGTCAATTTTTGAATTGTAACTTCAATATAAAAAAAGTTCTTAAAAGATATAATAAAAAATTAATAATTTAAAAAATATATGATTTTTATATCCTTGAATGAGAAAGCATTGTTTAAATCATAATCAATCAAAAGATTTACACAGTTTTATTTTTTATATATGAATTTAGATCACTCTTAAATTTTTTAATTTAATTATCAATACCTTAAATGAGGCTGGCTGTTTGTTTGTTTGTTTGTTTGTTTGTTTGTTTGTTTGTTTGTTTGTTTGTTTGTTTGTTTGTTTGTTTGTTTGTTTGTTTGTTTGTTTGTTTATTTGTTTATTTGTTTTGTTTTGTTTTGTTTTGTTTGTAGCGTGGACAACTTCCTGACCGTGCGTCCCCCGGCCGCATGCTTGGTACCGTTGGAAAGCTCTCGCCGAGGAGGGGTGCACCGGCTTGGTTTCATGGCGTTTGGAGCGGTGGTGCAAAAGTTATTGAATTTCAAAGTATTTATTGATTAAAAATTAGAAAATTACTTTTACTTTGATTTTGGTGGCGTTCTTGCTACTGGGAGTGGAACCGAGAGTTAGAAAATTGCTTTTACTTTGATTTTGGTGGCGTTCTTGCTTCTGGGAGTGGAACTGGGAGTGGAACCGGGAGTTAGAAAATTACTTTTGCTTTGATTTTGGTGGCGTTCTTGCTTCTAGGAGTGGAATTGGGAGTGGAACCAAGAGTTAGAAAATTACTTTTCCTTTGATTTTAGTTGTGGCAACAACACAGGGCACACTAGTGTATTATTAAATATACCTTGGTCAAATTCATCATAAATTATCAATAAACATGACCGATAAAAATTGCGTTGAAGCAAATGTTAAAATTAATTTAAAATAATTTTTATTAAAAACACTAAAAACTTCTATATCAATGAAAAAAAGACAAAATAGATTTTTCATATTTTAATAAACATCTATTTATTTCATTAAACTAATAAATTTCAATAATATTCAAAATTGACTTCACTTCTATATTTGAATATAACTAAAAGAAATTTAAAGTGTCAACAATGCATTAACTTCCAATAAAGACAATAAATTAAGCACCTTGTCCTTATTTTGCAGTCACAATCCAACCTCCAATTTTGGTTCAATATTACATTAAACAAAAAATCTTTATTTGGAATTGTTGTTTCCACTTTCAAATAGCTTTAAACATTTGTCATTGTTGTCCAAATAGGAAAAAAAGGGAAAAAAAAGCATAATATGACAACACATGGGATGGAGGAAATTCAAAACCTACATGATTATTAGTGAATACTACAAACACAATAACATATTGTAATATGAATGAAAAAAACATGCTGGTGAATTGAATTTGCACCAACACAAAATTGCAAAATGAAAAGAAAAATCAACAGGAGACTTTTTCAAAAAAGTGAATGAAAATGAAAAATAAGATTCGCTTGCGATTCAAAATGCAGTTATTTTTGCACCATAAATTTTCAATTTTGAAATATGAAATATGATCTTGGACACTGTGGACACAACCTGATGATAAGGTAGTTGATCCATGCATTTTGATTGTTTGTATATTCACCACCTACCTAACATGCACTTCACTTCTTTTTTTGAATATTATTAAAAGAAATTTAAAGTGTCAACAAATCATGAACCTTTACAAAAAGGTCAAAAAATTAAGCACCTTGTCTTTATTTAGCAGCCATAATCTGACCTCCAATTTTGGTTTAATATAACATTAAACACAAAATCTTTATTTGAAATTGTTATTTCCACTTTAAAATATCTTTTAACAATTGTTATTGTTGTCCAAATAGAAAAACAAGGGATTAAAAAAGCATAACATGACAACATGTGGGATTGAAAAAATTCAAAATTTACGTAACTATTAAAAAATATTACAAACACAATAACATGTTTTGACATGAATGCAAAAAGTATGCGGATGAATTGAATTTGCATCAACACAAAATTGTAGAGTGAAAAGAAAAAATTAATGAGAGACCTTTTCTGCATAAAGAAATCACATAAATTAGTGGGAAGGCAAAACAAATTTTTTGTTTTCTTTGGTTTGCAATGACCTATAATTATAGAAATAATCAGGAAACAATTGTATTTAACAGCCTTCCCAAATGAACTCTACTCTTTAGTTTGGTTTATTTCAATTTGAAATCCAAGATTCCAAATTGCTCTACACTCTGTAAAGATAGTTTTTGGAATATATATTATCTTGCAATTGAACTCATCTAAAAGTGTATCATTTGTTGATGATTTGTGTCATTCAAAATTTATTACACCATATGATCAATGTTTTTCTTTTGGCGATTTGGTGCTGAATAGCACCAAAAAATATTAGCCAGCACCAAGCCTATAAGAAATAAACAGGCCAAAAATGTCCGAAATCGCCCATAGAATTGCGTGGTTGTAGATTTTGATGTTGTTTTCGCGTGGAACTATCCTTGAAAAGAGGTTGCCGTCATCAGTGCCGCCCACGTCGTTGTTGTCTCCTTTTCTACCATGCAGTCCGTTGCGCCTCAGAACGTCCCTTCTTTTGGAAATTGGTGCACCTTCTCTCCCTCTCTGATCTTCTTCATGGCCACCTTTTCTACTACATTCATTTGCTTGAGCACCACCTTCATTGTGTTAATGCCTTCATTGTAGCCCACTCCACAATGGCTTTGGATTTTAAGGAGTCAATTTTCATTTTGCACTCCTGCATTTATAGCTAGTTAGTTCCGAGATAGAATTTCCAAACGCCACATTGATTTCTACTTAGCGTAGGTTGCAACCACATTTCATGAATCTCTGAAGAATTATATCTCCTTTTCAATTGCGCAATCGTGGAGGGCGGTCGCACATTGTGCAATGCTAGGTTTTTGGCGCTGTTTGCAATTTTATAAATTCAGCATGGCAAAGCAAACCAATATCCTCCTTTTCAACTTTGATTTTCATGCTTTGTGTTGCTTTGGTGTTGTTGGGGATTGAGAATCCTCTAGGGTTTCATCGGAATTACATTGGATATTGGATATTGGTGAGTGTCGGGTGGTGTAGGGTTCTTCCAGATGGCGGAATTTCTTTCTACTCCTATAGACATCGCTCTTATTGGTGCGGGGAAGGCAAAGCAAGACACGAAGATGGTGGAGAGGCTTCAGCAAAAACTAAATCGATTGCAACAGGAGGCGAAGGCAGCTGAGCGGAAGGTTCAAGCCTCCAAGCGAGCACTTCAGGTGGAGGCGAGAAAGAAAGAAAGGTCCGGTACCACGATGTGGACGTACTTCACATCAAGCAGGAACTTGTTGAATTCCGGTCCTCTCAAATGTAGCAATGTGGGAGAGGTTGGTGCGTAGTCTTCTAATGCACAATTGACCAATACGGACTTGGGGACTTCCCAATCCATGGACAGTAAGATCCTTCTCTCGTACCCTGCTGTTGTACCGCTTTTAGACAAAAAAGAGGCCACTTGGAATTTTGATTTAAATCTGGACTTGAGTGCTGATGAAATGGTGGACTTTGACGATGACGCTTTCATGGACCCACCTCTTTTGTGATGGAAAGAAGAGGACAAGTGGGAAGCACAAGCTGTCGGGTGCAAGCGTTGCTGGACCATCTTCCGCAAGCACGGTGACAAAACTCAAGAAGAATTATGACATTTAAAGAAAATTCTACATTGAGTGGGCGGTGAAGGAACCCTGAAGCAAGGCAGTTCTAGCAAAAGATGGCGTAATGCACTTGATGCGGTGTCGGCCTTGTTTGGTAGTTTGTGGAAAACCTATACAAATGGCGTCTAAGTGGGACACAGTTTTGAAACTCAGCGAGCGTGAGATTCACAAGAAATGCATGCTACTCTATACAGCTCGTGGTCCGTGTTTGTGGTTAATCTCATCCAGGGGTGCAGCATGAATGAGTCGCGCAGGAAACGTGTGCAATTTGCCACATTGTTCCAGTTGCTTGCAAGTAGGAGGCCAATGACAGAGTTTGAGGCCAGATTTGAGCTCTACAAGTTCCTAGAAGTCCTTAAACTACCTTGTAAGCACTAGGCTGATGCCTCTAGCTAAAGCATGGCGGAGCATCTCTATAAATTTGTGAAACAGAAGATAAAGACACTTGTTTTCAGTGCTACCTATTTTGCTCTGTTTGCAGATGAAACGAGTGCTTGCAATAATACTAGTTGGCAATTCACGCCTATGTCATGGTGAATTGGTCGATCCAAAAGATGGATTCCAATGTTGCAACCGCTAACAAACTGATCAGTGTGATTATGAATGCTATGACTGTCGGGGGTGCTGTCACAGATGACAAAATAGCTAAGAAGCTGCTGTAATTTGGCGCAGATGGAGTTAGCACATTCCAGGGCTTGAAGACCGGGATCACCACACAAATAAATGAAAAGTTTGCACCTTTTGCAAAAAGTGTCCATTGCTGTGCACATCAACTGAATTTAGCTACCCAATCATTGTCTTTACTCACGGTGATGCACGCTATGGAGAAAGTTCTCCAAATGATTCACGCCTACTTTGCACATTCTTCCAAAAAGGCTGCCGAATTTCGAAATTTGGCAATGCAGCTTGAGTCCAAAGGCCTGAAGATGCTTAAGAATGTCAAAACATGTTGGATGAGTTGCCTGGGACTAATCAAGAGGCTCTTGGCAGAGTATAAAAGTGTTATCACCATGATACTTGCAGATAAGGATGATAGGAAGTGGGGTCAAAAAGCTAGGGTAAAATTTCTTTTCTTCCTCCTATTCATATAGCTATTTTTGCATTCTTTCTTTGAATTCTATATTTTCTTGCATTTAGTAAGTTTGTTGTTTACTTGAACTTTGGCTATTTCTGGGCTTGCTTACTTCTTTACTCCATCGTAACTTTCTGTTGATTTGAAGAAGGGCTTCTTCTGTGCACATGCAAACCTAGCTTTGTTGGTGGACCTCTATATCTTGCTTGGGATGTTGTCGATGTTGTCGATGCTAGAGGCCGTGGATACTTTGATTCAATGGACTCAAAGGTGCGACGCATTCATCTATGGTTTTGTGGGTGCACTTAGCACATGCCGGAGCAGCCTTTTTATTTATTACTTACATGTCGACATAGCCTTCAAGAAGGATGAATTTCATATATTTAATCAGGTTGTGTAGTGTTCTCACAATCAAATTCTTATGAAGTGGGAGGCGAATTTGAACTTGCCGTATGAGTGTTTGGCATTTGCGGTGGGCAGAAATTCATTGTATGCCCTCCACGATGGAAACATGGTGACTCAGGAGGGTTATGCGGCAATTGTTGCTTCAGTGCAAAATGAATGCAATGGTGAGTTCTTAGCTTTGCTTCCTTTTTTCATTGTTCAGGTTGATTTAATGCTGTGAGTCTGTTTTTATGTACCATAATTCGTGGAGTGCTTTTCTTTTTGGGCTACCTTCCTAACTGTTCTCTTTTTTTGTAAACAGAAGCTGTCCGTAAGCTCATGGATGAGATGGCTAGTAGGTTCTCTAATCATGGCTTGATGGACGCGCTCGGAATTGTATACCCACAGTATTGGTTGCAAGGAGATTGCACAACCAGCTTCCGCAAGCATCTAGACAACATACGACATTTTTACTGTGAGCCCAAGTGGATTGGTTAGGGAGAGAACAAACGGCTTGTACCTGTTGTACTAGATAAATTCCTGTTGGAATCAAGGTAGCCCCTTTTCAAAATCGCAGTGATAGCCAATGCACACGCATCCATGCAGATGTTGCCATTTAATGCTCCTGCGCATTAGTTGGTCAACCCCCTGACTAAGCTTTGGAGAACTTTGGATGTCAAATCGGCACTGGAGAAGCACATTGGAGGGTACATCAAGTTGGCACAAATTGCCATGGTACACGTTCTTGGCAGCGTGGAGGATGAACACACTTTCTCAGCGTTGTCTATTTTGAAGGATAGGCTCTACAATTGCCTGGATTAGCACGTTGGTGTTGTTGTGGGCATGCATTGCCAAAGTGTGTATAGTCTGAAGAACTTTCTTTACGATGATTACTTTAAGTAGTGGGTGATAGATACTGAATGTCAACGTTATAGCGTCACTGAGTGACACAATGAGTGCAGCATGGACTCAGTGAAATTTGCACGTTTTGCTGGATACGCCCCTCAGATGGTGGAGATAGTGCATGATAGCCAGTTGTAGCCGATACTTCGTAGTTCTGCAATTGAGCAGGCAGGTGATAGACTTAAAGTTCATCTGATTTGTTATTGCACCCTAGTTGTGGTGTCTTTTATGGAACATGTTCTTTATTTATACCTTCTTATGAGATTATTGTGCTTGGATATTGTTCCTGGTTGGCTGCAGATGGAGAGTGTACGATGTTCTGTTGGTTTTTGATTGACAACTATTTTGTAAGCAGTAATGGTGAGTTCCAAATGAGCTTCTTCTATGAGAGTTATGCTATATCCCAGGTGAACCACACTAAACGTGATGTTGTCTGCTAAACATCCGCCTACTTTCACTACTTGTAATCATGTGTCTGTTTTGTTCTACTTTCATCTCAGGGATTAGGCATCGGAGTGTCAAATTTTGTTGGTTGCAGATTACCACATAATACGCAGTAAGTTCAAGCGGCCACTCGTGTGAAGAAAGTTTCTGCTACTTGGTTATTGACAATTTGGAGTGTGTCAGTCATTGATTGTAGTTACAAAATTGCATTGTACTAATGTGTCTTACAATTCTTTTTTGCTTTCAATGCTTGTTTATATTGTGCAAAAGTCAACTTTTTGTAAATGTTTTGAGTGTTGCACTAAATCAGGCATCGGCGAATGTGTCTTTGTTTTGCAGGTTTTGTTCTGATACATATAAGCCGAATAGATGTAGGAGCAATTTCTTTGAAGTTGCAGTTTCTTCTGCAACTGTCTTTTTCCTTTGCCATATATGTGTCATCCACCGTTTGACTGAAATTGCCATTTTTCTATTTCATATTTGGGTTCTATTGCTAAATTCTCTACAGAATTTCCCCCAGAAAATGAAGGGCAGCCTAAAGCAATTCACCACTGCACACTTTGTAGCCCAAAATCCCACAAACAGGAATCTTTCAAGGCCACTTAGTATGACAACCCAAAAACAGAAGTGGCCAGGAATCCAAAAATCAAATGCCCAAAAAATAATCTAAAATTAGTTCTTGATTGGCAAAAAAATCCAAATTAAGTATAAAAAAAGCCACATGACTTGTACACATTTGGCCCCCAAAAAGAAATCAGCACCTACACCTAAATGAAAAAAAACAAACTGCATATGATTAATTATATCATAAAATAGAATTATCTAATGAAAAATAATATTTATAAAGAAAAAAAGGTATTGTTATTGTGACACTTTTTAATATATATTATTAGCAAAATGACTTTTGTTATTTAAAAGTAACACCATAATGGTATCATCTTCTCTCGCAAAAAAAAAATTAATTTTAGAAAAAAATATAAAATAATAACACAACACTTTAATCATTTAGATTACAAGATTGGTTTGAATACAATAAAAATTCATTTAATAATCTTATGGTCTTTTTAAATAAAATGATTATATATTTATAAAATTCCTAATATTTTATCTCAATAATAAATTATTGACTTCTAAAATTTTATAGCTCATGCTTTACTTTTATGATTGAAAGCACCTAATTTCTTGATGTCAATTTTGAATTGTAATTAAACTTTAGTATAAATAAATTTTTTAAAAGATATACTAAAAAAATAGTAATTTTAGGAATATATAATTCTTATATCCTTGAATGGAAAGGCATTTGTGTAAATCATAATTAATCAAAAGATTTACATACTTTTATTTTTATAAATGAATTTAGGTCACTTTAAAATTTTTAGGTTTAATCATATATTATTAAATAAATCTTGGTCAAATTCATCATAAATTACTAATAAACGTGAATAAAAATTGCATTGAAGCAAATGTTAAAATTGTCTAATTTATAACAAATTTTATTAAAAACACTAAAATCCTCCATATCAATAAAAAAAAGACAAAATAAATTTTTATATTTTAATAAACATATATATATTTCATTAAATTAATAAATTTCAATAATATTCAAATCTTATAGAAAATATTTATAAGATGAGATCATGAAAGAATAGTCATCCAAAAATATGAAATTATAGATTATTTTAATGCTTATATTTTAAAGTAATCTTTTTCATAATGTGGTGATTTGAAATCATAATGTGCTTTATTAAAATTTACATTATATAATGATTCAAAATGACATTTTGAATCATTTAATTTTATTATTATTTTCAATATTAACAAATTAATTCTATTAATAAAATGTTTATGTTTAAATTATAAATGATATTATTGAATATTTTAGTTTTATATAATTATTATATTTTAATTTTATATTTAAAGTATAATTTAAAAGAACTAAAATAAAAGATATAATAGTGTAACAGTATAATAGTATAATATATGATTTTAACAAATTAAAACATATCAATAAAATATAATTGTTAAATAATAATAATATAAAATTATAAATTTTGAATTTTATAAAGTAATCTTATGATGTTATAGATGTACTTTTTATAATATTTTGGAAATTTTTTAATAATATTGTTGTAGGATTTCTATAATGTTTATTATTAGTCAGAATTTATATAAATGAATTAGAAGACTTATCACATTTTTAATGTTTTGAGATAGAAAAATAATATTTAATAAATATTTGTATGTTTAATATTTTTAAAAGATGTTTAAATACTTGATTATTCGCATACAAATCAATTTCACGCTTTCTACAAATTTTTCTGCATTTATCTTATTATCTATTTTATACTATTTTATTTTTGACATTCAATGTTGTTTTGCATTCCAATCATCAATATCACAATATGTCAAAACTAAATGACAAGAATTAACCATTCAAAGCATTCAAAAGTTGAAGATTTTGAATATTTTGCTTACATTTAGAAGTTTAAGGTTTATAAGGAATGTAAATAAATAAGAGATGATTTCTAAGTTTCTGTTTACATTTTGAAATTGAATTTGGTATCTTGGAAATCTTTCTCTTTGAAATTTTCAATTTAGAAAGTTTAAGGTTAAAGTCAAATTTTAGGAAGTATAGTAGACATTGTAGTCTTGATTATTAGTCTAATTTTTATGTTTATTTAGAATTTTCAATTGAAACTTTCAATTTGTATAAATTTGAAATTCAATATAATTTCCATAAGATTGAGATATTTTGGTTTATAATCATGGTTAAAAACCAAAATAGAATGTACAGTATTAACCCCTAAGAGCCCATATTGTCCCTTTAGAGGACAAATGGGATTTCACGCAAGTACCTATGGGCTGAATTTTTGTTGTGATTTTCTGAAACTTTTTTTGAAGATAGAAAAACTGCTAAGCTTTATGGGAGTATACAGTGACAGACAAAACCGAGTACTTTTGTGAAACGTTTTCATTCAAACAACCATACCATAAGCATCAATGGTTAAAACCCAGAAGTGTACACATGAAAGTTGTAGAGCACGACATACAACACATTACTATGGAAGTTTAAAGAAAAAACTAGTTGCGATTTGAAAGAAAATTATTTCCAAAGTTTGCTATGTCAAAAACTCGGTTTTGTTCAACATAGTTTGGCTTTACCTTATCTTTTGTCAATTTCTTTTTAAAACTCCAAAAAAACTTTTTGTACCTTAGCATGTTGGTATACATCATTTTTGATTGTTGTATACAAAAATTGAAGGACTTTCACATTTATAGAATTAAAAATATTAACAATTTAACAAACATGCAAATGATGTTGGTTCTCACAAAATTTGAGTTTTTTTGTGAAATTCAAAGCATGGGATAGCATTAGCTATGGTAAAGAGAGTATAGGTTGCAAAATAGACCACTTTTATATCTAAATGTCCTTGTATATAAAATATTTGTTGAATTGGGCAATGTGTACAATTTATATTTTACAATTGTATAATGCACTTTTAATTTCAATTTTTGTATTCAAAGTCTAGAGTTCATGATGCATATAATCATCCAAAACAATTCAAAAAATTCCATCATCATTGTCTGTATTATCCAAAAACAGCTAATCTTTTGAATGTTAGTGTAATTTTTGAAAATGAGTAGATTTTGGATAATACAGACAATGATGATGGAATTTTTTGAATTGTTTTGGATGATTTATATGCATCATGAACTCTAGTCTTTAAATACAAAAATTGAAATTAAAAGTGTATTATACAATTGTAAAATATAAATTGTACACATTGCCCAATTCAACAAATATTTTATATACAAGGACATTTAGATATAAAAGTGGTCTATTTTGCAACCTATACTCTCTTTACCATAGCTAATGCTATCCCATGCTTTGAATTTCACAAAAAAACTCAAATTTTGTGAGAACCAACATCATTTGCATGTTTGTTAAATTGTTAATATTTTTAATTCTATAAATGTGAAAGTCCTTCAATTTTTGTATACAACAATCAAAAATGATGTATACCAACATGCTAAGGTACAAAAAGTTTTTTTGGAGTTTTAAAAAGAAATTGACAAAAGATAAGGTAAAGCCAAACTATGTTGAACAAAACCGAGTTTTTGACATAGCAAACTTTGGAAATAATTTTCTTTCAAATCGCAACTAGTTTTTTCTTTAAACTTCCATAGTAATGTGTTGTATGTCGTGCTCTACAACTTTCATGTGTACACTTCTGGGTTTTAACCATTGATGCTTATGGTATGGTTGTTTGAATGAAAACGTTTCACAAAAGTACTCGGTTTTGTTAGTCACTGTAAATTTCTTTTCAATCAATGCCCAAAAAAAAAATTATGGCCAAATAAGCTCAAAATAGGGCAGCAAAAAAAATTTGCAAATTTTTTTTTTTTTAAATTTTTAAATTTTTTGCAAATTCTTTTGCAAATTTAAAAAAAAATTCTTTGTATGTATTGTATTTTTGTCTATTTGGAAAGCTTTGATTCATTTCATTTGGATTTGTTATAAGAAAGTTATGGACAATCTTGCTTTTTGGGCACTTAGAGCATCTTCCTAGAAAAAATAACTTATAGGATTCATTTTTGAATGTAATTTTAACAATTTTTCAAAAAGAAAGTTCTACAAGGTTTAGTTTTTTTTCTAAAACAATCTCACCATTGGGATTGGTGTTGTGTAATTCCATATAAAAAATATTAATATCTTAAATTTTCCTTCTATCTCATACTTGCTTCTACTTAACATTTTTTTTAGTAATTAAGTTAAAAATGTTCAAAGTCTTAAAATCTAGTCCCACAATGTATTGAAAAACTTGTTTTTTTTCATTTTAAATGCAGATATCTTGCAATCTATATGGTTAAAAATTCTAAAAAGTTTTTCAAACATTCTCATACTAGTTACATGTAAGATCCTATGGTTAGATGTGCAAAAAAAACATTTTCCAATTTATTTTCCTCTCTGCTATAAAATTGGTAGATTTGGTTTTTTTTGGGCAAAAAAAAGGCCTTGGGCCTGTAGAGATTAAGAAATTGCAACCCTTGGTGTTACTAGATGGAAAGTGCCACAAAGGCATATTAGAGAGCTTGAAGAAGAAAATACTACTATAGTTAAATTTTTCTAGAAATTCTCTACTTTAGTTTTCTCAGGACAATAAGGGGATATTTAATATTTAAGAGTACATACAAATAAAAGTAATAATAATATACTAAATTAAAATTTAAAATAAATTAAAAATTTATCATAAAAGGTAGAAAAATATATAAACACAAAAATACATAAAATAAATAAAAATAAAAATTTAAGGTCTTGACAACCCTTCAATAGTATTGTAACCACACAAGAAAAGATTATAAATAGCAAAAAATAAAAATTTAATAGTCCGTGAATAGGAACTTCATTGTTATATTGTGTTTTCTCTCTCATATATATAAAGAGAGAGAGATAATATTGTGCCTTTTGTATTTTCTTGTGCTCGTCTGATATTATTGTGTCATTAGGAATTGTGTTGTAGCAATTATTTGGATCATTGCATGTTTGAACAAAGCAATTGTGAGATATTGCCTTTTTTTTAAATCTGTAGATTCGTATGTATTGTAAAATGTGTCTTTGCCAATTGTGAAAAATTGTGTGCCGAGTGAGTTTATACTTGGTAAATTAGGGTTGCTAAAGTATGAACAGGAAGCAACAAGCGTTGAGCTTTGAGTGTCAAGTGATGAGCGGTGAACAATGACTATTTTTAGAAAATCTTGTGAAATATTTTAAACTTTTCACCATAAGATGCCTATATCCGTAGTTTAGGGTAAATCTTTACGGATATAAATGAATCTCAGGAGGATGAATGGAAATGAACGGGGATGAATTGATTTGGATAAAAAAATTGTAGTTGACTTCGTTGGATGAAATATATATGTTGTTCATTGCAATGGATGATGGATGTCTATATGGAACAAAAAATTGAGTTATTCAAGATAATGATTGGTGTCCAAGTACCTTAAATCAAAGGTAAAGAGTTTATATTCCCAAAAAAAATATTTAAAAAAAAAAAAAAAAAATCAATTTTTTTCCCAGTAGATGGCTTCTCGAATCCAAGGAACGATTTCTTGTCGCTAGATTTGAATTGCTATTAAAATTTAATATTTATAAAAAATAAAATAAAATAAAAAATAATTTTTTTAATTCTATTTTTTTTAGAATTAGGGCTCCTCAAATTCCAAAGAGCCCTTCTTTAGTGCCAAGAGAAAGCTCCTTGAATTTGAAGAGCCCTTCGTTGGTACTAAAAAAAGGCTCCTCAAATTCAAAGAGCTTTTTTTAGTACCAAAGGATCCTACTTCTATACTTGAGGATTATTTAAAGGTAAATTCTTTATAAATGCCCCTTAGAGTCATTTCAAAGCCCAAAGAAAGCTCCTCAGATTTTGAAGAGCCAAGTATTGAATTACTTTAATTTATTGAAAAAAAATTGAATTTTTTTTAAATTAAATTGTAGTTCAAATATTTTCCAAATTAATAAAGGGAAGGCACCTTTGGCAACAAGAAATTATTCCTCTGATCTGAGCAACCGTTTGCTCATTAAAACAAATCTGAATAAAAATTTGAAATAAAAAATGTATCCAAAAAGTGAAAAAAATTCTTTTGAAAAAAATTCTTTTGAAATTTTTGTCTTTTAAATCATAGTTGAAATAATCCCCCAAATTAATAGAAGGAGGATCTTTTAGCAACTAAAAATGTTTCCTCGGATTTGATGAGCCATATACTATATTAATAAATATTTCTTTTTTATTCATTGATTCTCAAAGTGTTTGGAATTATTTTCCAATTATTTCAAAAAATGAATGGTTGACATGGATGAAATTCAATCATACATCACCTCTAAGGTAGTACTTTTCATACTGTGGGAAAAGCTAGGCTATCATTTTTGGCCCGACCTACAACATTTGAATGCTAAATAACTACCTTAAATTATATTTTATTTAGCAATAAATTGATTTTTTGAAAGATTTTATTTTTAATAATTTTTTATTTTGGTAATTTTGACATTATTATTTTTAGGTCTGACATAACTATTTATGACCTCTGACATGTCTATTTTTAATAAATAAAAAAAGGTCCTATTGAGCATAGGCTATCGCTCTTTGTTCCGTGCTCACACTCTAGAGTCGTTGCTTTGTAAATTTGTGTGTGTGTTGAGAGAAATTTTGAGAGATTTGAATTCTAGGCTAAGCAAAGATCGTGCACATGTTGTAACTTGTAAGCAGCTGGTTCTTTGGAAATTGAGCTCCAACTTACAAAATTGGATTGGATTTGTAGGTCATTAGAGGGGATTTGGAGGTCTTGGAGGGCTGCAAGTTCCCTTGCATTCCCAGACTATGGGAATGCAGCTACAGCAACTGGCTGACGTGGCACAGTGATTGCCACGTCATTTTTGGAAAAAAAATAAAATAAAATAAAAAATAATAATTGCTTAGTTATTCGCAAGGTAAAATGATACTCCCTCCGTCTTGAAATAAATCCTGGATTTACTAAGTTTGTTTGTCTCAAATTAAATTCGAGGTTTCAATGGTTAGCGGAAATGAAACATTGGGCATGCTTGATAATGTCATCGGGGCACAACAAAGTGACCGGCAGTTCTCTTTGACGCTGCATCTTCTCTATGGCATGAATTAGAGAGTCAATGTCCTTCTGAGGGAGTTGATCTTGTACTAATTGAATAGCACGGAAAAAGCCCAAATCAAGAACATTCATATCGGGACTATTGGGAGGTTGGCTACTGAATTTGATATCAAATCCATCTTGCTTCAAGGCCGCCTCCAAATCAAGTTCACTACCAGTAGGATGAGGCTTGGCATTGTCTTGTTGTACTATGATGTTCTTGCCAATGTAATCTTACCAATCCATGAGTGTGGCCACTTTCTGTGGATTGCGGAGATGAGCTTGTCAATGAACATTGACTTCACCACTTCCTTCGTAATACTCTCCATTGGTTTGGTTTAAAGAGTTCCACGTTCTCGGTTCTTGCTTGTCCTTTGAGCTGCCTCTTGATACATGAAAGGAAAAATTCCAATCTTCCCATCAAATTTTTGGTTCTTCATTGTATCCCATCGAGGCCGAGCCACTGCACCAAGAAACATGATTTTTGGAATGAAATGCTTCTTCTTCAAAGTTTTTAATGGTGGCTCTTCATCATGCGCCAAGTAGAATGTGGTCTTTGTCTCCGTAAGATAGAACCACTTCTCATCAATGTGGATTAGGTTCTTGGAACTGGAATGCATGGGATGGATCCAACATGGACAAACAAAATTGAACACAAGCAATCTTATTCTGCTCAGTCAAAAATGGCTCGATAGCATTAGAATGATGCTTGATGTCACCGTCCTTAAGTCGTTCATGCAAGGTATCTTTTGAAATGTTCATGTGGACAATAGTGGAGCGAAGGTTCTTTCTATTGGATAGTGGTATTTCCTTCATCTTATCCATGTCCAAAGCCTTCCGCTTGCGTCCAACTCGACCCCGCCTCTTTGATGACACTACAACAGCAACTTTTCCTTCCGCTAGGGAATGCTGACCTCGTTTCCAAATCGCCGATATTGTGGCACTGGTGACGCCAAAAACCTTGGCAACTTTGCTTAGGGCTCCCTTGACTAAGATGTGTAGTGGTTCAGGACTCTTCACTTGGACAAGAAGGGCATCATACACTGCTCAGCGTTCGTTCTTCATCAGTGAGATGGCATTTCTTCTTGGCGGAATCAGCAGCTCTGTGAACAACATTGAAAATGTCACGCATGACACCTTCTTCACTACCAGGGATAGTTGCAGAACATTGGCCTTCCATAGTTGACCTATTAATATCTAATAAAGTCGATGGAACTCAAATTGTTGGATTTACAGAATAGAGGAATGGATTGTGCTGATGAGATTACTGCACCCGTTGCAATGTTTAGCAAGATGAACAGAGCGCTTATAAGAAAATAAATGAAATATGAAGTTCACTAGAAAAATGCTACTCCTTTCTTAAACAAAGCCTCTATGGAATGTCCAAGTGCAGGAGTTGGAACCACATATTCCAATCAAAACTTTAAGACACATCATAAGAAATCCTTGCACACATTTGACGAGCATTACAAACATGACAACTTATCCTACAAGGAATATAACAAACCAAAAATTACAACAAACAGCCAGGAGAGCAAGTTATTAACTCACCTACCTGAAGAAGCCCAGTTCTGTGAATAGAGTCCTCTTTGCCAATTAAATCAATCTGCAATATATATCCAACCGACATGAACAAGCTCGAGTGCATAAAAAGGCCTGGTGATGTGAGATAACATGCTCTGAATGACTCCAATACTCAAAGGCACTCCCAAATGCTGAAATGAAAGTTTGCATCAAATATTAACAGAAGTTGACATTGAATTTCAATCAACATAATACAAAAATGGTAACGGGAATTTTGAATTGAAAATTTTAGAATGAACTTTAAACAAACAGCATTAACAATTGAACAGAAGGAAGTTCAAATCAAATATGAACAACAGGAGTAATAGCAATTCAGTCCACCAAGATTTCAACAACAAGTACTTCAATCTATTTGAGATTTTGAGCACCTGGAATGACACAACCAAATCACCGGCCTTGCATATTCAAACCTGAGTAAAAGAAGTTAGCGGCACTGAATTGCCAAATTGATTGAGAGCACTTTGAATCCCAAACTTCTATCTTTTCAATTGGAGCAATGGATCCCATGTAAATCCAGCGAACTTGATACCGCCTCTAAAAGTGTAAACTCAGAGTTGCCAAAAATTCCGCAATGTTGTAATCCTTCAGAATTGCGGAATATGTAGTCTTGCACTCTTGCTTTGTGGTCTATGTTCCTTCACTGGAGCTTCACAAAAGCAAAAGGATTACCATCAACAAAGAGTTGGGCAGTGTAACTTGCAATCTACTCCACTAATCACAGTTGGTTCTTAATGCGAGCTTATGATGCAATTATAATGTTGACCTCTGCCATCATTGCAGAAATCAAGGAGGAAAATATTTACACATGGGTGCATAGAATCAAAGTCTTCACCGTGTACTCCTAATCTTTGCCTCAAAGTTGACTTAAAATAATTGGACATGAACCCCATGCTTAGCAGATTTGTCATTCCTCCAATGAACGTTGGAAACTGCTGATTGGCGAAGAATTTGTATAGCTCTGGCTGCACGGAATAACCTGGGAAAGGTGGAGTGCCAGAGCTCAGAAATATTGACAAACAGGGGCTTCTTCAGAGTTCACGGAAACCATGCTTGAGAAAGTTTAGGCATCAGACCCACCGCTGTTGAATGCAAAGGACTTGTTCAAAGTCTAATCTACCGAAGTTGGCTCCAGAATGATTGACTTTCATTCCACCGGAGCCACTTGAAAAAAACAAGAAAATTGTCAATTTTAACATTTTTTTTCAACATGTTGTGCTTGACTTTTTGCTTTTAAACTTTTAGGGCTATTGGGGTTGACTAATTGCTACAACAATAAGAAATTTTCATCAAAATAGGAGCATTGTCCACATTAATCCAGTGCTTCCTACAAAACCCCGGATTTATTTTGAGATGAAGGGAGTATTTTGGTAAAAAAATTATTATTAATTTTTTTTTGAAAAAAAAAATTCTGACATGCCCGTACCGCTGTTCATGGAATCTGGCCAAATTGGGAAACAAGCCTGAAACGGCCCTCCGAGGCCCCTTAATCCCCTCTAATCCGTGAACATGTTGGAGTTCAATACATCTTGAACTTCCTATATGACTGAATGTCAATTTTTGTCTTACGGATTTCGTTGGTTCATATAAACGTGCGGATTACGTGGGCTTTGGAGTAGCTCATTTGCACGTAAATGACATCCATTATGACAATACATATATTGTATCTCTTTCATGTATATTACCATCGTGTTAATGGCATACAAAAATCGTGTGTAACCAATTCCGTGCGGATCCTATGTCTAAATAATGCTTGACAAAGTCATCACTGATTACGTCTTGAATCAACTTGTTCAGAATTCGTGCGACATGATCACTATTGAAGACTTGGCATGGAATCCGTATAATTCTACCATGACAGTCTTCGGTCTTAAAATCTTGTTATGAAATTTGTATGATACTTTTGCTAACCAATATAGTTTCATTGTTAACATGGTATAACAATTTGTTAATTTACAAAAAGAAATTTCTCAAAAAATTGAAAAGAAAGTTGTGAATTTTTTTGAGAAAAAAAAAGCAGTTTTTAACATTGCTAAAAATATCCGAAGTCCTTTTTGAAAAAAGAACAGCTCCTAACCATCATAATTTCATCAAAAAAAGATAATTTTTAAAATGTTTATGAATATTTTATAGAAATATATAAAAGCTTGTCTAATCTACTGCAAAAAAAAGTTGAATTTTATTTTTTAAGATCACTAAGAATATCCAAAGTCCAATTTGGAATGAATCCAGCTCTCAGCCATCACAATTTTGTCCAAAATAATATTTTTCAAATTTTTCAATTTTTTCTTTAGATACCAAAAAATGCTTGCGTGCTCTACACCAAAAGAAAATTGAAAAAAAAAAATTTAACATTGCAAAAAATATTTAAAGTGCATTGTGGAAAAGAAAACAACTCTCAACTATTTCAATTTCATGGGAAAGAAAATCACAAATTTTTTGAATTTTTTTAACATGCACCAAAGAGCCAACACGATCAAATGCCAACAAAGAATTATTTTACTCTAATTTTTTATCTTTTTTAACATAGCAAATGAATCTCCAATAATGATGAGTAGATTTAAGTATGAAAAAATTCACAACCATTTCAACAAGTGATTCATGTGGTGTGCTGGTTAAGAACGACCTTTGTAAATGTGAGAGTGTCAGTTTTAAACCGGCCAATGTAAGGCGAGTTCACTCAGTTTAGGCAACTAGTAGCGGGCCAGTCTAGAATATTTTGGATAGGATAGAAAACCAAATTTTTGTTGATTTGAATATAATGCTGATCTTTTTTTATAATCTTTTATTGATTTGGCACAAGTTAATAAAATGGTAAAAAATTTGTTGATTTGGATAGTTCAACGTCCACATCAATAAAAAAATCAATATTTTTTTGTTCATTTTCTTCATTTTAAATTAGAAGAGTTTCAAATAATTTTTTGGCATTTGGGCAATGTTAAAATCACCAAAGTTGAAATTTTATGTAAAATGGAATTTTTTTTCAAATTAGAGCATTCACAATTTGGTATTTTTTAAAGTCAATAGACTTTAGTGACCATTTTGGCATAGTAGAATAATACTTTTTCTTAAACTTCAAACTAACAAAAGTTGAAAAATCAAGCTAACTTTCATCTCCAAAAATCCGTTTGCAATTTGAAGTCTTCAATCATAAGTCATGAGCAAAGTTCAAAGAGGATAGTTCAAAGTTATTTGCATTAGAGGAAATTTGGGCCTCTAAGAGACTGCAAGTTCCCCAACTGTGGGAACTCTACAGGAATGTTGAGACACTGCCAAATGGCCAGGCTGAAATGGCCAAGCGCTTGCCACATCAGGATTTTAAATTTTTTTTAAATTTTAAATTTTAAATATTCTTTTATCATTTAATTAAAAATAATAATTAATTAATTTTTCTGACAGCAGTTTGTTGTTCCCAACATTGGAAACAGCCCTGCAACGGTCTTCCAGAGGCTCAGATCTCCTCTAATGAAAAAAACAACTCTCCTATGCCTAAACAACCACCAAGGTCTACTAAATAATCAAAGGTAATGAACACCAAATTGCAAAAAATTATACAAAAATACGTTTCTACACCTTCTATAGCAACGTCAAAGAAGAACTAGTAGTTAGTAGCAAATGAGCCGATTGAAATTAGTAATTGACTAGTTGAATTTGAAATGTTTGGCAGTAAAATTGGATGCATTGGAAGGAAGCTAGAAATTAACTGGACAGCCAAAAATTAGGTAGGAAATTATTTCCACTTCTTCAAAAAATAGTCAGAACCGAACTGCTTGAATTATGGAAATACAGATTTGGGAGGATGTCCCAAGGGTATGGCCGGATTTCAACCAAGCCAATAAATTTCAGCCCATCATGTATGGTAGGATCAGTTGGAGACTCCAAACTTTTACACTAATAGAATTCAATGAGTTGACCAGTCTGTTAGTGTCTCAGTGAGTAAGTGACCCATTGACCCCCTAAAAATATTAACCCACTTGGCTCGTGGCGCCCTGCAATTAAAGTTAGGCTGTTAGGGTTGGGCTCCCACCTCCAGTTTGAATTTGTTTTAAGGTTGGACACTTGAGCAGGCCGCCAGCCCACCACCAACGGCTTCCGACTCCCGGTCCTACTCACTTTACGATTTTCTCCAATCACGCAACCACGCAGCCACGCCTCTCTTGCATACCTTTGCTTCAACTTGTTGTTGCACTTCCCACCTCCTCACTTTCAGTTTTCTTGACCTCTGTGCCTCCTCTGTGCTTTTGGATCCAGACACCCTTCTCGCTTGTGGTGGTCAGCTCGTCAGTGTTTTGCTGCATTTGCACTGTTGTGGTCCCCGTCTCTTTGCCAACTCCAGGTTGTTGCCATTGTGATCGCTTGAGTCATCGCCGTAGTACTCGCTAGCTCTTGCTTGTAGCCGCGCTCCAATTCGAGGTCATTGCCGACTCATCGTAGTCCTAGCTCTTGATCGTTGTTGATTCACCGTGTTCAGGTTGATCGTGTTCCTTGATGGAGTGCATTCCTGATTGTCGTTGACTTGTTTAGTTCAGTTAGTAGCTAGTAGGTTAGTGTTAGTTGGATCACGATCAGGTTAGTTACATATCCGTTTCTTTCTCCTTCCCACAGCTCAAGTATATGTACTCACAATTTGAATTTGAATCCCACCTGTGTGGTGAACGTTATAGACTGTCGCTTGTCATTTGCAACATGGTATCAGAGCCCCGAGGGGACAATCCTCTTTCCATTTGTTTTCTTTCGAGGAGTTCACTTTGAAGACGCAGAATACTAAGCACGAGTAATGCAGGATAGCTTCCGATCTGTTTTAAATCGCATTTGTTTGCTGTGCGCATGAGAGAGAGATACACAAGAATAGCTGATCCATTTCCGAATTCTGTTTTTGCTTGCTGTGTGCATTAAAGAGAGATAGACGAACTTAACATGTTCAGTATTAGTAGCCTGGCAAACCAATCAACTCAGAAATTCCATATTTGTGATTTAAGTAGCGGTTTCACACAAGTCCCAACGTCGGTTTCAGTAGTTCAGGCCTCCAAGCCATCGCACGAGCAACCACCTAGAAATCAGCGTTATTAGCAGAAACAGTCGATAACAATCAACGTTATTAGCATAGTTACCTTCTTTCTCACACCTTACATACCTCAGCAAATATGTCCACATCTAATGTTTTGGCCGATGGTTACAAGTTTACTGCAACAAACTATCAGACATAGAAGACCTGCTGTAGGCTCCTCCTCATGAAAGAAAATACTTGGAAATACGCGGACCCAGCGGGCAACAACCGACCTATCATAAATGAGCCTGAGGACATAGCAAGAGGACGTGCCAAAGCACTTTATTCTATCACGATGTCCTGTTGCGAATCAATTTTCAACGAGCTTTCCGAAGTTAATGATCCGAGAGTTGCTTGGAACACGTTACAGGAGAGATTTGAGAGGACCAATAACGCATCAAGATTGATGCTATTAGACAGGTTAAACTCCATCAGGCTCCAGGAGGGTGGGTCCATAAGCGAATACATTGGCAAGATTCAGGAATTAAAGTTACAGCTGAAAGGCGTGGGTCACACAGTTTTTGAAACTGACCTTGTTGAACGCATGCTGAACACATTACTACCAAGCTACGAAGCGGTCTATAACCAAGTCAGCACCCTCACAAGCATGCCAAGGTTGGAGCACTTGACCACTTTACTGTGGCAACACGAGCAAAGGATGCAATTCCGTCAGTCCAGCACTAATCTACTGGTTCCCCAGCACACCGAGGTGTTTGCAGCGCGCTTTCAACGTCACGGAACTCAAGCTGGCGAGTCTACTTTTAGACCACCGTACCCTCCACAGCGATACTCACCAGTCAGACCTACTTACAATCAGTCCTACGCGCCACCCCATGTTTGCAATTGGTGCGGCTTGGAAGGGCACTTCATGCGGGACTGCCATGAGCTTGCACGCGAGCTTGCCAGGAGGACGCATGCGCGACAAACTAGCCCGCAAAGTACAGGGAGAGGGCGCAGTACACCCACATTTCACGCAAACGTCTTGATCCAAGACTTGGACGAGCCTCACATAGAGTGGGATAATACTGTCCCAAATTTTGATGTAATGACGAATGACATCCACGACATCGACCCAAACTCCCCAAGATCATGGATTATCGACTCCGGATGCTCACAGCACGTGAGCGGTGACATGCATCAATTTTCCTAGTTAGAAATAGCGCCTAGCTCAGCGAAGGTACAAACAACCGGACAACAACTTCTCTCAGTTGAGGGCAAGGGCAGTGTTAAATTCGGAAACAACGATGAAATAAAAATTAATGAAGTGTACTTTGTGCCTGGTCTCTCTTTCAACCTATTGTCAGTCGAGGCTATTGCTGACCTAGGCCTAACAGTTGTCTTTGACAACAAGGAGTGTCTCGTATATCAAGGTGCAAAAAACATTGTAGGCCGAGGGAAACGCGACCCAGAGACAGGGCTCTCTCGTTATATAGTCCCTAATCCAAAATTCAAAGTCTGTGCGGTGGCATCATCTTCAGTCGCTCATCTCTGGCACCAAAGACTAGGGCATCTGAACTTTCACAGTCTCAGGTCTATGGGTACCCACAACGTTGCAAAGGGTGTTCCACTCATCTCCAGTTCCCACGATGTTTGCGAGAGCTGTTCTACCGGCAAGCAAACACAAACTCCGGCACCCAAAGCTGCTTCACGTCCCCGTGCTAAAGAACCGTTGGCGCTCATACACTCTGATCTATATGGTGAGATACGGCCTATATCACTGGGGGGGAAACTCATACTTCGTGACCTTCACGGACGATTATTCTCGATTCACTTGGCTTTATCTCATGAAGCACAAGTTTGAAACACTAAGGTACTTCCGGTACTTCAAAGCGGCAGTTGAGTTGGCTTTTAGAAACAAGATCAAAGTGCTTCGAAGTGACAGAGGGGGCGAATTTCTCTCAAATGAATTTCAGAGTTTTCTCCAGGAAGCAGGAATTCATCATGAGTTGACACTAGCATATACCCCACATCAGAACGGAGTTACCGAAAGGAAAAACAGAACCCTACTTGACAAGGCACGCTCAATGACATTCAATGCACAAACGCCGCTCTTTCGTTGGTCGGAGGCGGTCAACACCGCAAATTACCTCACCAATCGCTCACCTACTCAGGCTAACTCGGGCACTAGTCCGTTTCAAAGACTACACAACACTGTACCTGAGCTGCATCACCTTCGCATCTTCGGTTGCGTTGCTTTTGTTCACGTACCTGCAGAAAGAAGAGTCAAGTTGGACGAGCGGAGTTTCAAGTGCATCATGGTTGGCTACTCCAAGTGTACCAAAGGCTATCGATTATATCATCCGGAGACACGGACGATCAAAACCAGCAATGACGTAAAATTTACTGAAGCACAATTCTGGTCTTCTCCTCGCAGCACTCCAACCGTACCGAGCGTTTTGATCGAGGCACTCCCAGAGAAATCAGCTGTGATTGAGGTATTGGATCCCATTCTAATGCCGCCACGTTTCAACAACCACAGCCCCACGCTAGAGCATGATGCCACAGTAACTGACCCCATCACCGTCCCTGATCCATCCTCACCATCAGATCACCAAGACTTGCATGGTGCTGCCAGTTCACCTCAACCCCAAGCACCAGTTCAACCGCCTGGTTCCCCCATCGAGACCCCACCTTCTCAAAGTAGCCCACTAGGACCACGGTGCTCAAACCGACTCAAGTTCCCCAGCTGCCGATTGATCGACTACGCCACCAACGTGGAATTCATGGGGAATATACAAGCCTGTCTCACTGCTTTCTCCGAACCTGTCTATTTGCAGGCATATGTCACTGCTCTCGAGGAACCCATATTTTTTAAGGATGCTGCGAAAGACCCCAATTGGCAAGCAATGATGCAGCAAGAGATGAATTCTATTCACAACAACCATACTTGGTCTTTCATGGAGCTGCCACCAGGACACACAGCTATAGCCGTCAAATGGACCTACAAACTCAAATCTGGCACTGCATCTGCTCATCCCAAGTATAAAGCCCGCTTAGTAGCTTGGGGAGATCAATAGAATTCAGGATTCGATTATCAAGAGACTTTTTCCCCTGTGGTGAAATGGTCCACTATGAGGACCATTGTTTGCCTTGCAGCCATGCGCAATTGGTCTCTTTATCACTTGGACGTAAAGACAGCGTTCCTTCATGGTAATATCACAGATACCATCTACGTCAAACAGCCCCCAGGCTTCATCGAACCTGGTCGAGAACACTTGGTCTGCAGATTACACAAAGCATTATACGGCCTCAGACAGTCATCAAGAGCCTGGTATGATCGCATTCATACTTATCTCATCTCTATTGACCTTCACCCATGCACCACTGATCCAAGTCTATATATTCATCACCACAACGACTCCATCATTCTTCTTATCATATATGTTGATGATCTCATGATCACCAGCAATAACTCTCAGCAGATTGCCCGTCTACAGGACCAACTTTGCTTGGAATTTTCAATGACTGTGCTAGGCATCCTTTCCTTGTACCTTGGAGTGGATTTTCTCTACAGTAACCATGGGATCATAATGTCTCATCAACGATACATTGTCAAATGCTTGCTCAATATGGACTTAATTGACTGTATACCTGTATCCACCTCTATGGACCCTGCACTCTATGGAACCTTGTGCACTGAGATGGACTCGCCTCTACTAGAAGCAAAAGATATCATTTACTATCGCATGGGCGTCGGGAAGCTGCTTCACGTCACCAACGCCCGCCCAGACGTTGCTTTTGCTGTTGGCATCGTTACCAGGTTTACATCAAACCCTAGAGAAGCTCATTTACAAGCCATGATTCACATTTTCCGCTATCTTCATGGAACTTCAGACCTCGCAATTCACTATCCGAGAGGGGGAGATGTGATTCCTTTTGCATACTCGGACAGCGATTACTTGGGAGATCTCGATGAGCGGAAATCAACCTCAGGTTTCCTTATGAGCATTGGCACATCGCCAATCTCATGGAAGAACAAACTTCAGAACGAGGTAGCTCAGTCAAGCTCCGAGGTAGAGTACAGGGCCCTTGCCGAGGCTACAAAAGAAGCTATGTGGATTCGGAGCTTATTTGAGGAGATATATTCTCCCATTATGCAGCCTATCACTATATTCTGCGACAATCAAAGTTGCATCAAAATGGCCAAAAATCCAATCTTTCAGGGACGTACCAAACACATTGAGAAGACCTGTCATCTAGTTCGTGATCACGTGAAGAAGGGAAGGATTTGTCTTGAGTTCGTTCGGTCACAACAACAGACTGCTGACATACTGACCAAGCCCTTGAGCAAAGTTCCCTTTCACGAACTGCGAGGTCGATTGGGATTGACGGCTGCACAGGACGTTTTGAATTCACAGTTTAAGGGTTTCAAGTCTTAACCACTCCTCAGCATTAGCATAGGGTCTTCTTACTGATAGTGGACTGAGGGGGAGTGTTGGGACAACAGTCCTCTACCCGTACCACCGTAGATGGATCAATTAGAAATACTAGGTTAGTTCAGTTAGTAGCTAGTAGGTTAGTGTTAGTTGGATCATGATCAGGTTAGTTACATATCCGTTTCTTTCTCCTTCCCACAGCTCAAGTATATGTACTCACAATTTGAATTTGAATCCCACCTGTGTGGTGAACGTTATAGACTGTCGCTTGTCATTTGCAACAAGCTCATCAGTGTTTTGCTGCATTTGCATTGTTGTGGTCCCCGTCTCTTTGCCAGCTCCAGGTTGTTGCCATTGTGATCGCTTGAGTCATCGCCGTAATACTCGCCAGCTCTTGCTTGTAGCCGTGCTCCAACTCAAGGTCATTGCCGACTCACCATGGTCCTAGCTCTTGATCGTTGTTGATTCACCATGTTCAGGTTGATCGTGTTCCTTGATGGAGTGCGTTCCTGATTGTCGCTGACTTGTCTAAGCTTGTCGCTGGAGACCGCTGGTGAGTTCTTACCTTTGCTAGAGCTTGTTGGAGCTCTTCTTTACTGCGTGCCTGCATCATCTTGTCGCAAGAAACACGACTCTAGTAAGGTAAGTGCACTTAAACGCAATGAAGTGCACTTAAACACATGGTGATGTGTGATGTGTGCTACTGTGCTTTAAATAGGGTTGAGTTTTGGAAGAAAATCATGAAGCATTTGTATAAATCTCAACCTCTAAAGGTGTTGCTTTGAAGTCCATGTGAGTGAATATTTGATTTTCAAACAGCTGTATTGTTGTTCCACTTAGGGTTCAGTTGTCCTTGCCTCCCTACTTCTTTCTTTGTGAAAATTAAATTATGCACCTTTGATCATATTTCATTTGGAACAGTGGACCACACAACCACCAATTTCAGTGAGACATAATTTACAAGCATTGGAAATTATTGATACAAGTATCAAATTAAAGTTTCAGTAATATTCTAAACGCTGCTTGACAGTATATGAGTGTTGCTCTGGAGTCCATGTGCTTGATAGTACTTGTACACCTCGATCTCAAAATTTGAACTTCCTTCTTTGTGAAAGTAAGTTATGCACGCCATTTAATGAGGAATAAGGACATTAGGTTTGAAGTGCATATGTGTCACTGTTTTTATAATGTATGTATGTTAATCTATTGTCTATAGATATGTTAGTCACAATCTTTTGTTTGGCTGACTATGACTATTAGATGTCAACTTCTTCAAAACTTCAAATTTGAGCATCAAGCTCAATATAACTGTTAACAAGAAGTTGAAACAAATCAATAAAGAGCTTAAAGAAGGTCTGCTTAAGAGCTCTGGATTGTGAATTTGAGCAAGTTTGTAATTGAAGCAATGATTGCAATTCGGAATGCACAGCCAAAAAATTTAGATATTCATGGTAATGTTTGCTTGTACCAATGGCAACTATATGGTATGTTTGAATCTTATACTCTGTTTCACATCCCTACTTTTCAGGAGCCAATGGAAAATTCTTATTTTATAGTTGAGATGGGACTTGTATTGGTTGCACTATGATTAATAGTAAAAAGCTATATCTATTTATGAACCAAAATTGGAGTTTAGGAATAAGGAAAGTATTACACTGGAAAGTATTATTTCCAACTTCTTAATAGTTATGAATCAACTCATGATCTTGAATCATTTTTCTGTAGCAATTGCTTTGCACATGTATTATGTTCATGTTATATTCTTAATATTTGAGTTTTTCTATCTGTATGATGTGCTTGAAGGGCACAGCAGTTGGAAAGGAGTGTGGATCATCTACTAGCTGTGTGGACTGTGGACTTGTCAAGCCAAAGGCAAAGTTGTTGGCAAATTGCCAACCATCTTGGTGTACTCTTTTCTTCCTTTTTGACTTTGCTTAAGTGCTTGCATGGTGCTAAAGCTTTTTGTCTTGAAGATTCATAATTCTTTATCTTTGTTGTGGGTCTTTGTTTAGAAGTTCTTAATTCTTATATTCAACATTTTTAAAGGACTTTTGAGTAACTTAATTTCAACATTTTGAAAGCACTTTTACATAATTTGCTTGTTGTCAAATCATGGCTAGGCGTCAAAGGAGCATCAGAAATATGTTGAAATCTAATGCAATGGAGAATGAGGTGGAAAATCAAATGGCCTTAATTGATCACTCTACTACTTCATCTAATACCAATCAGACTTCAAATCCTATTGAGGTAGCTTCAAAACTATGGAAAGATGCTTGGTACACTCAATTTGATTGGATTGAGTTCAACACCACATTAGGCAAGGTTTTCTGTAAAAACATGTAGAGATAAAGGGGGTAGATTTGTTCTTGCAAAACAAGGTTCAATAAATATAAAAGTTTCAACTTTCCAAGATCATGGTAGATGTGATGAACATAAGAGACTTACTTGGGCAATGCAATCTGGTCAAAAAGTCATGGAAAAGGTCATAATGGAGTCTAATAAGACTTGTGATGAAGCTATTGTAGCTCTTTTCAAAGCAGCCTATTTCATAAACAAAGAAACAGTGCCTTTTTGCAAATTTTTGGGTTTGTATAAATTGCTTGTCTCTTTGAATGCATGCATAACAAAAGACTTGTATCATGATGAGAAGTCATGTTCTGACCTAATTTTTTTGATATCAAGTGTGATTCAGAAAAAGGTACTTGAAGAATAAAAGACTCTAAGTATTTTGGGATTATGATAGATGAATCTATAGATATATCTTAGACTTTAGAACTAAATTCTTTTTCTTTTAAAATCATTGCTGAAGGCTAATTAGCACCTATTGACGCCAATAAATTTCCCTGCTCAATAGATAGGTGCTCACACCCCAAATAAAATTTTCTGAACGATTGTTAAATATTCAAGAAAAGATTATGAATCAAAATTTCTTTTCAACTTCAATACTATTTTAAAAAAATTTGAGATCACTGCCAAAGGTGTGAGCGTTTTATTTTCACCCAGTTGAGATAAAGCAGATAAAACTGGATTCTCTGTGTTTTGGCTTTCAAATTCTGAAGTGGATGTATGAGTGTTGTCCAATTGGCTTTCCAAGAAATAGACAAATATTTTCTATCTATGAGTTCTAAGTGGTCTTAATCCAACAAAAACTATTATAAATTGCAAACGTTAGCAATTTTAGTTGTTTTGTCCAATCTAGGCTAAAACCTCTACAATCAAAAATAAACATTGTCAAAAATCAAGATTTAATTATCCTAAGTTGTAAATAGCTTCATTCCCATTCCAAATTGTTAAAAAAAACTTAAGAATCAAAGAATTTTGGCAAAAATTGTAAACAAATGAAGTTTTGGCTCTCAATTGAACTAGAAAACTTCATAAATCCAAAACTATAACTTCCAATGTCCACATTAAAAGGGATTTGGGAGCCTTAAAGGCCCATTCCAAAATCTAGCCCAACTTTTTGAATAGTGGTACTGATTGTCAGATACGAAAAATTCAAAAATTCAAAAAAAAAAAAAAAATTGCCAAATATCATTTTAAGCCAATTTTTTGTTTTGTTTTGTTTTGTTTAAAAAGTAACGTGGAAATCATTGTGCCACATCAGCCAATTGCTGCAGCTGCGTTCCCATAGTCTAGGAACGCAAGGGAACTTGCAGCCCTCCAAGGCCCCCAAATCCCCTTTAATGTATTCTTCAAGGTGTAGTTCTAGGTTGTGGGGAGATTCAAAGATTTTTGTTTCAATCAAATTGGATGATTTAAGATTCTTTTCGTCCAAAACTAAACCTTTTAAGAACTAAATATCATCCTTTTCTAACTTCTTCACTTTTAATCCAAGTATAAACTAGTTCTATAAACCTCTAAAGATTCTTAATAGAAATTTGAATTCAAGTTTGTTGTTGAAAAAGGGCCAAAATTGAGAGGATTAAGAAATGTAATTTAATACTCAAAATTTTAATCTCAAGGAAGTGAATGATGTGGACAATACTTTTGTCCTCTGTAGCAAAAAATGCATAAGTTTAGAGTTCCTCCAAATTGTAATCAAGCCCTTTTCAAAAGATGGACTTGATTACAATTTTGGAGATCCTTAGACTAAAAGGCTTGTAGCCAATCATTTAAAAGAAACTTGCATTATGAAGTACCCTAGGTTAAGAAATATACAAAAACAATAAATTGTATTTTTTTGACCTGGCATGCACCTTGTATTACTTCCAATGGCCAACCTCTTAAATCTAAAGGCCCAAGGGTTATAGATACAACATAAATGTGAGTCTATAAAATATAGATCCCATAACCTTTTCAAAGACTTTTATCAAAGAGGATGATGTTAAACATCAAGAGTATAAAATATTTGTACAATACAAATTAAAAAACTATTTGTAAATTTTCTTAGAATGATTTTGAAATTTGAACCTCAAAAATTCACCAAAAATACAATTTCTTAAGCTTTTGAAAAATTCTAAGATTGGTCAAAATTTTAGTTTTAATTGCTTAGTGAAAAAAAGAATAAGATTTAGTAATGAGAATACCAACACTTTTTCCAAATAGACAAATAGGCATATACTAAACACTTTGCTATGATTTTCTTGTAATTGTTGCTTGATCCTAGCAATCATAGTTTTGAATATAAAAGTTGAAAGACAACCTACTCTAGCATTTATATAAAATATTAAAAAATTAGATTTTTTTTCCCACATAAAAATGTTGCTCATTACTAAATAGCAACCGACCATAAAATGGTTGTGTAGACAGTTAGGGATAAAAAGACAAGCCATGAACCATGCGAACTTTTTTCCAAGGCCTCTAAAAGCCGAGTGAAAAGAGGGCATGAGTTGTATGCATTGTACCATGCAATAAGGTAACTACACCTCAAATTGCATAGTTAAGCAATTTAGCATGGTTCCCATTATTATATTGAGTTTTCTTTAGGGTTCTTGTTGGTAGTCAAAACAAAATTCTGAATACTCTTATAATGCATTTTTAGGCATCGTGTGAATAAACTACAAATTTTCAAAGTACTGATAATAGGATTTATTGCAACCAACCATAATCTATCGTGAACAACCATAGACCATCATCAATAGTGAAAAGCAATGCTTTTCTTCAAGGAATATTTTGGCAATATATTCTTGTTCTTACAATGGATGAAACTGTAAAATGATGCCAAATCTTACAACCATATCGCTCTATTTTGCATGAATGTATATTTTTTTGGATAAAAAGTAAAAATTTCATCCCTGTATTGTAGGTTTCATCTATGTCCATGGATGTAATGGGCAATTGCATACTACAGTGATCCACTATAGACTATCACAGTCCATAGTTTTAGTGGGGAATTTTGAAGTTTTTGTAATTTCAAAAACATACAAGCTGTAGAAAATGGAAAAGGACGTGCATATTAGTGTTGTATACTTGAAGATCTATTAAATACAAAATAAATTTTTGCAAAATTGTTTATACTCTATTAATAAAGGACTTTGAAATGTACTCTTATATACTGTCACAGTCTATAGCATTAAAAATAAAGACTCATTGATCTATTAAGAATTCAAATACTTTACAAAAGAAGGAGTTGTATATAAATAGGTATATATATATAATCAAATGTTTTGTCTTGAAATATATAGAGTTTCCATCCCTAAATTTGTAGATATGGACTATTTTGTATCCTTATCTTATTAGAAATACTATTGATTTTTGGGGGTACATTAGACATACTAAAAATTAATTTTATACAAATTTGTCTTATTAAAATAATTATAACAAGTATTTCTAGGGGTGGCCTAACTTTCAATAGAACTAATTTTCATTATAATCAATTCTATAATTTATTAAAATAAATCAAAATAATATGTCATTTTTGAAGTTTTTTAATATAAATATACAAAAGTAATTTCTACTGAATTTTTTCATCTTTGCTTTGATACACTATAAAGAAACTATAGAAAAAAATTGAAAACTTTTGAGATCTTATGCATTAAAATGAAATGGACTTTTATGAATGATTTTCTGCCAGTTTTGGTCCACCATAGTGTGCAATTGCCCAAATAGCTTCCTCATTACAATGTCCTACAAGAAAGGTTGCCCCCCCCCCCCCTTTTTTGAATCCTTTAGCTTTCTTGGCATTACTCATAATAGAATGGACATTTCTTGTTTCCATCAATCAACATTTGTATCTAACCCAATCCCCCTCAAGCGTACCAAAATTTCAATTTCAAAAAAACAAAACTTCATTTTTGGTGAAATTTTTAAATTTGTTTTCATGGTTTTACATGAAAATTTATAGAAAAATAGAATGATGGATTTTTTGAAATTAATTGTGGAAGTATGTAGGAAACATCCACACACACATCTTTTTTTCAACAAGCATCTCCAAAGTTTCCCAATTCCCTCGGTAGAGGCTGCAATGGAGGATTGAATATTACCCAAAATTTTGAAAATTCATATTTCTTTATTACAATTAGATTTTCTTAAAGTAATTGTACCATCATGCTCAAATGTGTAAAATTAGTTACATTGTGAGGGGGAAAAAAATCTAATTACATTAAAGAAGTTTGAATTTCAAAATTTTGGGCACTATTCATGTCCCTATTGCAACCTCTACCAAAGGAATTAGGAAACTTTTTTGGAGATGCTTGTTGAAAAAAAGATGTGTGTGTGGATGTTTCCTACATGCCTCTGCAATTAAATTCAAAAAAATCGTCATTCTATTTTTCTATAAATTTTTATGTAGAACCATGAAATTTTTTTTTTTAAATCCACCAAAATTGAAGTTTTGTTTTTTTGAAATTGAAATTTTGGTATGCTTGAGGGAGATTGGGTTAGATGCAAATGTTGATTGATGGAAACAAGAAATGTCAATTAAGTTCCAAGTAATGCCAAGAAAATTGAAGGGCCTACAAGGAGGGGCGTCAATCATTCTTATAGGGCACTGTATAATGAAAATTGCTTTTGACACTGCCTGTAATAAATGGAAAAACAAACAAACTGGTATAGTTACCTTACAGCAACTTAAACTAAGAGCATCCTCACTGGAACACATTGAAACAACACTCTAAAAGTTCAACACCATTGATCTTCTAAGATCTTCTAATATCAAGCATGTTGGAGTGGGGCTGCTCTAAATTAGTTTTTAGGTTACAAGGTTGCGACCAGTGAGAATTTCAGTCAACTGCCCATTCCATTCCAGTCAGCAAAACCAGCAGTAGCATCACCCGAATCTTTCATCAGTGAGAGTTCATTCCCAAAGTGAAGCTCCCTGGGAAACTTCAACTTTCCAATCTTATCTTTCCATAGGGACTACGGTGTGGTCCTAAAACCGAGATTCTCATAAAAGAAATGAAATTTTCGGTACAAACAAACTCTAGGGCCAAGTGCCCAGGTGGCCTGTGGGCAGGGTTGGGTCCACCAAAGCTTTTGCTGGACTGTCCCAATTCCAAAAGCATAAAATGGTCGGAAGACCAGACCAAAGAATTTCTCACTAAAGGTAAGGATCCCATTCCCAACCAGGGATCAATTCCCGACCTTGAGGTGCCCCTATTTGTAGTCACAGCTTAGAATATGTTTTTTACTCTTTTTCAAGGTTGGGACCAATAAGATCATGACATATGTCTTAAAGTATGTAAAAAGTAGCAAGAAAAAAAGAAGTATGAAGCTAGTTCTTGAGTGATCGGAATTGGAAGACTCTAGTGAGCGGCTTTGCGTTCTGGAACACTCTTTGGCTCCCAAAATTCACAGTAACTCCAATGTGGGGAATAAAATTACGAAAAAATTTCAGTCCCAATATTTCTTATCTTCCTACATGGGGAAAAATTTTCACCACTCATTTCGTCATCTATTCCAAAATCCCTTAAGTGATTGGGTATGGGATCCGTACCTTAATAGAAATCTTGTGATCCAATATTAATCCTTGAAGGACACTCATAACCCAAAGTGTCTAATGGATGACTTCATTGTTCAGTGTAGAAATAAAGAATGCACCCATTGGTTCAATACATTAGAGCATTTTGGTGACAACCTTGGTCATGGGAGGTCACGGCCTTCAACAGTTAATCCTTAAAGGACAATTGGGTGACCCTAAAAATCATCTTTTTTCATTATTGTGTGAACCTTTGGCATAAAAAATTGCAAAAACATTCATTGGAAGTCAAATTACTATAGAAGACCTCCCTTTTCTACAACAAAATTTTGACAATGAATAGTTGAATTTCTGTCCTATACGGGAGATTTTCTATCATTCATTGGCAGCCAAACGCTTTGATGTTTGAGCCGGTTAACCAATTTGGTTGAAATTAATTACTACATCAAGAAATTATTGCACCTAGGGCCATTCCTTGCCAAATAATTCACTAAAGTTGGGAAATGGATTTGAGACATGTATTTGCTAGATGCTCAGCTCTTGAAAGACGCAGCCCCTATGACCAAGGTAGTCACTAAAACTGCTCCAATTATTGGACCAATAGGTGCGTTATTTGTTTCTACAATAAACAATGAAGTCATCCATCAACCACTTTTTCGCCTTAGTGTCCTTGAAGGGTTAAAATTACAAACGATTATTTTTCCTCCTATAATTTTTTTTTTTGCCAAAATAATTCCCAAGAAATTAGATAATTTATTTTTGGAAATATTTTTTACCAACTATAACTACCAAAAATGGTAATGATGTTCACTTCCACTTTTTTGTTGTATGTAAGGAGATTTTTTGAACTATATTACAAAGAACCAAGCGGATGCACTTCCCGTGACTTTAGTAACACAAATTTGTCTTGTTTTAGAAGAAATGAGGGTCTATTTAACCCTTGAAGAATTGGGGTACATTTCAGGCATAAATTATAAAAAAACTATTACATTTTAGGGTAGAGAGAAAAAATAAAAATAAAAGTTGTTTTTTGAATTCAATCAAACAAAAGTGTACTAGACCACTATAGGGATGTGTGGGAAAAAAATGAATGATTTTGACTGTATAGATTTCAAGGTTATAGCATTTGAAATTAGAAGAAAAAGTTTTTTTTGATAATGCCTACCAAGATCAACAAACTTTAACCCGTCCTAGATTAAGATTCTTGCACTAAAGTTATATTTTTATTTGATAATTGTATCCTATATCCTGTTGATTAATTGCTTGCAAAACTTCAAAAGTAAATTAATAATGATTTTTAATGAACTACCCAAATTGACCAAATTTTCAAATTTTTTTATTCAAAGTGAGTTCATAGAAACTTGTCCAAATTTCCAATTTGGTGTTCAACGACCATTCAGTCCATTAGGGGCTAAGCTTCTTTACATTTAGACTAAATGTCAATTTTGCTGAAATTGCTGGAGTTATTTTCTGTCTCTAGCTTTTGTTGATGCAAACTTTCTTTCCTTCAATTTGGAGATAATTAATCAAAGTCTATTATTAAAGACTTTTATGATTGAGTTTTGTAGGCGGACCTTCTGACACTAGTAGAAAAGAGGAGTTTAGGCCACCAAACTCTTGTACTATAGCTTGCTACCAGAAGATCCCTTTCTATTAGTGTGATTTTTATAAAGTAGTTAGTAGTGCAATGACAATAAACTACATTAGAAGAGATTTGAGGCCTCTAAGAGACTACGAGTTATCCTGCATTTCCAGACTGTAAAGATGCAAGAAAGCTGCTAGTTGATGTGGTCAAGAGAGTGCCACATCATTTTTGAAAAAATAAAATAAAACAAAATAAAAATTGGCCTAAAATGATATTTGGGAGAGAATTTTTTTTTTTTTTTTTTTTTAATTTTTCTTTTGAAAAGAAAAATTCTAACAGCCCATACCAAGTTGTTTACAGATCTGGCTAGATTGGAGAACGGGCCTAACACGGCCCTCCAATGCCCTCAAATCTCCCCTAATGCATATTCAAGTATATATATTGAAATGCACAAAACACGTGTGACAAAGACTTAATCAATCTTTTTTCTACAATATCCTTCTAGCTTTTTTCCAACACCTTGTATTGTGTACGCATTAAGGTTTAGAATCCAAAACCATTGCTAAATACTATTTATACTAGTAAACACAAAGATTCAAATCTATAAAATTTGAATATACTATGTTAGTATTCCCATATCTAGTTAGAATTGACAAAAAATATTTCTAAAATGAGATATTTATATATAAGGAATTTTTTTTCAATCTTATTTGTAATAGTAAATATATATATTTCAATATTTGAGCATCTACTAAATCACATTTTTCAACATAAATTAATTATTTGGCAAGGATTATTGACCCTGACTATTAGATATGATAGTATATATTCTTGGAATTTTGGACTTTCTACACCCGCATAATTATTGACCAGGACCTTACACATGTCTCATTACCATTCTTTTCTCAGATCTTCACTAACATTTGTAACAACTAATGAGCTTGCAAGAATAATATGAATCAATTTTGGTTAATAATTCAAATATCACGTTTAAAATAATAAAAAATTTAAAAGTTATTGTGTCATTCGTCTTGTATGCTTAATTGGAACGTCTTCCAAATAGTTGTATTCTTGACCACATACAATAGTTACAATGATTGGAGTGGATTTTATATCTTTACAAATTAGAATTCCACAAAAAAACTCATCCTAGCCCCTCGACATGTCACCTTCAAAACTCTACATCAATTACTGAAATAAGGAACTGTACATCTTAGCACTAACAGAGAACACGATGATGTCAGTTTCAATAGAATGATGGTAGATCAATACATTATTATTCTCCTTGCATGTCACTTAGTGTCAATTGGTCTCGCACCATCCTCATGGCCAATGTCGATGGATATGGTGCTTGTGAAACTAAAAATCACATGCCACTTGGTGCATCTTTCGACAGCTTGTTTGATACAGTTGACATCGATTTGCAATGCCGCTTCAACTCCAGCTTACTAATGCATATTATCCCTTTCTTACAACATTATAGGAGATCTCTTTTTTACTATCTACTTTGTTTACAGGAACACCTAATTAGTTGCCCCCCCCCCTCCCTCCTAAAAAACAAGAGCCTTTGATTTTTTTTTTTTTTAAAATTACAAACCACCCCACCACCGTTGATCAAAAAAAACTTTGATACGGATACGGATACTTAGACGGATATAATATACAACTACAACTACATATATACGGATACAAATACGGATATTAACTATGGATACGGATATGGATTGCATACGGATACGGATATTTGGGAAACACAAAGTTATCCCATATTGATTGTGAGATCAATATGGGATTGAAAATTATAAAGCGGGGGGGGGGGGAGGGGGGAGGTTATGAAGAAAATGAATTTGAAATATTTTGGGGGGGGTTAGCGGGGGGGTTTAAAAAAATTAAAAAATTAAAAATAAATCTTTTTTGGGGGGTTGGTGAGGGTCTTTTGAGTGGATGGTGAGGGAGTTGTCCCTCTCTATCCACTCAAAAGACAGCCCCCACACAATGTGTGGGTTTCAAATTGGGTAAAGGAAATCTTTTTTTCATTCCATGTGTGCATCATAGGTAGTTGTGTCTACGACTCATAGTTTTGACATTCTTATCAATCTTATTATAATAGTATTATGACTAGAAGACTTAGAACCGCTGGTACATTGTTGTCATGATCGTCAGTACAAGGTGCACTTGTGATACCCTGATGAGCAAGGTGGACCTTGGAGGTGACTTCCGAAACCTTGCAACAAACCAAATGAATAAAAATGAGGATTTCCAAGTAATCAAAGCACTGTAGCATTCTATTTGGAACAAAAAGATGATGTGTTATACATTTTTAGAATTTTGGTGAGAATACATGTCCATGAGTATGAAGAACATAAAGATCCAAGCTGAGCATCAAAAGATATGGCTCCTCAAAGTTAATAGAGTCTAGGCCGTAAATCTAAGGTGTGGGATGTAATAGTGTAGAGTTTGGGATGAACCCTTCATCCAAATAGAGCATGCCACATATCCTTTGAATGTTAATGAGATAAAAAATCTAGAATGCAAAGGCTCATAAAAAGATTAGCTATGAAATAGAAGTCATGGGCAAATAAAGGGAATAGATCTAAGAGATCTACAACTTTAGTAAGACTCAAGCCTTTGGAGGATTATAGCTTGCTTGATACTTGTTGCATTTGAGAAAGCCGTGAGTAGTTCATGATGATTTGGAGAAAGAATACATCGTGGAAATTGCCTCACACTTTGGATTTGGAATCCAAACTTAAAAGTTATCCTAATAGGCAGACTAGGAATCCTTTAGAATCATGTTGAAAAGTTAGAAGATAAGTACGTGCCACTAAGGGGTGTATGTTGTCATGAGAGTTAGTGTAGACAAGGTGCAATGTCAACCTTAACTTATGGAATATTATGCAAAGCCATAGAGTATAGCAAGGTCTAAATGCCAACATTGTTGTACGGTAATTTCACATGGTGTTCACATCCTTGTCTTTAAAAGATGTTTAAATGTTCTTGTATATGGGTGACCCTAAGAAAATGTGTGGATGCAAAGTAAGTAGGCACTCAAACATTAATATGGTTGCATAGGTCTTTAATAAGGTGAAATCACATGATTGTGTTTTTTTTGAGTTGTTCATGCTTTGCATTTAGACAGTGAATTGTAGATTCCAAAACATTGATTTTCAATGGTTTTGGTTCGTAATAAATGTAGATGTTGTTTTCGGTTGTGCTATACACAATCTACTATACTCAAGTTGTCAAGTATATTGAAGGTTGACTTCAACTAAAAAGTGCCCTATCCAATTAGTGTAGTTGATTAAGTCCTTAAGTTCCGAGGCCTTCTTTCTATCAAAAAATTCTAAACTACCATTTCTATTGCAAAGAGCAAAAAAATTAAAAAAACTATTACCTAACCATGGGATTTTGCACAAGACTATTATAAAAATATGTAAAAGAAATTTTATAAACTTTGACTTCACAGATTGCAAGATATTTGCATTTAAAGTGAAGAAAACAAGTATTTTTGTACCTGACTAGATTTTTTGACTTTGAGTCTTCTTAATTTAAAACTTTTGCACTAATGATTTTGATTTTCTAATCTTTTATGTTGAAGAATTGAGTTGAGAATTGGGGGAAAAAAATTAATAAAAAATACACTTAGTTTTCATTCTTAAAAAAATTGTTAAGTAGAAGTAGATACAAGACAAAAGGGAAAACTAAATTGTTAATATTTCTAAGATGGAATTGAAATATACTAATTCCAACGGTGAGATTGCTCTATCAAACAAAGCCATATACGTTGAGTGTTTTTTTTGAAATTGTGAAAATTGAGTTCAAAAGTGAATCTTAAAAGTTATTTCCTCATAATAATGCAATGCTTGTCTATAAATCAAAAATCTCCATAACTTTCACCCCGCTAATCCAAATGGAATGAATCAAAGCTTCATATGTAGACAAAAGTATAACCATTGACAAAAATAAATTAAAAATTAAAATAAATCAATTTTTTTTCATGATTTTTTTTCATGTTGCCTAGGAAACTACTTTTTGGATTTAGGATTTTGGCATAACTTTTGCTCCTGGATACCAATTGAAACAAAAGTTATATTTCTAGAAAGCTGATGTGATTTTCTATCTTCCATAATGAGTTTTAGAAAATTATGTCAAAAATTGAGGTCTTACAAGCCTACCTAAAATCCTTAGAGGTCATTAAGGGAACTTTGGATGAGACTTTGAATTGGACTTTAACAGTAAAATCCAACCAAAGGAAATCAACACCATCAAAGTAAGGTAGAGATACCTGAATGTAACACAAGTTGTTCCTGGACCTCTAAAAAAACGCCTTAAAGCAAGGCAAGGCTGTGGGCAAAAGAGACAGGCGATATTCCATAAAGAAGTCACAATCATAAGGGTGGGTTTTGCTCTGGCCAATCTCTAGCACATGATACAAGTTTATAGTCAATTACTTTTGGGATTTTTGGTGAGCACTTGTGTATTGGTCTACGGTCCACAATAGATGCATCTACACGATTCTTTCAAGAAATTTGTATTATATTCATACAAAGTTAGAAAAATACAAAACCAATTTTGTTAGTTTCCTAATCCAATTCCTATCATGTGCACATCATTTGTTTCTGTATACACCCTCCAAATCATTGGATCCACAATACATGTCACATTTAAGTACTTCTATGTTAGCAATGTTTCCAGATTCCCTGCACATGAACTTGTAAGCACCTAATTTTGCACCGGCTAACTTACCCCCTAATGTCCTAAGGCCATTTCTCTATCAAAAACAACTCAAAATTGTTAGATCTGCTGTGTTCATCCAAGATAAGAGAACAAGATGTTTTTTTTTTAATCTAATTGTAGTATCTTGTACTTAACTTATCTCAGATCATGTGGTAAAATTTCATAAAGTTCGACTGTTCAAATTAGAAGATATTAGCATTCAAAGTTGGAAAATAATTATTTTTTTGAACACTGGCCTGCAATTTCAGATGACTTTGACCTCCATTTGTGAAAAAAATTGCACTACAGACTTTTGGGTTGAAGAATTGAGTTGAGAATCTAGGAAAAAAGTTTCAAAAATAATACACTTGATTTTCATTCTTTAAAAAATTGTTAAATAGAAGTAGGTCCCAAATTGAAAGAAAAACTAAATGGTTAATAATTCTAAGATGGGATTAAAACAATATACACCCGATGGTGAGATTGTTTTAGCAAGCAATTTAATCTTGTCAAACTTTTTTTTTGAAAGATTGCAAAATTTGCATTCAGAAATGAATCCTATAAGTTATTTTTTCAAGAAGATGCTCTAATTGCCCCAAAAATAAGATTGTCCATAACTTTTACATAACAAATCCAAATGGAATGAATCAGAGCTTCCCATATAGATAAAATTACAATATATGAGAAACAAATTTTTTAATTTTTTTTTAATTTTTTTGTGTGAGGAGATTTCTGCGTACCTTACCAAAAAAAAGGACCTTTCGTGCCATAATTTTTGCTTCCGGGCACCGTTTGCAATAAAAATTATATTTCCAAAAAGCTAATGTATTTTTCTATCTTCACAAAAAGTTTCAAAAAATCATCATGAAAATCAAGGCCGTAAGAGCTTGCTCAAAATCCATTTTGTTCCCTGAGGGGACAATGGAACTTTAGGGGTTAATCTAATTGTTGTATGAAAACATTCGTGTTACCTAATCCCAATCTTCATGCATAATGCCACAAACTGGACCCTTCAAGTTAGCTAAGCTTAGGTCCATAGACCTCACTTCTGTGGACGGAGGTATACCTCGATCTCCCAGGCCCAGAATTGTACGAAGCACTACAATAAGCTTAGTTAAATAAGTGTAAGAGCATCCCCACCAGTGTGTTCTCTATTCCTAAAGGTTTATAGTCAAGACCTCAGATGGAGATGGGGATATAGAAACTTGCACCCACCAGTTGTTTCCAAAAATCTTTATCCCCCAAAATAATAGAGATATCTGTAAAAGTTGGGCCCAATTCTGTAAACTGAAGCTCATATAGAGAACTCGCAAAGCTTCATCTCTATAAAGTCAAGATTGACTGCTTTGAGACCTCATTCACAGTAAAAGTCTAGTCTCTAAGTGTTGAGTCGGAAGAGTAAACTGAACCCAGTTGAACCCCCAACACCAAAGGCATGAGAGTCACACAATACATGCTCTCAGTGCAGGAGGCCCCACCAACGACAAGACGACACGTCCGGTCCGTTACTACGAACTGATATTCGTATTAGTAAGCCGAAACGAAGACGAAAGGTTTTCCTGTGGGGACGTCATCGTTGGTGCTGTTGTTGACGGAGGTGCACGGCTATGGCGAACTGGGACCAACTTAATTGAAGCCAGCTGCCAGCAGCTCCTTCGGAAGGCCTTTCCGTCCTGGGAAGCTTCCAGTCATTGACGCGAATTTTCTACTGGGTATTTTTAAGTTTTTGAACTTCGAATTTGGAGCAAGTGATGCGCCTGATCGTCGATTTGGTTTCGAGCAGGACGGCCATGGCCGGACCTTGAAAACAGAGACGGAAGCGACTTTCAGAATACGGGATCTTTGAAATTCGTACTGTTTTTCCAATTTTCTGTTTTTTGATTAATGTGCAAGTGGTCCAGGACTCCAGGTCGTCGATCTTTGAGACGGATGACGGGCGACGAGCATGGCCAGAGTTGAGAAAGAGGGGAGAGGGAGAGAGAAAAAGAAGAATTGAATGCAAGGAATCTTCTGCTCCATTTGTCCTTCGTTCACGTCTCCTGCCATCCACAAATGATGAAAGCAGTTTTGTAGCTCATTTATCGGTTCGGGATAGCATAAATAGGGATAACAATTCAGGGTATTGGAAAGGTTAGCTCTCTGAAGAGCTTGCTGGAGTGTGTGTGTGAATCGCGCGGGGTGAGGAGGTCAGGGTTTGATCGGAGAGGAGAGGAGAGGTGAGGTGAGGTGAGGAGGAGACGGGGAGAGCTCAGTTGATGTTCGCTTAGGTTTGCTTGTTCGAGAGTGAAGCGGTTGTTTGCCGTTGTGTCGATTGTGACAAGAGTGGGATGAGCTATAGTGATAACTAGTTGGTGGGAGCGATGACGGTGGATTGGAAGGCCGGGATGGGGAGGAGGGGCAAATTTGCGGCAGTAGGGAGGATGGACGACGGGTAAAGGGAAACTCGAGAGATAGCTAGAAGAGCACAATCAAGTTTGAAAAGAAAATACGTGAAAGAGCGGCATTCAATCAAGGTTTCCGAAGGTGAAGCTCGGCTTCCGATGGACCCATTGCTATGGGGAAATCTGCCGGATCATGTCGTCGAGCACGTTCTCGTTCACTTACCCCTGCCCGTGCTCACCCGCTTCCGTTGCGTCTGTAAGCGATTCTACGCCCTCTCCGCATCGCGGAGCTTCTTGAAGACGTATCCGCTAACCCTGAGTCCAGTCTCGTTCCCGCAGCCATGGCTGGTTCACACTCACGCTGCGGCTTCGAACGCATACAACCCCGCGGCCAACAATTGGTTCGAGCTTTCGCCATACTTCATCCCCGACCCATGGTTCAGCGAGGTTCTCACCTCCATGAGCGGGCTCGTCCTGATGACGCCCGTGGCGAAGAGCGCAGGGCGCCCTGTCAAAATCCAGGTCTTCAACCCGTTCACAGGGTTTGAGCGACGCTTGCCGCCGATCGGACGCCCTTCGGCGGCTCAAATGCTCGTGGATCCCAATGGGGAGAGTTACCAAGTGTTCGCGCTTTGCGAGGATCCTGAATCGGAGGAGGATCGGGGTCGCGGCTGGTTGCTGCATCGATACACTTCAGTGTCCAAGACGTGGGAAGTGCTCTCATCGCAGCTTCCGCTCGCGATCATGCCCGGAAGCGCTACAATTGATGTCTGCAACGGGATTGTCTATTGCACTGTTGCTTACCGAACACCACAATTCGGAATCTGGGCGTTTGACATGGTAGCGAAGACATGGTCACGCGTGAGGCTCCCTTTTCTGCCTTCGTATGCACGGTGCCAACTCGTTTCCTGCGGCAAGCGTCTCATGCTCATCACGCGAATGAAAGGAGAAGCTTCAACGAACGCCGCGGCGGTGCTGCACATGTGGACGTTCGATCACAGCCTGAAGGATTGGATGACCACCCTGGAGCTTCGCGACGAGATGGCCATCCAGAACGACAATTGCAGAGGTAGCTTCTCCTGCGTTGCACAAGGAGACCTCTTGTTCATCATCGCCGGGGCGACGCGCGAGATCAACGTGACGGTGTTCAATTTGGTCTCTCACAAGGTGCAGTATGCTCCGCCTCTCTTTGCAGCAGTGAGCTCCAGCAAGACTTTCCCGTTCTATCCACGCCTGTCCACGCTTGTGTGACCCTCCACCAGGGTTTGTGATGGTGCAGGTCGGGATTGAGCTTTCTGGAATTCTGCGGTGGTAGATATAGTTTCTACTGGTTTTGTTTGGTGAGCAGTGTGTGGGTGTACACAATCAAGGGCAGCTGTTTTGCTTGGCATTGACGGCATGGGGATTGTGTGTTCGTTGTTGTGGCTTTGTGCCACTTTGAATAAAATGTTTGTATGAATACGATGGTATTCTGGTGATTGGGAATGATTCTCGTCTGTGAATTTGGAATGGTCATGCATTGTAATCCAATGGTCTACAAAGAAATTTCTATTGATCGCTACAGTAGTGGTGTTTTGATAAGTGTGTTTGTAGGTTTGGTGTTCTATTCTCTGTCTCATTTGTGAACTGATGTATTTTCTGTTATCTCTTCAATATTGCTTAGAGGGACCAGAGCTGGTTTCTATGCAATTACGAATGTATTTTTTTTTCCTGTCTTTATTTTCAATGCATGTTTTTTGAATCCTCTAATTGGACTAATCCTGCTTTCATTATTTCCTCGCTCATCTAGAAAGCTATACGACGGTGTACGATAATCTCATGCTGGTAGTGCATGAATGTTTACAGCGGTTAACACTCTCCAAATCTGATTTTAGAGATGCCGAATTACTCCAGGACAGCTATAATCCTTCATCCTTGATCTATTTACAGGATAGTGCAGGCCTATTGGGATGGTGACAATTGATCATGTAAGAACTTACAAAATACTCTTCTCATCCAGCAGAGATTTGGACGCAGCATGTAAGTTACAGCTTTGCGCTCAATAACTAAGGAAATGGATGCATGAACTGGTCCTTTCAGGAATCTGATGTTTGGTTCATGTGAATCATATTTTTGAGTTATTTTCATGGATAGGCAGAAGAACGCGGTGACCAATGACCTGTGAATCAAAATTTCTAAATATTCTTATGGTTTTGCAAGGGGAAAGTGCTGTATTCTTTATCAAGACTAGAACACAATATTATGAAGCAAAGAAAAGGGGATGCCTTCGGTGTTCCAAGTAGCAGAAGGTAGTTAATCCACGTGACATTGGGAAAATAATTGGTTCATCTATTTGTGCATCTACCCTAATTCACCTTGTGACTTGTGTTCAAGAGAATGTCCAAATGTTCAAGAAAATATGCGACTTATTCCTGAATATTCAACCACAAGCCTTTTTCGGGAGAGGAGCCTTCTGCCTTTATTAACCCTTGGATGTTGAGGCCTAAAGAGTGGTTGCTCAATGATTTCATTGTTTAGTGTAGAATTAAGGAATGTACCCATTGGTCCAATAATCAGAGTAATTTTGGTGACTACCTTGGTTATGGAGGTCATGTCCTTTACCCTAGCTAGAAGGACGTCACAGACACAAAGTGTTTGATGGATGATAGAGAATCTTCCTATGTAAGATAAAAGTGCAACTATTCACCCTTGAAATTTTGTGTGAAAAAGGGAGGTCTTGCATGGTAGTTTGACCTCCAATGAATACTCTTGAATTTTTTTAGCAAATAATTCACAAGGTACAGGAAAGGACAATTTCTGCAATGACCAACTCGTCCATTTAGGATTAAAGATTAATGCTTGATTTTCTTGGACTCCTATAATAGAATAAAATATTATTTTATTTGAGGTTCTACACAATTTTTGAGGTTTACAAAAGATTATGTGACTTGCAAAAAACATTTAAATTCATCTTTGATACGTGAAAATAATAAAATATAAAATAGATGCATGTTTAGTGCTAAAATGGAACATACAAATTGTATGATTTTGGAAGTTTGGGCAAGTTCATATGATCTAAATTTTTGGCATGATTCTTTGAAGTTTGAAAAAAATTGAAGTACATATTAGCTTTTGGAAATATTATTTTTATTTCAGTTAGTACCGATCATAGCAAAAGTTATGCAACATTCGTACAAAATGCTCAACTCGTACCAAGAAAAAAACATAAAAAATTTAAAAAATTTATATTTCGTAGAATATATTCATATCTATATGGAACCTTTTTATTCATTTCATTTGGATTAGTGATGTAAAAATTTATGAATAGCCTTTGGGCAAATGAACACCTCCATTAAAAAGTAACTTATAGGATTTGTTTTTTAACTCAATTTTCACAACTTTCATTAAAAAACTTATCTACAAGTTTTAAATTGCTTGCTAGAGCATTTCATTGTTAAGATTGATGTACAAAAGTCCATCTTAAAGCTATCTACATAAGATACTTTCAGTGCATAATATCCTTATTAGATGAAACCCTAAAGGACTGGGATAGTATTTTTTTTAAGAGAATTGTCAAAAATTGTCATTTTTTAGTGCATTGCCCAGATTTGAATATAAGTTTTTTTTACCTTCAACCATACAAAGGTAGTAGACTATATAACAGTGTGCTGCAAAAATTTCATCCCATTTGACTATGTAGATTGCAAGATTATAGCGTTTGAAGTGTGAATTTTTTTTTCATTCTTGCAAAATGGGGTCAATAGACTTTGAGCACTCTTGGAATAAAAATTTTGTTCTTGATGAATTTTAGTCTCTTTGCCACTAAGTTCTAAATCTTATTACATACACTCAAAACATTTCAGAAGCAAATATGGAATCTAGTTTGTTTCCAATCATCCTACAATACAAAGAAGTAGCAATATACTAGCCATTTCTTGATGATTTTTTTTGTAATGAAATATCTTTTTAATTAAATTTTTTTTATAAGGGTAAAAAAATAAGAGACAAACATTTGAAATACGTGAAAAAACTTTTAAAACTTTGACTTCATGATAATAGAACTTGAAGTGAAAAGAAAATGTTTTTTTACAAAATTGTCCAAATATAGCTAACAAAGTTTTTGACTCCTCTTAAATTTTTTATGTTTTTATATTTTTATGCCATATTTTATGATCCTATTTTTTGATCAATAGGTGCATTCTTCATTTCTATGATAATCATGAAAGTCATCTATTAAAGTACTTTTGGACAAGTTTCAAGTATCCTTCGAAAAGATGAGACCTATCACCATGGTATTTTACCAAAAATGATCCTATTTTTGGGCTAGTAGGTACATTCTCCATTTCTACTTCTATATAATCATAAAAGTCATCTATCAAGCCATTTTTGGCCTCACCATTCTTCCAAGGTTAAATGGCACAAAGGCTGCATGAGAAGATATAGAAAAAAACAAATTATGTTGTTTGCTCTAAAACTTATCAATGCATCCTCCCAAAATGCATTTTAATTATAATACAACATTTTTGCAAACTAGGCTTGATGGGTCATTACATGCATCACACACATTAATCGCCAAACATGGTCAATGGATGACTTCATTGTTGAGTGTAGAAACAAAGAATGCACGTTTTGGTTCAATAATGCGAGCAGTTTTGGTGACTCCTACCTTAGTCATGGAGGGCCACATCCTTTAAGGGTTAACCCATAAATGTCGCCGCGGCCATTTTCTGGTCGATGAATGAGAGTGAACCCTTTGGTGTAGGACAGAACAACAATTATTCATTCTTGGAATTTTGTGTGGAAAGGGGAGATCTTCTACAATAACTTGACTTCCAATAGATACTTTAGCATTTTTTAATGTAGATGATGTCACACGGTAATGAAAAAGGATGATTTCCAGGGTCACCCCTGCGTCCTTTAAGGGTTAATATTGTAGTGTTCACATAGTTGCTTCTTAACAGTTCCACAAAGTACAGCATCCAAAGTCAACAATACAGCCAAGAGAAAATTGAACAGGATGCCATTGCAGAAACCCATCTTCACAACTTGAACATCATCGGTAGTTGATGTTCAAGTGGACTGAAAATTTATTAGTGAAAGCCAGAATCTCTACAAGTTATACATTCGCAGTGAACAAGAAATGTGGAGCGCTCCTTCCCATAACTTAAGCCTTTGGGTTTCATGGATACGCTATGCTGTTGTCAGTACGCTCTGCTTAAAAAATATTCAACTCATTGATCAGCACATATCAACAGCTTTTCTCTTTACCCTGGATAGCTGGATAGTCATAAACTATCCCCTTTCAAAAACTACCACGGAAGGGTTCTAAAAGAATCTTCTGATGCACCTTCATAGTCGTGAATGGACTTAAACTACTCACGTCTGTGCATCGTCATACAGGTTGCGATGAGAGAAGCATGAGGCAAAGGGCAAACAAATTGGCCGATTTTCGATTGGCTCCGTGTTAAGAACTCAAGTCGAAGGACTAGTGCTGTAAGGTGAGGTCAGCGTCCAAAAGTTCCCACCATGAAAATGGGTAATAACTCTGGGTTAGCCTCGATGAAGACTTGGAACTCCTCCCAGCTAATGACTCCCTCACTGTGCAGGTTCAGCTTCTTGAACCACAATTTGACCTGCGTTAATCCGCAGAGTCAAAACTCAACCAATGAGGTAGAGGATCCTAAAACTGTTACGGGCCTGATCCCGCCTCCAATAGTGACCCTTGTTATCAACCCTAGTTACCAAAAGCAACTCGTTAGACTAATTAGCAAGTGGTGCAAATATGACGAGCTAAATGTTTATGGCCACTGATCTTTGGATGGAAATGGGGTAGTCTAGTGTCCTTCATAGTGGTCTTCAACCTAGCACTTTGAAATTGCATAAAAATTCATAGAATAGTGGGAAAAATTTGATCTCAGCAAATTTGGCTCTTGCACCCAAAGATCTCTCCACAGCTCAAACATCTCCCGAAAATTTCCACTCCCCAAACCTCCCAACATATTTTAAAGAGATGCAAATAATATCCACTACCTCACAAGCATCACAGGAGAAAATACAAGGGTATTGTCTATCCAGCATTCAAGTGTTTTCAAGGAAGAATATTGGGTACAAATCATTTTTGAGCTTTGATAGTTGGGAAACGATCTGCAGAGCCTCAGATTTGGATTTACCTTGCCACTGCTGATTGACGGCATACTCAACTTCAAGGTTTTTTCCAGCTGTACAAGAGATCAATATAAAATGCGTGAGTTCGTGCTCTAATGTGGGTCGAGGAGGATATTTATATTAAAAAAACGCACACGAAGTCGGCATGAAGTAAGGAACTGAGGATGAACGTGCACCTCCACTAGTGAGAGGCAACCATCGCCTTGAAGGTTGCATGCACTGTAAGCTGCTTTCGTTTGACTCGCGAAATTCTTGCCTTTCGAGATTGACCCTGATGCTGCCACAAACTAAACATATTGGCACATCAATGCCAATATTGAGCATTTCGAAAAAAGGACCAGTGAGACATCAGTGAGTAGTCACGACTCGAACACAATCCTTCACAGAAACGAAGTCAAGAATGCCTGTCAATTGAAAACAGATAGAACTAAAAACACCAATGATGCATTCTTTAGCAGCCTTCGCCATGATGTAAAAGTATATATAAAAGTGATATAGAATTACCTCTCGAAATGTAGTGACGCCCCGTCCCGACTTATCATAGAGATGAAACATCTGAAAAGATCATTTGGCAGGTTAATACTCATCACCAAAAGTGCTCCTGTAAATAACACTGCGTAAGCCCAAAGCCAATGGCGGCCCTACAATGATCTGATTTCGAGGATTACAAAGCAAGCCAAAAGGTGCTCACTGGAGCACCAGCAGGTGGGCTGCTACAGACCATGACGCAGAATCTATGCTTACCTTCTTCGACATCCAACATCTCGGCAAGTGATGCCATTCTAGAAATTGGTTCATGCTGACGGTGCCACTGTTTACCAAAACCCAAGCCGAGGTCAGAATTGAGGAAAACCATAACTCAGATAGAAATACCGCTCTTTTATTCTTCGAAGCACTGGTCCTCAATAATGTCAGTAATCTACTGCAAGATACACGTAGATAAACAGCCCACTCACCTATAACATGGATTCATTGCGGCAAACTTCTCAAGAAGAATCTTCACGTCCCCTGCCCTTAAGCCAAATACCTGCCAATTACAAGCAATGACCGCTATATAGTCCCTTTAGAAATGATCGTCTGCTACGGAATGCTACAATTTCGATAGACCACAAGTTTAAACTTGATGGACACCCTCAAAAGGTCACAGACCATTCATAAAATGACTATAGTCGACTATTAGCTTCCATCTATTTTAGAATAGGCACTGAAGGGTTAATTCAAGTAAATACACCTATGCGAATAGAGCCAAAACTGAAAAGAACAGAATATCCACGAGAATCACCTGCTCTATTTTGCCCATTTCCACCATGTAGTTCGCTGGTGAACGCTGCGGACATCCAATATTGCACAATATTGGTTCATTTATTCAAAACGTGAACAAAGTGAAAGTATCATTCGTGTGAAGCAGTGGCGGACACTGTTATAATTTAAGAATAAAAGAAAATCCATGAAAATCAGAGTAGAGAAGAGTATGAACTCACGCACCAAGCAAAGTCGCTGGGCATTCACAGACAACATGAGGTCGCTGTACGTATGCTCGGTTTCTGGCACGCACAGTGCCCTTGCCATTTCATATCTAACCTGCACATATGTGACTACGTAATTAGAGTCATTACACCACACGCTAAGGTGGGCATACTAAAGGCTGAGCATTTGAGGAAACGGAGTGGCTTCAAGTTGCCCCACCGAAAAGTAGAGTCGTTTTTTGAGTTGCTCAGCATAAACTCGTGTCTAGATCAATCCCAGACGTTAGAGCTTAAGATTTCAGTTTGCCACCTCAAAAACTATCCGAGCATTTGAAAGTACTAATTTCCAGGATTTTATCACTTGAATGCCAAAATTTCAGCGCACTGTAATCAGCCATTCTAACGAATATGTTCATGAACTGAAACTAAACCTGTCCATGCGATTACTTAACCCAAAGTAATTCTAATAAGTTCTTCAACTTTTACCTATACGTTTGAATTAAAATTATCGTTTCTGATTTATTAACTCAACATGGGTAGGGAAAATCATGGATAATTTAGATGATACATCAAAACAATTGCTACGAGTAAAAATTACATCAAGATGGTAAACATGATGTAAATTCCATTGTAGCCCACAGTAATTGCACGGAAAAGTGTAGCTGACTGCATGGTGATAACGATTATGACCATCAACTGAAACTAGCCAGCCCGGCTGGGGGGACTGCGACGGCAAGGCATACAATGGGTGCGAGAAGGACCTGCGCCACGACATCTACAACTGCGGCAAGTGCCGCTACAAGTGCCCCTGCGACCTCAAGTGGGGCGAGCCCACCTGCAAGTATGTATTTCAATTCATGCTTTCCAAAATGCAGAATAATGGCCTTGCAATTGGACGGGACAGTCATTCGAAAAGAATAAAAGACAATAGGAAGAAACCCACCCGCTTAGCAAAGTCCGCAGGGTTTTGTGCTTCATGCTCGGATGGGTACACAACAGGTAAGTATTCAACCTGTCCAAAAACACAGCATTCGAATTTCAGAACTCGCTGCAGAGACTAGTGGAGGTCCGCTGAGACAAAGATCGTTGAGATCGAATCAGCAATCAATAAACAAAGCAATGAGTTTTGGCACTGACAGAAAAAAAGGCAAAAATTTTGGCACCTCCATGAAGTTGTTGAACTGCGTGAGCATTCGAAACATCACATTCGATAACGAAATGTCACCCCTGCATATACCAGTACTGTCTCAGTTCATAGTAGAAGCATAGAACGTTGAGTAGCACAGTGAAGGCATTCATGTTCACCTGGAGCGTCCAGAAAAGCAGCCTTACCAGGACATATCAAAGTGGATGAAAGGATACCGGATGACCACTGGCTGAATCGGGAAGCCAGGGGCAAACGCACCCAATTTGAATGAAATCAATGCCCTCCCGTTCGTCGTTGTGCCTTCGGGAAATAACAATACAGACGGAAACTCCATGCTCGCCGCCCTTCTCTGCCATGAAAATTCTGTCAGCAGAAAGTTATAGTTTCGTTCTCGCAGAAACCAAGTAGCGCCAATTAGCAAGCTAGTGCCCTGAGGCTTGTTAGCAAGCTGGAAGTTGAATAACCCCCTATTCCCGCACTCGCAAGGTAATTAACGTAGAATAAGATTTTCTGTTAACTTGGTTGGTGCAAGCGGGGTTAGCACGTTAGCACTTTTAAATCATTCATAAATGGCACAATTGATTGAGTTGTCCAGAAGCGGGGAATTGATGGAAATGAATGTAAATCAAGCGCCAATTAGTTAGCAGGAATTAATACCAATATGCTACTTGCATAGTGCAGACAACCAGTACCAAATTCCAGTTATCTAAAGCCGCTACTTGGCCCTAGAATGTGATCTGTATTCATCATTCCTCACATTTCCATGAGATAACTTGCAAATCAGGGATAGCGATGATCCATACAACCACAAAAACGGTAAAAGTAGATTCGAGGTGCTGATAAAATACCTTGATTTCGTCTGTTGCATACTTCCTTGATTCAGCAGACGTTCTGTCAACAGGGATGACCTACAACACAAACACAACCATAGTACTCGGAGGTCAGTACCAGAATTCTCCTTCGTGGATTTAGCATTGAAACAAACCAAAAGCCGGAGAGAGGCTGCTATTATACCTGCATTGCGCGGATGATGGTCCCCGCCAGAAATAAACTGTCGTGCGACTTGGAGCTTACAATGCTCGGAAAGAGCTCGTAAAAATAGAATATCGGGTCAATGAACGACACATGGTTCGACACCACGATGGGCGCCACCTCTTTGCGAGCAGGTCGTCCAATCCGCCGGATCCAGTGAAAACTGCCACATAACAAAAAAATGCACACGCTCAATTGAAATCAGCTCACTGCAACAAGCCCCGTCACAAAAAGAAAGAGTTTGCAGAAGTTACAAGGACTTGAGAAGAGAAAGGTATCAACAACTTACTAAAGCAGATTTTATCTAACAAACCGAATGGCAGTCACTAATTACGCTTAAACCTCACGCCGACACCATCATCTGACCTAATATAAGGATTTCACACTCCTAGTCACAAACAGAGTTCCGAGATTTATAAACACATTGTTAATGCCCTAAACATTTCAAGCCGAGCTAATACCCCCGGTTGTCGTCGTTCCAATCATTTCTTCGAATCTCACGTCTCCAGTGAAAAATCTGTCGATGCATTGACTCTCTCGAGAAGGTTTCGATTAGAGATGCAAAACAGATGCAAATCATGCGGGGAATTCAAGACGCACCCAAAGCAGAAAAGAACGCCGCGGCCGCAAAGGCGAGTGACAATCATCAGCCTGCGCCGCCATCGCGGGAGCACTTCTCGGTCTTTCGCCCACCCCGCGAGCGCGAGCTTCGTCGCTATGAATCCCACCACCAGAATGACTCCCACGACCAACAACCGCGCAATCAGCACCGGCAGCAGCACCAAGCTCTTCAGATTCGCGTACAATCCTGAAATCGTGCGCGTCTTATTCAGGAAGGGATCGATGGAGGGAAGCCACCCGAACGCGGGCACATTTGAAAACAGGTCAACCGCCTGTTGCATTTGGGTGAGGTCCCCGTCTCCGTCCCCATCACCATCACCATCGTCATCCCGCGTATCCCCGTCTTTCCAACTCAATTCCGTTATTGTCACACAAACCTCGTCTTGATTGTGGAACCCGTTCCCATAACCATTCGGATCGCCTTCAAGCTCTGTTTCCGGATCCAACAGGGGAAGCTTCTCGTCGCCCATTCTTTTCCACTCCTCTTCTTCGAATCCAGAATGCGATCCCGGTACGTCTTAAAAGCAAAAAGCCAGAATGGTCTTCTCTCGAACCAAGCCAAGATTCATCCTGCGAAGAAGAAATAGACGTGTCGATTCTGCGCTACTTGTTGTCCTCCCTAAAGAAGCCGGCCCTCCTTACAAGGGCAAGCCATTCGTATTACTACTACCACAACTTCCAACGAAGCTCCAGCGCCGGACTGGCGACGATCAATGTGACGTTCATTGACCATGACGTTTCTGCGACTGCCCTGAGAAATTCGATCTGTGACCATTGCTGTCTACATCCCAAGGTGCGGTGAATCTGTAGGGCCGGACACTTGTCGCTGATATTGGTGAGCTTGGAGAAGTGCTTGGCGGAGGAAACAGAGACTCTGATGAGTCACTTCAAGCGGCTTGAGAGCAGCAACCCCAGTGTACGTTTCGGCAGCAGCACAGCACAGCCCCCGCTACTATCGTCGTCGGCACACGACTTTCTTCGTCGTCCTTCACCACAAACTGGCTGACCCTGGTCAGTGCATCACCGCACAAGAGGGTGGGTGTCGTTTTGAATCTAATGAATTCAATTGATGATTTGCACTTGGCTATTTTCTGCATCTCCTACGCCCAGAATAGTATAGACCGTCGCTGTTTCCGGGACCAGTAATATGTACTGCTGCCTGCCTGGTTCACCATAGCCAAGGAACGAGGTCGGTCTGGCTACCTTTTTCCAAACCTCAGTTTGCGATTGCAGTAACTTACTACAGTATTTCTGGACAAATTCCTGGCAGAAGTACATATAATCCCTCACTATGCGAATTATAAAGATCAGCAATACGAGCTATCCTATCCGAGGTCGAGATATTTTGTGAGACCTGGGGAAGTGAGACATGTGCTGAAAGTCATGCTGAAGAACATTTTACTGCGGGATCGAGTTCAACTTGACTACCATTGAGGATACAGTTCTGATGGCACAGGACGCCGTGTGCACCAAGCGACACGTAAAGTATGTGGGGAATTATCCTGTGCGTTCTTCTAGAAAGGATCGTTGATGCGCCATGGAGTAGCTGGGATGATTCTAATCGTCGTCGGGAGAAGGACTGCGTGAGTGGGCTCGACGACGAAGAATATACTCACCAGCAACGCTGCATCCGGCAGTCTGATACTACAGGACAGTAGTACTATTGGCCCTGTTCATCTGCGAACCCTCTGAGAATCTTCTCTGTAACATTGTTTTTTCTCGTTCCTTTCTCATGCGAGTTCTGTGGCACATAAGAGTTAACATTGTTTGAGGGAGGGGTCTTTTTGCATCCTTGAAAAGGGGACTCCTACAGTGAAATTGTCCTGTACTCTGTATGTTTTATAATCAGCCAACTCCAATACTTGAATTAACTGATAAGTCCCTCCCAGGCATTTAGCAAAGCATAATACCTTCCCAGCATGGAGAGGACCATTGCTTCGTTGTACAATGTTATACAGGTGTGGGCTTGCAATGTGTGGTCGCAGTCTTCCCGTTCTGTTTCATAATTACCCTATATCGCTTTACGTAATTCTTTGCTAAATTGTGTGACCTGGTATCGCCATTGAATCCACACCAGGGAGCGCGTTTAGAAGTTTGTTGTTTGGACAACAGAGAATCGGCGAGGTGTTTGTTACTGTAGCTGGGAAGGATTCGAATCACAGCTGCAAATAGTGATAAATAGGAGAACCTTCCACTAGGAGGCAATCTTCAGCCAGGTGCGGCAACCCACAGAGTGCTTGCCGGGCACCTAAGATTCAGCCACACTGTTCTGAAAATGCTATTTTCGAATCAGCCAGGTCAGTTCCAGTCTCTAACTTTTGTCTCTAATTCCTTGCCGCTTACGAGTATTACGCTTTAAAAGGATTCGCGTGCCCAACGTCCGTCGACGGACATGGGCATCTCTCTGATAAAGCTGAACTTATGACCCATTTGGATTGATATAAGGCCAAAAATTAGCTCATCAAGATCTTTAGAACCAGAGGTTAGTGCCTTTTGCTTTTCCATTGCGACCTTGCCAAGTGCCAACCAACCAAAGGAAGAAGAGTAATCCCAGAGACGAGCGTGACTGAATGACGAGTAATAAGTTGGGATGGTTCAACTAACGAGGTGGCCAGGTCTCATGAGTGGAGGCTGGGAGCAAAGCCGACAACCCACCAAATCCAATTGTGTGGAGTTTTGCAGAAGGAATGATTGAAACTTGTCCCATTAGAGAATCTTGCATGTATTTCAGAAATTGTAAACACCATGTGACCAGCTTTTGTGCTCAGTAATATTGTAATAATGAAGTACATGTGTGCTCACTGGAGGTCAATTGCTGCCTTGCACTGCTTCACAAGTACTGAGAAAGTTTTGCATCTACAGTACAGAATGTGGTGTGGAATTGCAAGGAAGCTGAGCAGATATGGTTTGCTCTTTCACAAGTACCTCAGAGGTTGGCTGTCTCTATTAGTGGTTTCTATGGACTCCCGATGAAATGCGTATTGGGTATCTCGTAATGTGGACAGTATGGCGCATCGATAATTACCAGTTTCCTGCTTGTGTTATTTGGTAATTTGCTGAGTTTTGGCGAGATTGATATGATACTAGCTTCTCAGCATTGGTCTGCGCCAAAGATTCTTCATACGAAAGTCTGGCAGTGGCTACCTACCAATATCTGCGAAGCATGCTTAGTTAGTAGATCTACCCAAACAGTATGTTACATTCTTTCATTCAGATATGTTACATATGTTGCTCTTCTTGCTCTTCTCTTCTTGTTTTGATTCTTCTGAATATTCTCCGTGAATCTCTTAAAATGCTTCCGAAGTACTCATTCTCCGCATTTGGGTCGGTGGTGCAGATTCCGGAACTTGTGCAAAATGGTGTGTACAAGGCCTTTGACCTCCGCAGAGGGAAGTCAGGGAACAGTGGTCCGACTTGCCCCAGTGGTCGGCTGTGAGCCAATTTTATGACTATTTTAAACGGAGAAAAGGAGAAAAGACAAGAAAATTATTATTTTCATTTTGATGATACATAGAGCGACAGAATTGATGAGTGGAAGTAAGTCAAGCAACATCGACAAATCAGATCCAAAGCCGCAAAACTCGCCACATGGCAGGTACACGGACCTACTCTAATTTCCAAGGTCACCTTGACGGAACCGACAAGTTTTATTCATCCTCACGATTCCATCCACAGTGCCATCCATTCTATACCTTAAGTTTGACTGTTTGGTTTGGTTTGGTTTGTTGTTTTGTTACGTTGAGATCTCCCAGACAGTGTGTCCCGAGGTTGCATGCTTGGTACTATCGGAAAGGACTCGGCGAGGTGGGGTGCACAGGTTTGATTTTGTGGCATTTGGAGCTACGGTGTGGAAGTTATTAAATTTCAAAGTATTTATGGATCCAACAATTAGAAAATTACTTTTATTTTGATTTTGGTTGCATTCTTGGTACCATTGGAAAGCTCTTGGCAAGGAAGTGTGGACGGGCTTGGGTTTGTGGCGTTTGGAATGACGATGTGAAAGATATTGAGTTTCAAAGTTTTTGTTATGAATTAGAAAATTAGAAAATTACTAATGGTTGGCACTTGCTATGCTACGCATTCATCATTAGAATTTTATCAGAATTTTTATGTATTAGATAAAATGCAGAACAAAAATTTCAATAAATCTTCAAATAAAAATGACTAAAATCTTTGTATAATTTTGTTTATAAGTAAGCATATATTGAAATGTACAATAGTAATTTATTGAATGATGAATGAAATATATGCAATGGTGAATATTGTAAAAGATACACATTTATTGTAATGCATTCAAAAGTTGACTCAATTGTTACGAACAATGGCAACCCAAAAACTTGGTGAATTAAAAAGAAAAACTTGTAAATTTCAAAAACTTCATGAACAACTTAATTGTTGTGAAATCCAAAATCGCTTCAATTGAATAAATTTCTCAAATCATTTGGTAGTAGCAATAGAATTTTGAAATCATAAAAGCTGTAAAAGTGATATCACAAAGGTGATTGCAAACTACTGCTCTATTTCTGTAATATAACATTGTATATTTACTATTTTTATATATGCATAATTGAAAGTATTTTTATAAATATTAAAATTAATTATTTCAAAGACTTATTGAAATCATTATCATGCATTCTATTCAAGTATATCAAAATTTTACTGATATGTGATACAATGAATGCGTAGCATAGTAAGCATGAGCCCCTATTATTAATGGTAGCATTTGTGATATTACAGAGGGAGTTATGATTTTAGTAGTATGATTTTTACTAGGATTTTGGTTGTGGCAACGGCACATGGCACACTAGTTCAAGTGAAGTGAGAGGCTACACACTAAGATGGGCACCCCCTAAAATGCCACTTTTTGCTATTGACTATTATTAGATAGATCAAATTTTCATATTTTCTTGTTGGCAAGTGAAAGGAGGTTCCAATGCACCAAAGAACATAGCATTTGGATACCATATGCAAAAATTATAAAGTTTCGATTGAAAGTTGTTTTGAGTAGATGTTTTATAATCAATTCTTTCATATAGATACATATTGATTTTGGAGAAGTACTTGAAGTGATGATAATGCTTTGGGGCTAGTGTGTACATTTAAAAGGGCCCACTTTTATTGCTAAAGTCTCAGATCGATTTTTCCATCAATAACAGTTCAAAACTGCCACGTCTAGTGCAAAGAGCAAATATTTAAAATGGTATTTTTTGCATATTCAACCATAAGATCTTGTACTAGACTAGTATGAAAATGCGTGGAAAATATTCCATACACTTTGCCGACTAGATTGCAAGATAAATACATTCAAAGTGAAGAAATTATGTTTTTTTGGCACTATAGCAAACTAGTTTATGAGACTTTCAATCTTTGTAACTTGAGAATTAAGTTGAGAGTATAGGAAAAGTAATTGTTTTTTAAAGTAACTTGATTTTTATACTTTAAAAACTTATTAAATAGAAGAAGGTACATGATAGAGAGAAAAATTTAATAATTAGTAGCTCTAAGATGGAATTCAAACATACTAATCCCAGTTGTGAGATTGTACCAACAATCAAAGTTAACAATGTGGTACTTTTTGGTTTGCAAAAATGTAAAAATTGAGCTCAAAAACAAATCATATATGATATTTTTTCAAAAAGATGCTATAATATTCCACAAAACAATATGCTCTATGACTTTCACATTACAAATTTAAAATTAATGGAATGAATCAAGGCTTTTTCATGTAGACAGAAATACAATCTATTGGAAAAATAAATTATTAAAAAATTTATTTCAAATTTTTGCAAATTTATTTCTGTATGTTAATTCTAGATCTTGGCTTACTATAGTATAATTTTGCTTCTGTGCACCAATTGAAATGAAAATGATATTTTCCCAAAGCTTATAAGTTTTTCTATTTTGTGAAAAAGTTTCAATTGTTTCACCACAATTTTAGTTCATAGAAATCTACCCAAAATTAGAGAAAAATTAGCTCTCCGGAGGGCTGCTCCACAGACCCCTTTAATACCTTGAAATCTTGTTTATTGGGTTTGAAAATTAATCTTTTCCCCTATTTTTGCGCAGCTAAAACTGCAATGACAATGGTGCAGGAACCCAGATTTACAAGTAAGAAATTAATAAATAAATTATAAAAAATATTAATCTTAAAAAAATATTTACAAAAAATAAAAAATAAAAAATTGCAAAGTTTGACTGCTTTGGCGAGCAGTCATACACTTTGACGGCTCACCGGGATAACTTTTCTAGGTTGACAAGCCAAGCTTGAAACAACTTGATAGTGGCGTAGGAACCCAGGTTTACAAGTAAGAAATTAATAAATAAACTATAAAAAAAAAAATTATCTTAAGAAAATATTTATAGAAAATAAAAATAAAAAAATTGCAAAGTTTGACTGCTTCGGCAAGCAGTATTATGTATACTCTCATTGCTCACCGAGATAACTTTTCCAGGTTGACAAGCCAAGCTTGAAATAGCTTGGCATGTCAATTTGGATAGGCCCTCTAGAGGGCTGATTTTTCTCTAATATAGGGGGACAATGGGACTTTAGAAGTTAAAGGAAAGGTGGGATTTTTTTATATATAATTGTGAAGAGTGTGATATGCACCATTGGAAATTTAGAATGCAATGAGGTTCAATTAATTTCCATTATCAAACATCCATCCATTGCTCATGAATTTCATTGACCATTCTATTCTTATTAGTAAATTTATCCAAAATGTGGTTAATTATATATTTTAAATGGATTGAAAATAGAGATTTTCCAACCAAAATGGCTAATAGTACTCAAACAAAGATAGGAGTAATATTGGACGTTTTAGTCAAGAAACTTTCACCATAGATAGTACTCCAAGCCTTCAATTGTGGCATGCATTTAAAAGACTATATTTCAAACAAAACTATTTTTAGAAAAATTGAAATTTTTATAGTAGGCTTGTGTTTAACATGCTAACTTTTTGTACAAATTAAATTCAAGTCCAATTTAATAGGAGTCCAAGAGTTATGCTTAAAAACCTAGTAGGCTTGCAACTTGTGATGAAACTCAACACAAGTGTTTCATGAAGTTGCTGGTATGGAAAGATTTGTTTTTTGCTTATCATGTTGTAATTTTTTCTTAAACGAGCTTTGTATTTTGTTGTGAATAAATTTGAGAACCACATAGAATTTATGCAAAAAGTTGTCCGTTAATTCTAAACCACTTGTTCAGAATGTCTTTGTATATTTAAAACTTCTCGCTAATGTAAAAGTGCATGCCGATGTTTTTTCATGGGAAGTATTCGTAATTGTTATATTAAGGTAGAACCACCCATTCCCGATCAGTGATACATTCCCGACCTATAGATGCATGAATTTTTGACCAAGCTTAGAGTGTTTTTTTTTGTCCTTTTCAAGGTTGGAACTAATGAATATGTGACACATGTCCCAAGTTGTGAGAAAGAAAGTAGAAAGTAATGATTAGGAAAAAAGTTATTGAACGATCGGAATTGGAAGAGTCTAGAGGTTGGCCATGGGTCTAGAGCACTTTTTGCCTCCCAAAATTCATAGTAATTTCAATTCAAGTGATAAAATTACCAAATTTTTGCAATCCTTGTCATTTCTATTGATGTATCTCTGAAAAATATTTGTTTTGCCTACTCTACTCCAAATCATGTTGGAATTCCTTATTTGGTCAGTTATGGGTGGCTCTACCTTACATTGGCTTCACCCTTCAATGATGGATTTGCTCTCATCTGAAAGTCGAATTTACAAATTCATTGCAAGACAGAATTGAATATTTGCATTTAGCAAACAAATGTCCATGCACAGGTCCATGGTCATAGGCATTAAATCCACTAAGAATAGCAATATACTTCTAAAAATAGAAGAAGATTTCGATTTTTCCAAATTTTCTTAGAAAAATAATTTTTCTTGAATTAGGTGATACAAGCTAACAAAACCTACAATCCAACTGTCAAGCTTGTTCTTGAAGGCTCACATTCTAATGTGGTTAGTATTATTAACTTTCCACTACACCAACTTATGCCCAATTTGACTAATTGAGTGTGTGTAGAAATATGAGGTGTACCAAGTTTTCAAACTTTACATGGGCTAGTTGTTTAATTTGCATTAATTAATTATTAATTCCAATCAAGGCTTTTTTTTTCATTTTTGAAGAAGTGCCATAGTGGCGATATAAAATGTTATAGTGGTGCTCCAAATTGCAACATTCATCCACTTATTGGATGTATAGTATGGTTTTCATCCACAGTTACACGATTTCATCTAATTTTTTTTTTAATTTCAAAGTTGTCTGGCGATTTCATCCAATTTTTTTGGCATTTTTTATAACCTTTTTTAGCCAGATTTTTTTTTTGGTGCAATCTTGCACCAGAAAGCCAAAAAAAAAAGCCTTGATTCCAATCATAAGATGATATGCGTAACTCATTGAGGAATTATATATTGCTGAAATATCAAATAGGTAAACCTCAACAATTATAGGATATTTGTTTTGAAACAAGTTTATTTTTTTGAATCTTTTCTTATCACATGACTTTAAAATGCATTGTTCATCTTTAAAAATAATCTACTTAAAGAACTTGAATGTACAAGCTGATGGCTTGTTTGAAATTTCGATGAGAATCCATAAAAAAATCAAGAAAAAAAAGGCTCAAAACTTTAAAAAGTTCTTGTTGCTTGCCTTGAGAACTAAAAGACTAAATTGGACCTAACTTTGTAATCATTAATCCAAAAAATAAAATTTAAGCAATTTGATATAAATTCCTTGTGTGCATCTACTATGTGAAAAAATTCTACTATAGGATCAAAAAATTGGTATTGCACTTGCCTACTCAAAATTGTTCAAATCCTAAACTTTTGAGTAGGCAAGGAAGATGATGACATGCAACATGTAGTCCTTCTCTTGCACGTGTTTTTACTAGTGTGTTTTTTTCCAGCAATTTGGTGCAAGTTTGCACCAAATTTTATGCCCTCACACCACACCTATAGAAAAAAATGGTACTGAAAAGGTGGAAAATCGCCAAAAAAAATTATTAAAAAAAATCTTAGATGAAATCGCCAGATTGTGGATGAAAATTGAATTATGGATATGTGATATGTTCTAATATGATATTTTCTATTCCTTAAGGGGATGAATGTTTAAATTTGGAGCACCATTATAAAAATCAATATTGCCACTTTGGCACTTCATTAAAAATGAAAAAAAAAAACCTGGGACTGCATACCATTCACTAGCCTTTGTACACCCTGCTCACCACATTAAACCTTCAGACACCTACACCCTGCTCACCACATTAAACCTTCAGACACCTATCCACTTAGCCTTTGATGAAGTACTGTTGGGTGTGAAATATTCCACACCATCTACTGTCTACGTCCTGTAAAGCCTGTCAAGACTGTGTTACTGAATGTTATGTGGCATGTCAAGCTGGTTGTGAAATGGTCCACAGACCTGGCTGCAGTTAGTTCTTCTTGTTGACAATTGAAAGCCCTGGCCTCCAGAAATCCAGAATGAAGCCAGGAGCTCTCATCTCTTTCTGAAATCTTTTCTTCCCTAAACTTTGTCAACACTTAGTTCTGTTTGGCAATTGACTGTCATGCATCGAGATTCCTAAACCACTCTGCAAATTGCATTGCACGTAAGTTACACATGCTGCCCAACTGATAGTGCGGAGCACGTTGACAACTGACAGACTGGCCACCCAGCTTCTCAATAATCCACTTGGACTTGGTCACTCAGCATCATTGTTGATGGTCCTGAGTTAACCCCTAAAGTTCCATGTAAATGTTTTCAACAAAAACACTCTGAAATTGCCATTTGTAGTAGACGTATCAACTTTTGAAAAAAAATATTGGGGACACATGTAATTGGAGGATCTTGTAGTATACTGACTTGAAAACACGAGGGAAGAATTTCAGAGATTTCCACCGTGTGCATTGAAAGATATGAGTGTTTGAAATCACATAAATTTTTTTTAGCCCTGTGGAAACCGGGCAACTGCACTTCACAAGCTCATTTTTCTATGAAAAAATGTCCAAAATGGTGGTGCTTCTTTGGATTCTTTTTCCTAGACAAGTTGGCCACATGCTTGAAAATTTTCACATCATTTGGAATTGTACAACATATAGAAAAAAGATAATAAGTAGACAGTAGTAGAAAATGATTCAAAATACTAAATTGTTAAAATTTAGTTATGGAATTGAAAAATTCCAATCCCAATGGTTGCAATGTTGTAATAAACAATCTTCATCCTTTGATCTAATTTTTTCCAAAAGCTATTGAAAATTGAGGAAGATAAAGGATTTCAAAGTTTATATTAGAGTAGAGAGTTCATAACTGCCTGCAAACAAAAAATCCTCATAACTTTTGACTCACTGATCAAAATGGAATGATTAAAAGCTTCCCACGTGTATATAACTTTTTAAAACCAATTCCAAATTTTTTGTTTTTGATAAAAGTGATTTTTCTTATCTGCCCGGATTGTCCGGCCAGGAAAAAAAGTAACATATTAGGCCATAACTTTTGACTTATATTTTCAAATGTCATGAAATTTAGTGCATGTTCCTACTTCCTATTAAAATTTGGGCCGAAAATATCAGAATCTCTAGTCACATGTATTTGCCCAAAACTTCTATGTTGCCAAAAAATACATGTTGATCCTTCAGGGGTTAATAAATTTCAATGTAAGTTAAGGGAGGCAATCCATTTCAAACCACTTAAGCAATTACACATATCTATGGGTGGGTTCTTCAATGGTGAAAATCTTCTTAAAAAAATACTTTTAAAAAAAATAAAAATTTGAAATTGGTTCTTTAGATTTATATATACCCGGGAAGCTTTGAATCATTCCAACTTATTAATGAGATGAAAGTTATGAGGAGTCTTAGTTTGAGGGTATTTACGGAATCTCTACTCTAAAAGAAACTTTGAAGTCTTTTATCTAACTCAATTTTCAATATTTTTGAAAAAAAGAAAAACCATTAGGCGTAGATTGTTTATGACAACATTACAACCGTTGGAATTGGCATTTTTCAATTCCATATCCAATTTCTTAACAATTTTGTATTTTGAATCATTCGCTACTTCTTTCTACTTACTATTTGTTTCCAATATGTTGTGCAATTCCAAATGATTTGAAATTTTTCAAACATGTAGCCAACTTGTTGTGAAGAATGAAATCAAAGAGTAACCACAATTTTGGACATTTTTTTAATACAAATGAGACCTTGTGAAGTGCAGTTGCCCGGATTTTTGCAGGAACAAAAAAAGGATTTTTGTCAATTCAAACACTATTATCTTGCAATCCATACGGTGGAAATTTTTGAAATTTTTTCCGCAACTTTTCAACCTAGTATACTACAAGATCCTACCATTATAGTTGTCCAAATTTATTTATTTTCTAAAATTTGGTATTTGTACTTGAAATGACAAGTTTTGGAACGTTTTTGGTGAAAATATAGCCTTTGACCTTTAGGGGTTAACTTACTCCCTCCGTCCGATTGTAGCCTATTTTGTAATAATGAAGGAATTAAAGATTTGGCAATGATTTTGTAATGCATTTTACAATCAAATGATTCTATAGCGAATGTGCAATGTGTCTTTTCAAGTGGACATTTTATTTGTGCTTCTAAAAAAACAAAAAACAAAAAACAACTGGACATGGCTATTAATTGCAATTAAAAAAAGATCCAAAAATAGATACAAAGTGCCACACATAAATGCATTTTATTACCTGCGGGATCATGGGACAGTAGGAGTTAAATTTTGATTTTTGATATAGGAATTTTTTTTCCTTGGTTCTTAGACCCAAAAATTTGTCAAAGCCAAAATGTGATATCAAATGAGCAATATTGGATATAGAGTTTTGATGTTTCAATTCATCTAATTTTTTGGAAGAGTTTCTTGAGTATGTTTTTAATAGGTGATGGTGGAAATTCCCTCATTGAAGTACAACAAATTTGTCTATAGAAGAAGGTGCTTGATCTAGAGACTACTTAACCCCTAAAGTTCCATGACTATATTTTCACTGAAAATGCTCAAAAACTGCCATTTTTAGTTAAAATAACAAATTTTTACAAAAAAACTTTCTTGACATATGTGAGCATAGGAGCTTGTAGTACACTGACTTGAGAAGATGTGAAAAACTCCAGACATACGCACTGTGTGGACAAAGATATGAGCGTGTGAAATCACAAAGTTGCTATTTTGGGCCCTGCAAAAAAATTTGATAGCTGCACTTCACAGGCTCTCTTTTTTTATAAAAAAAATGTCCAAAATGGTGGTGCTTCTTTGGATTCGTTTTTCTAGACAAGTTGACTATATGCTTGAAAATTTTCACATCATTAAGATTTGTACAACATGTAGGAAAAATAGTAAGTAGAAAGAAGTAGAGAATGATTCAAAATTTTAAATTGTTAAGAATTTCATTATGGAATTGAAAAATGCCAACCCCAGTGGCTGAAATGTTGTAATAAACAATCTACATCCTATGATTTTATTTTTTCAAAAAATATTGAAAATTGAGTAAGATAAAGGACTTCAAAGTTTATTCTAGAGTAGAGAATCCTTAATTACCCGCAAACAAAACCTCCTCATAACTTTTGATTCATTGATCAGAATGGAATGATTCAAAGCATTCCACGTATATATAACTCTAGAAAACCAATTTCAAATTTTTGTTTCACAAAATAGTATTTTTTTATGAACTCTCTTGACTGCCCTACCTGGAGAAAAACAACAACATATTAGGCCATAACTTTTGATTCATATTTTCAAATGTCATAAAATTTTGTTCACATGAAAGATATTCCTTGTCCACAACCTCTATCAAAGTTTGGGCCAGAAATATGCAAATCTCTAGTCACACATACTTGCCCAAAATTGTTATGTTGCCAAACAACGCATGCTGGTTTTTTAGGATTAAGATGCTTATTTAAATCTAATATCGTAATTTCTTACTTCTTACTCTTGATATATATTACCCCCCGAAGAATGTTGAAAATATTGAACCTTTAGTGCACAAATGGCGTTTAAGAATACAAAAGTTGTATTTGTGTTTACAAAAAATGTCCAATGAATCTAATTTCTTTTGGAGCTTAGATCTATGTAGTGCCTATGTTGTATGAAATTTTAAGATCTTTTCAATCATGGTAGTTAATATTCAAAAAACATTTATACTATGAAAACAAGTAGAATCAATGATTTTTGCTAGTAAAATTTTGAACATGATTTCATGGAGTTTTGCACAACAAAGAAAATCAAGTCTACAAAACAATCAATAATTTTATTCTATATACAACACTACTGAGAGTTTTTGAAAATAGTTATACTAAATCGGTCAGAAAAGCCCATGATGTTTGTTGTATACAAGTATGTACAAGAACATTTGCATACAAAGCCTAACAAGTGCAATGTGAGAATATATAGCAACCTTCCTTGTTGCCATAAAGTTTTTTCACTAGTGATATGTGACCTACTATCTCCTCAAAGGATACAAACAGGGTGTTCAACTTCAATTTCTCCCTTCTCCACACACATAAAAAATCTAGAGTTGTTGATCTGAATTCAAACAAAATTCCCATCTCCCAAATGCCATTAATCTTCTTAAAAACTCAAAACTATTGATGTCCACCAAACGGACAATCTTGGCTGTCCAAATACGGATATATAACATGGTTTCAGAATATGGTTTTAGAGCATAGTTACAGAGTATGGTTATAGAGTCTAGGTACAATATATCAATATAAAATACAGATATAGAATTTAAAGTACAATTGAAATATTGCATATCGAATGCATTGGGAATTGATGTTCCAAAAATACAAGTATGGGAGTGGGGATGGAAGAGGGAGAAGTTAATTCAATTTGAATTTGAATTGAATTGAGACCAAAGAGGCATTCTATCATTATCTCCTCAAAATACAATTCAAGGGTTATCTCTAGAATACATGGAAATAACCTTTTTTTTTTCTAAAAATTGAATAATTTTTATCATGATGTTGGGTGAATGCAAGAAACACTTGTACTATTTATTACGTTTTCACTATTTGATGCTTTTTTTTCTGGAGTACTTTAAGCATAGAAAAATAATTTTTAATTTCAAAAAAAAATATGGCCAATGTATATACCTTTAAGATGAAAAAACCCTGGGAAGGAAAAGCATAGAAAAATTCTCTAAGTGGGAGAACTCGAAAGTGCCAAATCTCAAGAAAATAGACACTTTGATGCTTTAATTAGTTAAAAATATTAAAATAAATTAAATAAATTAAATAAAATTTGGCCATTTGCAATAGCTCTATGGAGATGGTCATTCACCAAAAAACCCACCAAAATAATGTTTTATGTGTATCAAAATGCAAGCAGAAAGAAGCTCACTTTGTAGACTTCTACACTACACAAAATTAACTTTTTTAAAATCCCTCTTTTTGAGAGCTAGAAGTCTACTAGAAGACCATCTCACCCAAATTTTAGCTCCAAATTTGATTTTTTGGGTACTAAATAGTACTTAAAACCTCCAAATGGGAATTTGTGACATAAAATTGGGGGCTGTTTTTATTTAGTAAAACATTTTTGAAAATTGCCAAAAAAAAATTAGGCAAGGTGTATAGCGGTCATGAGCACCTACCCTATAAATTTTAAGTCATTTGGATTCAATACGCAAAAGTTATGCCTAAAAAACAGATCAGCATGCAAGGTGTGACAAAAAATAGTACAAGTGTTTCTTGCATTCACCATGTTACCTACTCCCTCTGTCCCACTAAAAAACTCCAAATCAAGCACAATTTATGTCCTACTAAAAAGCTCCGTTTTTAGATTTCGATTCTTGGGTAAATGTTGGTCATGCTGAACGACCTCGTGGGGGCAAGTCAAGTGATTAGGGAGCATTCTTCGCCAAAAAATTTTGGCCTTGCCCATATGAGACCCCTTGGACTCGTTGTGCTTCCTTGGATAGTAGTATTGGCAATGGATTTGGTGACCACTTCAACACTTTGAAGAGTTGTTCTTGAAGTGGTGTAGGGATCTTTGTTGTGCGTATTTAGGTTGTAGTAGATGTTTCTAGAATCCCAATGTTGCTTCCAACATTTAAATCATCAAGAATGATGGAGCTGGTAGCATTTACAAAAAATTTCAAAAATGGTACTTTCCGCATGGATTTTGGGTTCCTAAATGATGGTGCCTAAGTTGGAGATTTTGCAAAGATCTAAAGAATGGGTTGCTAGTTTTTGAATGCATGTATTCCTATTAGAAAGACTAAAAATGTAGTTAATCCTTCATGGGGAAGCTTTTTGGAGGTTTTTAGTGGGACAGAGGGAGTACAATTTTGTAGTTCATCCCTACATCCAATGCAATCAAATAATGGTCTGTAGAATATACAAAAACAATTTCCTTTTTTTTCCCTAAAAATTAGACAATTCTTAACATAATGCTATCTACAATTTTATAGTCAACTTTGTCCCCACATCCAATATGGTCAAAGAATGATCTCTAGAATGCACAGAAACAACCCTTTCTATCCTAAAAATTGGACAATTATTATTATAATGTTATCTATAGTTTTGTAGTTTGTCCCCATATCCGATCACTAACCTTGTCATTTCAGTAGTTCTAAGCATTTGAAGGATTCCATTGGGGCTCTATATCTTTTAGGGGTCAATCCATGAAAAAGATCTTTATGAGGAATTTAGTCCATCTAAATAAATGACGTCTGGCAAGTTTCAATTCTACTCCAATTTGAAAAATCCAAAATATTCAAAAAATCCAAGATTCAATTGAAATTTGAGCTTGGATCTACAACCAAAGGTTGTGAGGCCAAGTTTGATTGGAACCTCCTTTGACCAATGTGAATCAACGAGTTGCCACGTGCCAAGTCACATAGAGTATGTAATGCAAACGGAGGAGCGTATACACTTTGCTAAGAATGTGCCCACATACCAACTTGTTGGCACCCAATACACAAATGCCAATTTGGAGGTGTTTTATACAAACTTGTTGGCACACATTACTATTTGTACCTATGTATTGGCTCCCACTATAGTAATACCAACCTCATATGACAATACCAATATATTGATACCTAGTATAGTGGGGTACCAATCAAAATGGCGTTTTTGAATTTGCAGTGAGAAATTTCAATGCTGCCAACTTTGACAACCTCCTGAGAGCTCCCGAGGGCTGAAAAATTGATATTTATTCATAAATTTTTTGTCAAAACATCACCTTCATGGCTTCATGTTAATAATACTTGAACTAAATTTCAAGTCCAAAGAATTCACCAAAAAAAAGATATTCAAAATTACCAACATGCGTATTTGTGAAAAAAATTCACTACTGCCATTTCTGACAACCTCCCAAGGATTGAATTTTTTTTTTTGCCATGAATTTTTTGGAAAGAAATCATCTCTATGTTGATAACATGTGTGCCAAACTTGAAGTTCAAAATATTTATACAAAAAAAGATATTCAAAATTTATCAACATGTAGTTGTGAGAAACAATTTCACTACTGCCAACTTTGACACCCTTCCAAGGGCTGTAAAATTGCTTATTGATTATGAATTTCTTTTGGCAAGATCATGTTTGTGTTGATAACATGTTTGCTAAATATCAAGGTCAAAAGATTCATATACAAAACGAAATTTGAAATCTATCAACATGTGTAGTTGTGAGAAAAATTTGAGTGCTGCCAACTTTGACACTATTCCAAGGGCTGAGAAAAAAACATTTCACTATAAATTCTTTTTTCCTGAAATCATCTTTATATTATTAACATGTGTGTTAAGTTTCAAGTTCAAAATATTCATACAAAAAAGTATATTCTAATTCTACCAACATTTGTAGTTTTGAAAATGATTTTTTACATCCATGTGAAATTTTATCCATAAAATGACACTTTCCCAAGGGCTATAAAATCATTCTCACAACTACACATTTTGGTAGAGTTAGAATATCTTTTTTTGTGTATGTCTTATGACTTTGATATTTGGCACACATATTATCAATACAAAGATGATTTTGCCAAAAAAAAATTCATGATAAACAAGCAGTTTTTCAACCCTTGGAAGGGTGTCAAAGTTGGTAGTAGTGAAATTGTTTCTTACAACTACACATGTTGGTAAATTTTGAATATCTTTTTTTGTATAAATCTTTTGAACTTCAAGTTTGGCACACATATTACAACATAGAGATGATTTCTTTCCAAAAAATTTATGACAAAAAAAGAAAATTCAATCTTTAGGAGGCTGTCAAAATTGGCAGCAATGAAAACAATAAAAAGATATTTTCCAAAATTAGGACATTATCACCCCAACATTGAATTATTCATAGGGAAAATAGTGAAACTTTTTTGGAGATGCTTGTTGAGGGAAAGATGTGCGTGTAGATGTCCCCTATATATATTTGCAACCAATTTTTAAAGAACTCATGATCAATTGTTTTTAATAAAATATTATGTAAAACCATGAAAATTGACTTAAAATATTCACCAAAAATGGAATTTTGTTTCTTTGAAGTTGTAATCTGGTATGTATGATTGGGATTGCACAGAAATGCAATGATGCAAGAATTACATAAAAATAGTGAAAAATAGTATTTGAAAATAGGGGTGTTTGGGTGGAAACAAAAAGGGGTGACAATTCTTTTGTCCTTCCATTGTACAACAATACCAACTCGATTGCACATTAGAGAGAAAACCAGGCCTCTAGAGAGCTGCTCCCGATTGACATGGCCAAGCTATTTCAAGCTTGGCCTGTCAATCTCAAAATGGCCCCAGTTGAGCAATAAGCTTGGTTGACTGCTTGCTGAAATAATCAACTCTCGTACTTTTTTTATTTTTTATTTTTTATTTAATGAATTTTTTTTTTAAATTTATTTATTTATTTGTTTATTTATTTATAATTTTTCATTTGCAAAATCGACTTCCTGCGCCATTGTCATTCCAGAATCTGCTGCTCGAAAATAGAGGAAAAAAGCAATTTTCAACCCTGTTAAATAAAATTTCAAAGTCTTTCAAAAGGCTGTGGAGCTGCCCTCCGAAGGCCTAAAATTTTCTCTAATGACTTGATACAACATAACCAAGTTGTTGGCACTTAATCCTAAATCCGTTAGCATCCAATACAATAATACCACCTAGTTGGAGCCATACACTAACTAATTGATGCTTAATAGAAGAAGAGTAACTCTGGTTGTATAACCAATGTCAATGAAGAGTCTGTTGGAGATAGTTCTACTATCTAAGCCATGTAGGCTTCGGTAGCGGGTGCTACCTTTTGTACCTCCATTTGGAGGTAGACTCTATAATATAGATGATGCCAATACGCATTAGAGGGGATTTGGGGGCCTTGGAGGGTTGCAAATTCCCTTGTGTTTCCAAACTGCGGGAATGCAGCTGTAGCAATTGGTTGATGGGGCACAGCGATTGCTCGTCATTTTTGGAAAAAAAAAATTGCATAAAATGATATTTACATTTTTTTTTCAAAAATATTTTTTTCTGACAACCTGTACCGTTATTCACAAAATCAGGCCAGATTGGGTCAAGCTTGAAACGACCCTCCAAGGCCCCCAAATCCCTTCTAATAAAAAATACCACCCAAGTTGATGTCTAACTCCCCTTGGACTATTGTCTTTTTAATCATAGAATGATTTGAGAATTCAATTCACACCATGGTATTCTATACTATAATATATTCAAGCCTCTTGTGAAAATTTAAGATTTTTTTAGCGTATTTGAAATTATAATAACTTCAAATTGTAAAAAAAATCTGAAAATTTTGTAACTCTGAGGTCATATAATTGCATCTTTGAAAAAAAAAAATACAAAATTTCATCCATATATGCTACATACTATAGTTATACTACAAGAGAAAGGGATGTTTTAAGTATAGTTCTAATAATACAGTTCTAAAAGTATGACCTTTTAGGAGATCTTTAGAAAAAAGCTACTAGAAATACATGCATTTCAATAAAATTTTATTAAAAATCTCATAAAAGATCATTTCATATAGGACTATATTTCTAAGACTATACATAAAACACCCCTTTCTCTTGTAGTGTTATAAGGTAAGGTTGGCAAAATTCTGTTGCTAAAACTAGTTGCCAAATTTTTTGGGAATTTATTTTTCAAAAAACAAAATATTTGTATGAAAGAAAAAATATTGTACATAAATCCTATTTTTAGCTTTTGTCAAACTTTATGTTTTTAAATAAAATAATTATTTAATAGAGATGTGCTGACCTTACCCTTCACTTACAATAGTGATAAAATGGAACTACAAGTAGAAACACAGTCAACAAAAACTAACCTTTACATCTCAAACTTGAGGGAGGACAATTTTTCAACAAATATTATACTGAAGTTGTGAATTCATATCTACGTACTATAATTGTACGTGTATTTTTACACACTGAATCAGTATTGCTAAAATCTTTCTTAAAAGTGTGCAATTTATGTACTTTAATTATTCAAATGTGGTATCCAAAGTGCACCTACTGATATTAGTACAATAATTGTACATTATTGATAGGCATTGTTTACGCACTGATTCGGTGTATAAAAATACATTTAATATGTACAATCACAGTATGTAGGTATGAATTCACGATTTCAGTGTTGTATTTGTACAAACTTATGAACCTTATAAATTAGAGATGTAAGTCCCACACTTGGTCTAATTTGTCATTTTCTATTAGTAGTTTATGATGAATTAGCCCAAATGTGGGTCTCAAAACTTAGCATATGTAGACCATGTTTCTACTAGTAAATACACAATATAAAAGATTTAAAAATTTGACTCTATAACTACCACAAGTGCCATATCTATGAGGTAATCAATGTTATATGTGCTTCAAACAAGCAAACTCTTGATTCACCTTGTTTTTTATTCCTAAAGTCTGGAATGTCCCCTTGGAAGATACTTGAACATCTCAAACTTGAGGGAGGACGATTCTTCAATAGATATCATACTGAATTCGTGAATTCATGCCTACGTATTATAATCGTACATATTACGTGTATTTCTATGGATTGAATTAGTGTCATTAAAATCTTTATTAAAAGTGTACAATTTATGTACTTTAATTATACAAATGTGGTATCTAAAATGCACCTAAATTATATTGATATTAGTATAACAATCATACATTATCGATAGGCATTGTTTACACACTGATTCAGTGCATAAAATGCATGTAATATGTATAATTATGATATGCAAGTATGAATTTACGAATTCAGTGCAGTATTAGTACGAACCTATGAACCTTATAAATTAAAGATGAAGGTTTGGGCAAGTTTCAATGATCTCAATTTTTGATGTGATTTAAAAAAAAAAATTGAACATAGGAAGCCACATTAGCTTTCTATGAAAATAATTTTTACTTCAATCAATGCCCAAGAGTAAAAATTGTGCCACTATGAGCTTCAGAAGTAGTCCGTCAGGAAGTACAAAAAACATCACAAAGATTGTAAGAAAGACTTGTGGTTTTTTGTCATATTTTGGCAAAACAAGGTTGTCCTATGTTATAACTTTTGAATCATGAATTCAATGCCCCCCCCCCCCCCCCCCCCCACACACACACAAATTCTTTCTATATCTCTCAATTTTAATTGTATCCCTTATTTTTCTAGAGATTTAAAAAATCATTTAATATTTAAAAGTCAATTTCTCCAATTTATCACACTTTTGAGTTTAGGGGATTTGGATACTATTGAGCGGTTTAAGTTGATGATTTTTAGTTGAAATTTCTATAGCATATTTCTATAGTAATCAAACATGTTCCTACCAAAGAACATCTAAAAATACATTATTTTATGTCCTCCATGTCTTTGCAAATAGGCCTCCCTTGCGCGTGCACTTGTAAACAATAAAAATGGTTTTGACCTCATTTTTTTGGTTGAAACTCATCACTAGGTAGTCCTCCCAAATGGCCAATTTTTAGTTTTTTTAATAATTTTTTTTCCTATTTATTACAAATTAAAACATCAAAGTATGTATATTTTGGAATACATTCTCAAACATAGAATTGTGGCTAGAAAATACATACTTTGACTTTTTTAATTTGTAGAAAATAGAAAATACAATCATAAAAAAAACTAAAAATTGACATTTGGGAGGACTTCTTAATGATGAGTTTCAACCCAAAAAATGAGGTCAAAACCATTTTTATTGTTCACAAGTGTGCACACAATAGAGGATTATTTGTACAGATTTGGAGTATATAAAATAATGTATATTGAGATGCCCTT